>LR991093.1:23790000-24350000 GCA_905163515.2 Lymantria monacha
AGAAATCTTAAAGACATGTGACATCGACGACAATGATACTAACGTTTTTTTACCCCTAAGAGATATTTTTTTCCTATAAAAAGTTTAAAGGTCGTGAAGATAATAAATGGTAAGTATAAAAATTTAAAGATTTGTTTACATGTTTTTATGTGATTTGTTAAGGCTTAACATGGAGCCATAAATACATAACTGAACATAATATTTATGGTCAAATAATTGCTGTGTGGTGGCAGCTACGAATACTTACACTACTCGTGGTTGTCGTAAATGACAACTTAGAAACTATCTGGTCAACAATTATCTTCCCAAAGTTAGTAGCCCAAATTTCTGGATCGGTTTTGGTTGGTGGTTAGCCGCCAAGCTGTATTCCTGGTATTGCAAAGGCCCTTGAGCGGCAGTAACATTTACCATGAAGTGTGCGTTTGGTTTGCGTTGGCCATTATAAGTAATAAAAAAATATAAAAGTCAGGCAGACGGTCGCTCATGCCGGGCTGGGTACAGGCGTCAAGGATTCAGTACCAGTGCCGGCCCAATAACGATCGGGAGGGAATACGATGGGTTTTGGGGCCACGCGCCGCACTTCCGTTGCCCCGGACGGAATGGACAGCGTGTGTCCAGACCATAGCTTGCCAAACAAAAAGGGGGTCACTCATAAAATTATAGACAAAACTATTAGCTTTATGTGTGGACATACGTAAGTAATAATTCTTCGTGTAATTGGCATAAGAACGCACATAATGACCAAATAATTATAAAATTCCAAAATATTGTCACTAAATATGGTTTCACAGTTGCAGATATAAACATATATTATGGTATTTTTTTAACGACAATATGGTAATCATTACTCTTGACTCAGATAAAATTTACAACTTATATTTCACTAAACATTTACAAGGAACACTTTATTTTATAAAATGCTATTTAAATAATTAATTTTATAATGCAATTTCAATATTAATTTTCATAGGCTTTTGTCGTATTTATAAGCTAAATGTTAAAGGAATTGTATAAGATTGCTTTTTTAAATAAATAAAAAAAATACATACATACATATCATCACGCCATATCCCTTGCAGGGTAGGCAGAGAGAACAGAATGCCAGAGAACTCTATCTCTGCATACTTCACTCGCTTCCTCTACATTCATAATTCTCTTCATACACGCTCGCCGGTTTCGGAGACTCTTGACTCCACCTTCCTTCAGTACATGACCGATCTGATCTAGGTAGGTCAGTCTCGGTCTCCCTCGGTACCTACATCCTTCCACTTTCGCATTGTATATCTTCTTAACCAGTCGTTCGTTCGGCATTCTTTCCACATGTCCGAACCATCGGAGCATTCCCTTTCGCATCTTTACACCAATACTCTCTTTCATACCTACTCGCTCTCTTACGTCGTCGTTAGGAATGCGGTCGGTCAGCCTAACTCCACAGATTTTCCGCAGAGATCGCATTTCGACCGCATTAATTTTACTTTCATACTCTTTTCTGCATACCCAACTCTCGCTTCCATACAGTAATGTTGGGACAAGCACTGCGTTATGTATTGCTACTTGGTGGCTGCCGAGAAGTTGCCCCAAGGCTCCGTTCACTCTATTTCCCGCATTCACTCTTCGCTCTATATCAGTGGTGTACCTTCCATCTCGGCTAAATCCACATCCAAGATATACAAATTCATCCACTTGCTCTAGTACTGGATAAAAAAAAATAACGAACAAATATACTGTTGATCATGAAATTGTTGCGGATATTTATTATTAATATAAGAGGTAAATAATGCTTAAACCACGACTACAATTTTCCTGTTCACTTCCCGGATATAATAATATCTATTTATAGCTAAGGTTCAGAATTGTCGTACGTGTGACAGTTTCTAAAATAATAAAGAGAACCTTTAAGAGGAAGTTTAAAATTTGCGTTATTGAGTCATTCTTAATACGGATGGATATGTGATGCGAATTGAGATTAATCATCATTCTCCTACTCTTATCCCAATTACTTGGGGTCGATACAATATGTACTCTTCTTTCATAGTACATATTGTAAAAGTTATTGGCAATAGTTTTATGACCGGCCGCCTGCCAGATTTCAATCCTCCTTGGGAATGTAATTGTTGACCAAACAGCATCAGATGGAGATTGTCCAGGTCGATATAAAGCTCTTAGTCGTCTTTTACGACATCCACAAGCAAAGTAAGGGTTGGTAGTATTCGCAGCCGCTACCACACAGCTGCGAAGTAAGATTAATGTTATTGGGAATTATAACTAGGTATTAAAGTCTTGATTCAAGGCTTGACAGGCAAACAAACATGCATGAATTATGTGAACCATAGCAGGGTTTTTTTTGTACAGACTCTTTTCATTAAACAGACACAGAGTTCGTCGATCAATCGAAAATATACAATCTGTGTTTTTATTTTTTTTATTGCTTATGGTGGCAAACGAGCAAACAGCACACCTGATGGTGTCACTGCCGCCCAAAAAGGAAAACATTAATATTAAACTGCATTAGACGATTAATTTCATCATCATCATCATCACAGTCCATAAATGTCCCACTGTTGGGCTCGGGCCTCCTCCGTAATGGGAGGGAAATAAGCCTTCTATACCGCACTGGTCAGACGTGTTGGTATAGGGTTTTGTTTCGAGTATTCCTTCTCTCGCATAGATGTTATATGCATTTTATATCCCTTAGTCGTCTCTTACGATCACCCACGGGCAAGATGCAAATAAAAAGAATGCAAGGTGGTGAATAGTATTCTTACTCCGTCACCACACGGAAATATTGATAATTATGATTAATTTAAGGAACAAAAAATATAAATAATACAGAAAATGCCGCCATTCGTCTACAAAGACTTAACAGGAAAATGAACAGTATCACTCTTCTATACACTTATAAAATGAATAGCGATCGCCAACCTAGTTGCCATGCGTGGTGATTGTGATCTTATCCCCTCTTATGAGGAGCCTTATGTCCAACAGTGGACATCGAAAGACTGGTGGATGGAATTAAATTATATTGCTTCTCACGTCCATTAAAGATCACAGATCCGGTTTCATCAATTAATCCATGCACGTAAGTCTTACGCATATCTATTTATATCAGTCTTAATAATGCCAGTGTTAATCAATTAAAGTAGGTACCTACTAGTAGATAATCCTCAGTGGTAAAGCAAGTATAACTGCAGACGATGTGGCAACATTTATTAATTTGTCTTTTTTTCAAACCTAAATTACTTGACTTCGCAGTATTACACTACAAACTTCATCTAAAATTAGTGATGAGCCACGCTTGCAGAAAAGTTCACTAAGGTTTTATTTTAAGTCTAATGAAATAATAATTAGTGTTTTGGTTATGAATATTTGAAAAAGTGATATAGATGACAATAAATTTGTATAAAAATGTGGGTCAAAGTTTTAATAACTGATACTGTAGCGGGTAGCTATAAATTTCTGTATTAACGATGACTTTTGGACGTAAGACACCTTAGTCCTCCCGTGACCATGATCACTGTAAAGTGTTCGAAACGTCAGGAAATTAAAAATCAAATAAAAACGCGATAGAATCCGTAAAAGTGGTTTTATTTCAAAGTGATATAGATGATTTTACTTGCATTCTGAATGGCCATCGCCACTTCAGGTACTGCCTATATCACAGCATTATTCAACATAATAGATTTATTGATTTTTACTCACTGCTACGACAGGTTGCGGTGTTGTTTTTATTTTGCTTTCAGCCTTTAAAATAATCTTCCATAATAATAAACGGACTATTTAATGCACAAAAGTATTTTCAAATACGATTATCAGTGCCTGAGACTATTCTCAGTCATACAAATAAATTTCAGATTTATGACTTTACAGCTTTAGATGAGTGCTTGTCTTTTTTTAACATACCATAATACAAATCTGGACACACTACCTTTATGGTTCGGACATCACAATATTTTAAAATACGTATTTTAACAGTGCCTTGATTAGCATTCATACAAATAAATTTCAGCCTCATGACTTTATAGATTTAGATGAGTGTTATGTATTTTCTTTAACAGGCTATAACTCAGGTCTGGACGCTCTGCCCGTACTGTTCGGGTCGACGTAAAGGCAGCTTACTATTCCATAACCTGCCATTCTATTAGCATTTGAGCTGACCACCAATATCGATGATACGGATTGCTTAACATCGATGAGCGTCGGGGCGGGTTATTCTTTCTAGTGTTATCCCCTATCAATTTTCCGATAAAAAAGTGACGAGGTGTCACCCACACGCGATCGACATATCGGCAGGAAGTGGACTAATCCCCGGTCCATTAACCTGTAACCTTGGCTAGAAGAATCTTATGCCTAAGGAATAAATGTTTGCTTACCTAAAAATATGTAAACACATCTAATTATATAAGATATAAATACGTACAATAAGCTTAGGAAGTCTTACAAGTGCAATAGCGCAACGGCGTAGGTGATATACGAAGTGACGTCAATTGATACAGAAATGAAATACACACACTAATGACATATACTATAAACAAAGTTGATTAATTCGTTACAATACCATTATCGCTTCTTGCTTTCCAATAAGAGTCGTAAAACCCGACGGTGTGATCATCAAAAAATAAAAATAATTAAAAAAATCAAAATACCCTACTGCGTAAAAAGTGAACCAAATTACGTACACAATAAAAAAAACTAAAAAGAAATAAAACAAGCAATAATATATTATAGGATTATAGATCACCGGACATCTAAGTGCTTGTTTTATTTCTTTTCAGTTTTTTTTATTGTGTACGTAATTTGGTTCACTTTTTACGCAGTAGGGTTTTTTGATTTTTTTATTATTTTTATTTATTTTATACTTTTTAGTTATAAGTATCTAGCTAGGCTATAGTTTTTTTATTTATTAATGAGTAGGTCCCTATATATAGTTTTTCGACTTAAGTTGAGTACTAAATCGTTTGAAGTTCGAGATGGGCGACCGTGTCAGACATTAGATACTTTAGGTAGTCCAATCCAAAATAGTAGGTATCTAGTAGATAATTTAGTATATGTCCATCCACATTCACATGCACAGTCATACGAAGTTTTCGTCTTTTCATTGTAAATTTCTACTGTCTAAAGACCTATATGTGAGAATGGTTGTTACGCAACTTTAAATCGATATAGATCCTAAACGGTCAGTCGAATCGAAAAATGTTATGAGAAAACTAATAATGATTTTTAAATACCTATTCAACGATATCCCACTCGCCATAGTTTGTTAACTTTTATTTTTATCATTTTCACAAAATGGCGTCCGGTGGTCGCCATATTGAATTTTCGAAAATGAACGTCATGTCTTTAGTGACACTCGCCGGATTAAGAGGAATCGATTGATGTGTGAATCATTAAAATCGGCCTAGGCGTTTGGTCTGTATAGTGCTTCAAAGGAACATACAAACAAACATACATACATAGACTGTTAAACACAATACCACTCCTTTGCGTCGCGCAGTCGGGTAAAAAGGGCACAGCAGCAATCTCCAGGTACATTTAAATTTAATATTAAGTATTGCGATCGGCAATCCGGCTACTAAAAGTAGCGATTACGGCATTACCTCAACTTGAAGGGCCATCAATAGATATAGAGCAAGAGCCAGCGGCCCCCAGGCCTTCGGTAAAGTATACAAGCTGTAAGTTTCTCAATGTATGTCCCCAACACAGGTAAGAACAAACCCCGTCTATGAAACTTGGGTCGCGGTGGCTTTCGCAGGTATCAGGTAATAAAGATGTGTAAAATTGTGTGTTAAATTTGGTAAAGTATAAAACTCAGTTTTTACATATTTTACTTATAATAATCCTAAAAGTCACCTTGCCGAAAGCCAGACACTTCGTACGGTTGCAACACTCTGCCAGACACCCTTAAAGTATATTTAATTGTTACTATACTTACGGTATAGTATAAAAGCTGCAATTTATATATGTTATTTGGAGAACTATCAAGTGATGTTTTCTCAATAGCCAGACAGTTTCAGTAGTTCCTTTATGCTGCCAGGCACATCAAAAGTCTAATGTAGGTGCGAGCGCGAGGAATATATGTGTCAGCGGGTGCGAGTGAAATACAGCGTTCGGTCCATTGCGACGTTTTGAAGCAAAATTATTAATATCATTTTAAATGGTTTGAAGGTGATCAGCTACCAAACTACGTCAGTGATTCTCTAACAACTGTATCAGGTATGTAATTATGATGTTACAATATTATTAAGGAAATTTTGATTATTTATGATTATGTTAACATGGATTAATTATTACAGAAACTGGCGAAGAAGACGATATTGATAACGACTAACCCACAGATTGGAGCAGCGGTGATGAGGACACTCAAGATATCGACGACTACGATTCATAGAATATCTTTGAAATATTTTTCCATTAATTATTGTATTAGATTAATTATATTATGCCAATAACTATTATTAAAATAATTATTTAAGTATATTATTGGATTGTTAATTTAATGATTCCTAAACACGAAAATTTTATAAAAGAATTTTCTAAACATTTATTCGTTGATTCTTAGTTATTGTACATAATGAATTTTCATAGTAAATCTAGAAAATAGTTCTCATTATATACAATAAATGATTGATCATGCGCAGTAAAACGTCGCAATGGACCGAACGCTGTATTTCACTCGCACCCGCTGACACATATCCCTCGCGCTCGCACCTACATTAGACTTTTGATGTGCCTGGCAACATAAAGGAACTACTGAAACTGTCTGGCTATT
This sequence comes from Lymantria monacha, assembly GCA_905163515.2. Taxonomy (NCBI): domain Eukaryota; kingdom Metazoa; phylum Arthropoda; class Insecta; order Lepidoptera; family Erebidae; genus Lymantria; species Lymantria monacha. The sequence goes on from LR991093.1 coordinate 23,796,767, forward strand.
GAGAAAACATAATTTGATAGTTCTCCAAATAACATATATAAATTGCAGCTTTTATACTATACCGTAAGTATAGTAACAATTAAATATACTTTAAGGGTGTCTGGCAGAGGGTTGCAACCATCGCCGAGCGGGCCACCGAAGACAAAGATCGGGTACCGGTGGCCCGCTCGCACAGCGAAGAAGAGGTGCTTGCAGGGTGGGTCAATGGGGTTGCGCGCCGCCTCTTCCGTCACCCCAGACCGATTTGGTGGGGTGCGACGTCCATAGCCCACCGCAAAAAAAAAAAAAAAAAAAAAAAAAAAAAAAGAGGGTTGCAACCGTACGAAGTGTCTGGCTTTCGGCAAGGTGACTTTTAGGATTATTATAAGTAAAATATGTAAAAACTGAGTTTTATACTTTACCAAATTTAACACACAATTTTACACACCTTTATTACCTGATACCTGCGAAAGCCACCGCGACCCAAGTTTCATAGACGGGGTTCGTTCTTACCTGTGTTGGGGACATACATTGAGAAACTTACAGCTTTTATACTTTACCGAAGGCCTGGGGGCCGCTGGCTCTTAGTCTAATAGATATGTATCTAAAAAAAATCTTATTCTTATTCCTTACATGAAAAAACGTAATTGTTATTCCATCAGATAAAAAAAAACATGTTCTAACCTATGATAATATGGGATAAGAATACTGTATCTCCAGTTTATTACCATACACAGTGTTTTACAACTTTTTTACGAAAAGAAACCGGCTTATAGAATATATATAGCTTGGCTTGGGGCATCGTTTAAAAGAAAGCAGGCGTGCCCACGTTTGAATTATTGACTATTACGCGTCGCGTCTTCCTTCCCCGACGATGAGAAAGCCTATGTTCAAACTTACACTGATGAATTAAACTTATTAAAAGCCAATAATTTTGATAAATTAGAATCTAGCTCGAGATTCAGATCAATAAAATTAGAATGCTTATTTTAAAATACAGAATAGACAAATAGAAATTCAAAAATAGCTCGAATGATTCAGGAAATAGTCACGAAGTTATCTAGGGCAACTGGTCGTAAACAAATATTATAATGCAATAAAACAAATCGTATATGTGGCGAAATTGTCTTCGAGCATTCAGATATTTATATTTAAAATTGTAATTTGCACCAATGCCAAAATATTACATAAAACCGGCATGTGCTGGAAAAATTAATGAGTAAATTCATACATCAAAATATTTGTTAAAAATACCAGGTGGCGGTTAAGTCAATGAAGAGGTAATTTCATAACGTTCTTGTTTTGTATGTCATTTTTATATATCGCTTGTCCGGAAGAATAATGACACAATTTAAAACAACAAAATTTTTCAGGATGTACAAAATAAGTATTTACATTTTTTACAGCAGTGATTCCAAAATATTCCAAATACACGAACATCAGCATAATTTCATTAAGAATGACGACGAAGAGTTGATAGGATGAACTTATAATGTTAACACCCCTCCAATAATATAATTATCATTCTCCTACTATTATCCCAATTACTTGGGGTCGATACAATATGTACTCTTCTTTCATAGTACATATTGTAAGAGTTATTGGCAATCGTTTTATGACCGGCCGCCTGCCAGACGTCAACCCTCCTTAGGAATGTAATTGTTGACCAAACGGCATCAGATGGAGTTGGCCTAGGTCGTTATAAGGTTCTTAGTCGTCTTTTACGACATCTATGAGCAAAGTAAGGGTTGGTAGTATTCGAAGCCGCTACCACACTGATTAGCTTCTTCCGGACAAGCGATATATTAACGCATTTGATAGAAGATCAACCAGCACAGCACATGTGATGGTAAGTGGTAAGATTAAAAATACTCTTATATATATAAACTACAGCTAGTTGCTACCAGCGTGGATTTAGTATTTAGGTATTTCATGTTATCATTTTGTTTAAACACCCACGTTTTCCTGTAGCATTATTAATATCTATAATGCATTAATCACAATTTTTGTTATATCAACAGTTGCCATCCCGACTGCGCAGAATACTTGAACCGCGATGTGATGAAAAATTTAATTCACTTGAACTGCGATGCGACTTTAATCCGAATTTGCTAATATTAACAAAATAACCGTCCTTATGTGTAACAGCCATACATATTATAAATCTTCCTCGATAAATTGGGCAAAAATGTTATAGTGTAAAATACACAATAAATTTTTATGGTATCTAAGTTAAAATACTTAAAATTGGCGCGTTCAAATAAACAAACTTTTCAGCTTTATAATTGTATATAGAATATTGGTTTACACAGTTACTATTAAGAAGAAAAACCTCACAAAACGAAAGCTCCAACAACTTTCTTTTTTTTTTAACTGATACAGATATCGAACCTATATCCTTGTAGTATACTTGTATAATATATATCACTGCACTAACGAGGCAGTCAATATATCTATTTCTGTGCTATTATTTTTATATATTATACTGTGTTGAACACATTTCGACATCGCATAAATACTCTGCGTGGGACTCGAACTCACGACATTTGGTATAGACTATTGTATAATATTTGCCCTGAATTTCTTTAAATATAACTATAATAATAATTAAATGTAGAAATATAATAACTATAAAATATAATGAATGATACAACATTTGTTATAATCTGCAGAATTTGCAAAAATATGAAAACGGTTTAAAGTGATGAACTAGTTTTCCATATTACGAGCTCGACTATTGTTACAGTAACGAAATTGAAATATAATTTAAAACCGTCACGCAAATTTGCTTTGACCTACCAATAGATCACAAGGTTAAAGACAGTATTCCACTGACCTAATCACATTGTACATTGGATCAGCCCATATGGGATCGATAATACAAGTAGAATAACAGATATTCTGCTCTTTTTAAGTCAGCGATTATTTTTCCCACGTATGTACATGCAAGATCTAGCATAAACTACCCGCTGATGTGATTCCCGTGCGCTAAAACATGTTCTTCTTTAAACGAGGTTTAAGAACACCACTATCTTCAAGCAAAGCAAGTAAGCAAAGGCGTGGCTGTGTCCCCGGTGTTGATAAGATCCATATGCAGCAGTATCACTTACCACCAGGTGTGCTGATTGCTCTTTTGCCAGCATAAGCAATAAAAAAAAGGCAACTTAGTTTAACAAATTTTTACGACCAAACTGGAACTTGGAAACTTCAGGCGTGTGGCACGCCTGAAGTTTCCATTAAAGTTCCCTTATAAATTGCCTACAAACAATGGCCAGCAGGCATTGGTATAATGCCAAGGCCTGTATATAACTCTTAGTCAGCTGTAGCAGTAGAATTGATATACAAATTTTGAAACAGCCTGTAACAAGACAGGTCATCTAGTAATCCATCTTACAGCATACATAATATACCCTTGACAAAGCAACAAACACATTTTTATGATATTTTTTTTTTTTTTTTTTAAGAGACACCACCCTGCACTAAGGAAATAAACCTTGTATTGCGGGGGACTTTACAAACATGCAATTAACGGAGACAAATTACACCCAGACTCAGAACAACACTTTGTGGATCACACAAAGTAATGTCCTGCGTGGGAATCGAACCCACGGCACTGGCACGGAAGGTCGGTATCTTAACCACTACGCCATCTGTGCAGTAATTATTTTGAAATGAAATATTTTCTAGGCATACATTTGGCAAAGCATATTGTAATTAAACAGGACTGTAGAACACGAGAACTGTAACAGCATTTTAAAACTATGCCTTTATTAATGAAGAAGGTTTGTGGGACAATATAAAGAAATTAGAGCTCAACATTTCTTTTTGTACTCGGTGCATATAGTAATAGATATAAATGTATACACTATATAAAGAAAAGTGCTATGTGGTAGCGGCTACGAATACTACTAATCCTTACTTTGCTCGTGGATGGCGTGAAAGACGACTAAGAGTCTTATAACGACCTGGACCAACTCCATCTGTGGTTGTTTGGTCAACAATTACATTCCCAAGGGGGCTTGACGTCTGGCAGGCGACCGGTCATAAAACTATTGCCAATAACTTTTACAATATGTATTATGAAAGAAGAGTACATATTGTATCGACCCCAAGTAATTGGGACGCGAGTAGGAGAATGATGATGACACTATATAATAAACAAATCCGCACACCTTCTATTGTAAATAAAGCAATGTTCAATAAGTATATATTTTAATTATAACAACAAAGAATGTCAAACTAGAACCTAAACAGTGAAGTAATTGAACAGACATAAGTAAAGCGGCTCGGCAATCAACTTGCTTTGCGGTAGGTATAGCCTTGTCAGCGTCAAAATACCATACTATAGGTACACATATATCAGAGTTAATTCTCGAAAATAATTATGTCACACTATACTAGGACTGATCTATCATCACTGACAGGATTGTTGTGATAAATCGGTTAAAGTGCCACGTAATGATAGTCGACGTCACCGCCCCATGACGAAAATCTCGTGAAGGCTGCAAAAAAAAACCGATTGAACATCTGTACTTGGCTCACGAGATTGTTGTTATATGGGATGTGGACTAGGCGACCATTGTGCTTATATCTGTTTCGATGAAGGATCTACTGGCCATGAGCCTGGACTAATATCTTAAGACGATCAGGTTAGGTGGTTTTTTTGAAAGACCAGATATAGAAAACAATTCTCTTCAAAATGCATGTATTGTGAGAACATATCTAATCTTTGGATTCCTACCAATAATTTAAACCCTGTAGACCGGCTGTCAGTGCTACACTATTTTTTTTTAACGATTTGTATATACAAGTTATTATTTGTGGTGTAACGTGCAAATGTTGGGTAATGTTAAGACAATTTAAATACATAACACACAACATTGATATATTATTTTCATTATATTGGCTTGCCGACCATTGGTACCGATTCCTTGACATCGGTCGTCCTTGAGCTCGGCGGGATACCTTTTCAGGTATCACCTCCCTAAGCCCCAGGGCAATATGTAACAGTGTTATTGTAGCGTAGCTTTAGCGCGTCCGACCTCTCTGATGATGGCGGACTAATCCCCGGTCTATCCACTTGAGGTCTCAGCTTTCGTTACTCTAGAACACTCATGAAATTACTTTGCATCATCATGATTATCCATCTCTTATCCCAATTACTTGGGAGTCGACACGATATGTTTTCCTCTTACCTTCCACTGACCCACCCGCACGGCGTCGAGAGGTATATTGTAGGGCGGGTCTACGGGGTCTTGCGCCGATTTTCCAGTCGCCCCGGACGGATTAATGGGGCTTGAGGTACCGTAGCCCACCGCCAAAAAAAAAGGGTAGGTAGTATTCGAAACCGCTACCCCACAGCAAATGTAAATAGTTTGGAAAATCCAAAAGTGCACGCCTCATATTTTTTTTTGTTATTTATCATTTACAATTAGTCAATGGCATAAATGATAGAAAAAAAACTTGTAGTTTCGCGCCATTCTCCACCTAGCACAAATTGGCTGAATGGGCTTTGTCCTCTCAGCCTGTCCGAATGGACGAGCAGAACCAAAAAAACGTAGCGCAAAACATAAGTTTGCAAGCATTTTAAACAAAACTACGTAAGCAGTTTTGTTTTTTATTAATTGCAATTAAACGACAAAGAATTACCAAGCCATTCTCGAAAGGACAGCGCTTGCAATTATGAAGCTTTTAATAAAAGAAAAACTTCGATACAATAATTTTTACGGTCGTGAGAGTGCCAGTTCCATACGGACAACATCCGGACGTCCTCGTATTTTTTTTAATCAACTTTTGTCTTACTTTAAACGAAATAATTGCTTTTTAAAAATATCAAATACGTTTAAACGAATGTTTTTCTTGACATATGTATGATAATTATGGCTCGGGAAATCGTTGGACTTTGTTCCCGGGAAAACAAGCTCGAGAACTCGAGAAATCATGTACATCATATGAAATCATATCTGTCTGACTGTATGTTCAGCTCCTCAGCGTGAGATGTTCCATTGATCTTGCAAAATTTTCATTTGTTTTTATTCTAATTAACATGCCATAAATGGTGCTGTGATTGTAATTTAATTATAATTTACATTTATTTTCAACCTGAATTTAAGATATTAACGTTTTCTTTCATGTTGATTTTTTGTTTAGTTTAATAGAAGCTACTTTTGTTTAAAAGTTCTAAAAAATCAGCCAAAAATGGTGCTGTCATTATAATTATGAGTCTAAATAATATTATTTCTGTATTTTAAAAAAAATAGTTTATTAGCTTATTCATAAGATTAATGTTTTTGAATATAAACAATAAACGTTTTATAATTAATTTTCAAGAAAGGCGATAAAACGCTCTTAAACAATTACAGACACATCTCACTCCTGAGCCATGTGTACAAATTGTTTTCAAGAGTCATTACGAACCGACTCTCGCGCAAGCTAGACGACTTCCAGCCGCCTGAACAAGCTGGTTTCCGAAAAGGTTATAGTACCATAGACCACATCCATACGCTAGGTAACCCCCCACTAGGTGGACTGACGACATTATGAAGGTCGCAGGAAACTGCTGGATGCAGGTGGCACATGACCATTGTGAATGGCATTCTCGTGGGGAGGCCTATGTCCAACAGTGGACGTTTACGGGCTGATGGATGGATGGATGGAATTAATTTGATACTTTTATTTGAGAAGAAAACCACTGAATTTGTTGACGTTATTGGAAACAAATAATATGAGAAAACGTACGTAAATGTAAATTTCTCGACAACCCGAGAAGCCTCGAGAATTCTCGAGACCCGAGAAATTGAAAAGCTCGAGAAACCATGAACCTTAATGATAATATTATCCTATAAGTGCAGTGTGAGAAAAATACGGTCATTTTTAGTTTTGAAAAGTCCTTAATTTTCATATATCGAGAGTAGAGCATCACTTCAATGCTTCGCTTATAAGGCGTGCAATACTTTACATCATTAGTGGAAATTTATTACATATATAACTATAACCTAGCAACAGCATCGTGATTACACCCTTTACTGTAACAATCTCAACAGCTTTTTAAAATAAAAACATAATTTTAAGATATTTACTATTAGAGAGGGCCATAGTTTCCAAATAATGTATCAAACATTAAAATTAATGCAGTAGGTATGGGATATTTCATAATGACAAAAACATCTTTAAGGAATAATATATAATAATGTCACACACCCAATAAATGATAACAGTAGAACATTGCATAATTAAATATTTAACTTGCTTCAGTATTTTATTTTAGTAAGTATTTTACTTGTTTACATTGTATTAGTCATTCAGTATATAATGACCAGCACATTCACCTTTCCAACAAGTTGAAAACACACATGCTAGTTTTACATAAAATCTTCAATATTGCCTATAGTACTGTCACACCAAGATAAAAGGATGCTGGGAGCTCACATTCACTACTACAATTCCAGCCTAATAAAAAAAAGCATTGGAGATGACCACAAGTTGTAAAAATTAACCCCAATTATTTTTTTTCTTCAGTGGCAGATGTGTGAGCCAAACCTTAATTACTATATAAAAGATATATATTTGCATAAATACATATTTTTAGTGCTCATTCACAGTTTAATTTTAACGAGCGCTGATTATAAGTGGTGCATATCATCAAACTTTTGATGAAACTCATAATACTAAAACTTGATATGCTCCATTGGTGGTATAATGTACTCAGGAGATGGTAACAAACCAATTGTTGATATCTCTAAATACATCTACTCTAAGCACATGTGAGTATTGGGATTTGGATATTGTCTACATGTAAGAAGCCTGCTGAGTGTTCCACCAAATCTAAGCCTGCTAGAAATATTACTAGATCTTCACAATTGAGGATGCACTCCGTACATAGACTCACACCTGTTTCTCAGAAGAATAGGCATACACTATAGTCATCATCATTCACCTGCTCGTATCCCATTTACTTGGGGTCGACACAATATGTACTCTTCATCCTACATCATCATCACAGTCCATATATGTCCCACTCTTGGACTCGGGCCTCCTCCGTGATGGGAGGGAAATTAACCTACTATACCGCGCTGGTCAGACGTGTTGGTATAGGGTTTGGTTTCGAGTTTTCCTTCTCTTGCATGTGTTATATGCATTTTATATCCCTTAGTCGTCTCTTACAATCACCAACGGGTAAGATAGGGGGTGGTGAATTGTATTCTTACTCCGTCACCCCATGGATAATCACCATCCTACATATTGCAAAGTTATTGGCAATAATTTTTTGACCGGCCGCCTGCCTGCCGTCAACCCTTCTTGGAAATGTAATTGTTGATCAAACAGCATCAGGTGGTGTAGGCCCAGATCGAATTAAGGTTCTTAGTCATCTTTTACGACATCCATGAGCAAATTAAGGGTTGGTAGTATTTGTAGCCGCTACCACACAGCTACAGGCATAGAATATGGTATGTATGTACATGTATGTAAATACATAATAAATAGATTTAGAAAAATATGTAAAATATATGATGTAACTCCACAGGGTTTAGACATAATAAATCAATTGTGTTTCACCTGTGTGTTTAACCTGTAGCAAAATAAAATTGTGTTGAAATATTGTATTCCTAGTCTATTCTAACAAGGCAAGAGTATTAAAATTACCCATTAGACTCATAAACAAAACACTAACAGTTTTAAACACTACAAGCTAATATAATATCTTATAAAAATATTAAAATTCAATAAGAGTATATCACAAAGAATGCCTTTGATATTCCTTCAGTAACTTAACCCTATATTTTTTTGGTGGTGGGCTATGATGTGGTCACACACAGTTGAGTAACTTAACCCTAACACATTTTATTACCTTTCTGTTTCATATATAATAATAATTATCTTGTGAAATTGTTAACTTTTTACTTACTAGTATAAAAAAATATAATGACCTATTCAGTGGGTTACCACTGTCAAATTAATAATATTTTTTTACACTAGTAAGTGAAATAAAATCACTTTTATTCTCAATGTATCACTTTAGTTAAATTACACTACTTTAAATTTAAAATTACTAAATATCATAAGTAGTATTTGGAAATAACAATAAATAGAATATTACAATTTCCATCTTAGCTAAACAAGGTAGATTATTTTATTAGGTATATTTAATATGGCCATTTTTTTTTATGTTAGAATTGGACTTCAGTAGAAATATGTAAAAGTAAGAAGTTATATTAATATTTATAACAGCTATGTGGTAGCAGTTACAAATACTATCAACCCTTACTTTGCTCAAGGATGTTGTAAAAGAACACTAAGAGCTTTATATCTACCTGGGCCAACTGCACCTGAAGTTGTCTAGTCAACAATTACATTCCGAAGGAGGGTTGACATCAGAGAGGCAGGTCATAAAACTAATGCATAAAATATTTGCAATATAAAGATTTTGCAATGATGATGCAAGAGGAGTACCTATATATTGTGTCAACATCAAGTAATTGGGATAAGAGTAGGGGGATGATGAATACTGTCTATGAAAAACCAAAAGCAATATGAAAAATGTATAAATAATTATTATGTATATAATATGAATTAATAAACATTAGATTGCTGTCTCACATTTATTTGTTTCTGTTTTATATTATATATATGTCAGCAGAGCTTATCAGTTTTAAAAAATTGCATCTTATTTTCATGTAGGACTGGTAAATAGTACAAGTAGGAAATATCAAAGGATTTGTTGATATTGGTATGTTTGTTTTGGCTGAGGACAACGGGACAGATAGCCTAGAAATGGGACTGTCCTGTCAGGAAAAGGACGTATGGTCATGTAAAGTGTATTATTTCAATGTAGGTTTGGCACTACAATTTTATTTTATTCCTAGCAAACAGTATAACTTGAAATGATAAGATACAAACTAATCATATAACCATAACCGAGACTTCATTTCACCTTAGCATGACAGCATCATTATTGTGAACATAATCACTAATTTATATCAAAAACATGAATAGATAATTACCAAATATTGGTTTTGTATTAAAAAGAGAATACAAAAACTAAAATAACATACATACCTCTCGTATACGCTTTGAAGAGCAGTCAAAAGTGCTTTTTAATCAATATCGACTTCACCAGTTTGACAGTGTTCTCACTCACTAACTTTGTATTAACATAAAGGTTAAATTTGGAATATATTGTATGAAAAAAACAAAGTAGTTTATAAAATTTATGAGCCTATGAAAAACTGAATATCTAAAACGATATACCGAATATATGTAAACGAATTTAACTTAATTTATATTTTATTAATGAAAACTATGACAGATTCCAGAAACAGAAAACTGATTAGACGTTAGAGGTGAGGCGTATATACTGGAACAGGTCTAGAGACTCGGTATAAACTTAGCAGTATGCGCTAGTCTTGGGTAGTTCGCGAACGACCTAGGTGGGCAGAGGTGAGGCTCCTTTAGGTGAACTATGCAAACTAGTTCGTCGATGATCTCGCTCTTAGTTCTTTTCATATTTTTTTAGCGTCCGCTATGTGACCAACCGAGTTATTTTCTTTTACTATGCGCGCCTTGATATTTCGATATCGATACTAAACAACTTCACATCCACATCTAATAACGGACTTTAAGTAAATGTTTTGAACTACTACTACTAACTTAAGTATTGTATTATGATTACGTATAATAATAGGAACGAGACTAGTTGTTGCCGAATTATTAATGAAAATTATTTTATTTTTTCATTTTTATTTAAGTAAAAGATTTTATGTGCCATAAATAAACGTGTGAAATATTCACGTAATATTTTGTACTTTTTAAATAAAAATAAACAGAACTTGCAATAATTATAAATATATTTTTTTCTTTATTTATTGATTTTACTAAATTATTTCAAAAAAAGAACTAATGAACTAATAGAGCGAACTAGTTCGCTATTATATAGATTATGAACTAAATTGAGCGCTCTCAGTGATGACCGACTAAGCCCAAGCCTAGTATGCGCCCCCGGTATATAGGGCAAATACCCAAAAGGTATTGTGGGTATGGCACGCACGCCGCAGGTGTCACGTCATGCAATGACCACGGGTAGAGATGAGTAGTTCCGGAGCGTAATAGTTCCGAGAACTATGTCTTTTGCCGGAACGATCTAGTTCCAATCCAACCACACGGCTGAGATAGTTCCATGTCCGAGTCGTTCCGACGACCGAGTCGTTCCAACGACCGAATCGTTCCGACGACCGAGTAATAAAGTGTGCGTCATGCATGCGCCTAAATATTCTTCTATATATCGTCGTCGTCTATATATATCTTGGTTGTCAGTCCTAACCCTGTCATGTCAAGTATGAGGGTAAATCAACTGATATTCCGACAATTACTAACAAATAAACGGAACCTAAAAATAACTTGTATTTCGTAGTTTATAGCTCCTTCAAAATACTAAATTTGAAGGAGTTATAAACTAAGAAATATGGATCTTGAATGGCTGGAGCCGATTAAAATTATGTCCGCACATGTTAGGTACGTTGGATTGGATTGCATAATCATGTCATTAGAACCGATAGGATAGGACTCATGTACTATCGGTCAGCGGAACTAGATAGGTCCGCGAACATGTTTCCTGGATATAGTTCCGACAGAAAAAGGAATCGTTCCATGTCCGATCCGCTCCAGGACATGATTTGCACATGACTAACCACGGGCCATACAGTTAACGAACTACAAAGTTTCTTGAATGTTTATGAGACCACCCGAACGTGCACCCATTGTAACGCGCATTTAATTTAAGCATTCTAGAGCATACAATGCGTTGAAACATTTTTTTATTTATTTCTATGAATATAAGGCAATTAATTCCTGTAAGAATCTTTTAGAATAATATTTTCTTTGAATTATATTTTCTACGTAAAAAGGTTCTTCACTATTATAAGATAAAGTTTACTTTAACGTAAATTCAAATGATTACGATGTTATATATGTACAAAATTATATGATTGATTAAAAAATTGTACATAATTGAAATCAATCACTTAGCTGACCTGAGTCCTAAAGCTGGTAGGAAGAATAGGTTTAACAAAATACAGTAAACAAGTAATTACGAACACAGCACAATTTTAATATAAAATTAAAATTATCTAACTTCAATTGTTAAATTTTTTTAGTTTTCCTGCCCATTATAAATGAGGAATGTCAATCGATTCACCGCCACTTCTCATGTCCCTTGATGTGATAAAGGCGACGCACATAATATCTATGCAAGAGAATGATTATCAAGCTATAATGGAAATTCTCCAGTGACACAAAAAATTGAGAATATATTTGGCAAATACAAGAAATAGGCGTTGAGAAGTTGTATATTTTTTTATTCAAAATTGTTGGTTAAAGCTATTAGATAAAGTTACAATTAAATAATTAAAATATATATACAGAGTAGAGACGTCAATACGACAATAAATGAAAACACCGTCAATACTAGTGTATAGGAGTATTTTGAAACTATTAAAAAAGTCCTCGCATGCATATTTAAAAAACAATTTTTTCAAACAAACTTTTTATCATAAATATTGAAACAAAATAGAACACCGTTGGTAAATTTTAGTTCACTAACCTGTGGTCGGCACGCAAGTGGCGAGTGACCTTGTGGTATCATATGTTACAACTTCGAAACGTAGGTAAATACATACACTTAATGTTTGGGCGCTATTCATTCTCACTTGATTATTTTATTAAAATAATCACGATAACTTTAATAATTCACTTGGTCGTTAAACTTTTAAATTTTCGATATGTGCACCAAGGACCCGAACGCACAAATTATATCGTCTTAAAATATTATTTCGAACTCTTGTTAACAGGTCGCCGTTGACGGCGATGTATTTTAAGTTGTCGAAAGATCGTACAATTCATTTTTTTAAGTTCTCCACATTATCAACCTCTGTCAAATTTGCGAGAAAAATAATTTAAAATTTGTTCATCTAGGGTGACTCTTACACGCGAAGGAGCACTATCCATATGAGGCAGTAAGGATTGATTATCCCGTAACCTCTGGACAGCTTGCACAATAGTCCGGCCATTGGTAGTACAAACACGTGTGTTTCCATATCTCTTTCAGTACGTACGTATGGTTAAAGCTCCATTTCCGTGATATTCTCCATAAATTAAAATCATATCTGTATACCCGAAGCTGTGTAATTATAACGAGGCATTGTAAATGAGAAAGAAATACTATTCTAACACAAAGTAAGCGTCTAATTTCGCACAATTCACTTAAAAAAAATCAGTTTTTCAAGAGGTACCCAAATTTACATAGGAGGTTCAGATTCGATAGTATAATTGATTAGTGAAATAAAAACATATGTTTTTATTTTCAAAATAAAAAATACTTTCTACATTTTAAACATGCCGAGATACACTAAATTTGATGACACTATGTTAGTTATTCAAAATTATAAACGCACACGCCACGCACACAAAGAAACACTCCCGATAAATCGAAGTTTATAGTTACTCAATTATTTCTTTGTCGGTATTTCGGTAAGCGTTCGGCAAAATTCGTAACCCTCCCTCGTACCCGCTGCGCACACGCCGATGTTCACCCCAGTGAACTCTTAGTCTTGACCGTGACCTAATTATGAGCGCGTGCTAATTTTTATTTTTTATATCCAACGATAGTAGCACAAATCATGTAAGATATTCGAATATTAAAGAATGTGTGTATGGTGCTGGCTACTTTCTTAGTGCTGAAAGTTACGTGGTATGCGAAGTAAAAAAAAATTGTAGTGAGTAGGTATAGTGAGGCCCTTCATAGCAAAATGATTACTGCATTTAAGTGAAGTGATAGGTGCTCGAACACAAATAACATTAAAAAACAATTTAAGCAAGTGTTAAAAGAATTGTACATTTATAGTTTTATACACACTACACGATAGGGTTTTTTCATGGAACTAAATGAAAAGGTAAGTTTAATACCTAGTTGTAAATAGTACATTCCACTTTTTAAATACACCTTAATAAATACAAACATTAGTATGTATGTGGTTTTAAATAATAAACTAGTATTTTAATGTATCTGTTTATTATGGCAGTTCTAAGACTTGAACTGGTAAACACGGCGATATGTAGGTACTAGTTTCATATTAGTTTATACCGATGCGGCGCGGGAACTCATTGATCTCTTAGTGATAGGCGAATAATTTTAATTTTTATACAGAGTGTGGAAATTGTTAATAATACAAAGTAATGTGCTGCGGCTAAACTACACGACATATTGTATTCAAAGTTTGTATACAGGCTGGACAAGTCATCAGATACACTAAATTAAAATTATTGTCGTATGGTCGTCTCCACCTTGTATATACACTCATTTGCAAAAAAAACGGGCACCTAAGCAATGAACCATTTCAAATGTTAATATTTCTTTGTTTGATAATTATAGGTAGTTTTATCCACACAATTTGGTAAATTAATAAGAAAATAATCGTTTTCATCAGTATTTCATAAAATTTAGATACAATTTATGGGAAATAATGCTAAACCTCGCTAGTAGTGTATATTCGCTAGTAGTGCATATGCTCATGAAGTAAAAATAAAAAAGTTTTTTGTTTGTTTTTCTTTAATAAAGTAAAAGCAGATAAATGTTTAGTATCGAGTGTGACCCCCTCTAGCTAAAATCACAGCTTGAATTCATCTGGGCATGCTAGCGAGTATATCCCGGATACTTGCTTGCGGAATACGTTCCCACTCCGCAGTAATCACATTCTTCAGCTCTCTGATGGTCTGCGGAGCCGGGTGTACTGATCTCACACGCCGTTTCAGAACGTCCCAGACATGCTCTATGGGATTGAGGTCGGGACTTCGAGCTGGCCAATCCAAACGACGAATGCCGACCTCTTGCACATACGCATTAACATCGCGGGATCGGTGGGCGCGAGCATTGTCGTCCATAAAAATCGAGTCTTCACCTAGAGCGGCCAATGCGGGTTGTGCATGAGAAATTAGAACTTCCGTTATGTATCGATGCCCAGTCAGTGAGCCGTTTTCAATGAAGACTAATTCTGTACGATCCATTGAATTTATTCCTGCCCAAAATATAACAGAGCCCCCACCATAAGGTGTGATTTCTTCGAAACATGCCTCTGCAAAGCGTTCTCCTTGTCTTCTTAGCACTCGCCGACGTCGATCTTCACCGAACAGAGATATCCTGGCTTCATCAGAGAACAAAACCCTATTCCAATCGTCTTGAGTCCATGATTCACAATTTCTAGCGAACCTAAGCCTGTGAACTCTGTGCTCACGGAGTAATTTGGGGCCGCGGGCCGGGCGGTGACTGCGTATATTGGCAGCGAGAAGCCTCCTCCTGACCGTCCATAGACTAATATGCACATTTCTTACTTCTTGGAGGTTGTTCTTAAGATCCACATACGAAGATTTGCGATTTCTCAATGCGCGACTCACAAGAAAACGATCATCCCGTGGTTGGGTACATGGTTTTCTTCCAGAACCAGGCCTTCTCTCGACGGAACCAGTCTCCTGATATCGCTGCCAGGTCCTTTGGACTGTCGAGCGACTAACATTTAGCCTCCTAGCCACGAAACATTGGCTGCAACCCTCTTCAAGCAGCGCGATAATTTTGGTAGCTTTTACCACTTTATCTACCATTTTTGATACAGCCAAACAGCATTAAATAAAGCTTTGACAGTCAAGGATATGAAATTAATC
The DNA here is from genome assembly GCA_905163515.2 of Lymantria monacha. Taxonomy (NCBI): domain Eukaryota; kingdom Metazoa; phylum Arthropoda; class Insecta; order Lepidoptera; family Erebidae; genus Lymantria; species Lymantria monacha. The sequence continues at coordinate 23,812,451 of LR991093.1, forward strand.
GATAAAAATTGAATAAAAGTTATGAAAGTCGATGTTAACTTCTGGAACTTCGCGCCAAAAATGTAGGATAAAAAGGGGTTTTCTGTAAAAATGAACATCAAATGAAAAATTGAATTTAGAACGTACTTTTTTAAATACCACAGCATTTTTAAAACCGGCCAGTAACGTGTACAAACGATTGAAACCTTTTTGGTATTGTATCTTTTTAAATATGAATGAAAATCAAAACCGCCCGTTTTTTTTGCAAATGAGTTTATATAATTATAATTTTAATTAAATTGACTGCACTGATGGCGTAGTAGTTAAGATACTGACCTAGGTGCCAGTGTCATGGGTTCGCTTCCTACGTAGGCCAATACATTTTGTTTGTTTTTTTTTGCCTCAAAGACACCTTCCTGTACTAAGGCAATAATACTTGTATTGTGGGTGACTTTAAAAACTTATAATTAAAGCAGACAAATTCGTAAACTTAAAGCACGATGAGGACATCTTAAAACGGTCATTAGTTCCTGTTATTACGATCACGTCAAACAATAATTCCCCCTCTTTATTGGACCAGCCCATGCCAGCCCTCCTATTAAAAATGCATTGTCAACCAAGTAATTATCTGATGGTCAACTCTCGCATTTGATTGCTGGCATTTTATTTTTGCTACAGTGCATCTCTGCTGTATGCTTATCTATACTATTATCCTTTAAACACGACTAAATTATTTTTACTTAAAAAATTACAAAAATCGAAGTCAGAAAATTTTGAATGAAATAATCTTATATTATCTATACCTGAACATGCAGGTATGTACCCGTGAATACCCATACTTATATTGCATTACATAATTAGATTGCATTACAACCGCAGCTACATCATCGGGCAAGTCATCAATGTATCAGTGAATGTAGACACAAGGTTGCAGCAGCTACCGCGTAAATTAAACGATGATCAGGCATTCAATGTTAACGTAAAGATGAACATGACACCTTAGATAATACGCCAGTTGAGCAAGCCGTCAATCTTTCTTACACTTAACATACTTTAACATACATAAATAATAATACTTTAATAAATACATAAATAAATAGCCGTGAGCTTGACCAGTTTAGCAGCAAAAGTGTACGGTAAAATTATTGAAAGGAGAATGAGAATGGTGTCCGATGGTTCACTGTGTGAGACACAAGGAGGTTTCAGGAGTGGAAGGGGATGCATGGATCATGTGTTCTCTCTGCGCAACGTTGTGGAGAAGCATTTGGCTCTAGGTCAGAGGGTTTTCTGCAGTTTTGTGGATCTGGAGAGAGCATTTGACACGGTTGTACGAAAGGAACTTTGGGACATTTTACCGGAGTATGGTATTAACGGTAAACTGCTACAGGCTGTGCACTCCAGTTACATGGGCTGTAGAGCCTGAGTGCGGCTGGATTATGGAATGTCGCCTTGGTTTGACGTCAATATCGGCGTTAAGCAGGGGTGCGTTCTGTCAGCCAGGCTGTTTATCATATATCTAGATAAATGTCTCCAAAGGTTGAACGATATGAATGTGGGAGTCCAGATGGGCGACTCAGTGGTCACTGCTCTGCTTTATGCAGATGATGCAGTCCTGCTGGCACAGTCAGCGACTGACCTGCAGACCCTAGTCGACACAATGACAGAAGATTGTAAGAAAAGATGTCTACGCGTGAATGTGAACAAAACCAAAATAATGGTCTTTGAAAGAGATGAAGCCAGAACAGATGTAAGAGTAAAAATAGGTAATGATGTACTAGAGCAAGTGGATGAATTTGCATATCTTGGATGTGGATTTAGCCGAGATGGAAGGTACACCACTGATATAGAGCGAAGAGTGAATGCGGGAAACAGAGTGAACGGAGCGTTGCGGCAACTTCTCGGTAGCCACCACCTCAGCCAGAAGGCACGTGTAGCAATACATAACGCAGTACTTGTCCCAACATTATTGTATGGAAGCGAGAGATGGGTATGCAGAAAAGAGTATGAAAGTAAAATTAATGCGGTTGAAATGCGATCTCTGCGGAAAATCTGTGGAGTAAGGCTGACCGACCACATTCGTAACGACGACGTAAGAGAGCGAGTAGGTATGAAAGAGAGTATTGGTGTAAAGATGCGAAAGGGAATGCTCCGATGGTTCGGACATGTAGAAAGAATGCCGAACGAACATCTAGTTAAGAAGATATACAATGCGAAAGTGGAAGGATGTAGGTACCGTACTCTGCCTACCCTGTAAGGGATATGGCGTGTGATATGTATGTATGTATGTAAATAATAATAATATTTTATATAGAAACGAGATGTATTCACGTACAACACACGGCCGTGTTCATGACACAGCCACACTCTTTTTTTTTATTTCTTTCAAGATAAGGAAGTTAATTGCGTAATAATAACAAGGATTTATACTTATTGGTGTAACGTTTTTTCAAGAAAACCTATTATTTGTGATTGATTATGAAGATGGAGGTAATTTTGTATGGCTCTGTAATTTGCGCAGTCATAACGTGAACCCTTGTTTTTAAACAAAGGCACGATGACTGCGCTATTCCAGTTCCCGGGAACCATTCCCGAGCTCCAACATAAATTGAGGAGCAACAGGAACGCCTCCCAGACACAGAAGTCACCAAGCTTGATCGCCTCGGCAGACACCATATCAATGCCCACTGCCTTACCATTTTTCAAACTTCTTATCGCCCATTTAACTTCATCCATACTGATGTCATCGGAGGACGCCGTTGTCGAATGTTGTTCTACTAAACCACATGCGACGCCGGCGCCAACCGTAGCATCCGCATACATATCGCCAAAATATTCGCTCCATCGGCTTAACACGTCTTGTGTTTGTGTAATAATGTCTCCACCTTTAGACCTTATTTTATTGATTCTGAAGGCTGACCAACCACACCGAGACTTCTTCACCTCCCCCCAAAAGAGTTTGGTGTTACCCTCGAAGTTTTTAGTCAGACTGTCTTCTGCACTCATACTTGCTCTATCACGTTTCTCTTTCACTAAGGCCTTGGTGTCATTCTTACATTGCCGATATATTTCTTTCTTCTGTTCAGTCATACTGTCATTCAGATTCAAAGAAGAGACATAGTCCAGCCACGCTTTCTTCTTTTGCTCTACGGAAGCTGCCACTTCCGCATCCCACCATGCATCACCATTTGTTTTTCTATGCTTCTTTGAACTTCCACATACTTCTTTCGCTGTATCTACCATACTCTCTTTCAATACTCTCCAGCATTTTTCAATGTCCGATTGCGGCTGGCTTGCCATCACTCCCTCTACACACCCTCTACACACTTTTCTCTTACACACTCTTCTTGCAACCTTTCAACCTTTATTCTTTCAAGCCCTCCGAAGTGGACACGCTCTCGCCAGTGCCTCCATTTTCTTAACAGACCACTAAATCTTGCAATAACGAGATAGTGCTCTGTGTCGACTGTGGGGCCCCTGTAGGCTCTTGCGTCCAATATTTTGCTTCGGAGGCGACTGTCTACCAAAATTAAATCTATTATACTTTTCTGTTCATTCCTTCTCCATGTATACATATGGTCCTTATGTTGGCAAAATGTGTTTGACACAATAAGGTTTCTGTCCATGCATACATCCGCTATGAGCCTACCTGCGTCGTTCACTCTCTTATCACCAAATGGACCAAGTACGTCCTCATAGTCAGGACGCTTGGTCCCCACCCATCCGTTCAAATCTCCGCATACAATCACGCGTTCACTGGTTTCTGCCATATCCAGAACTTCCCTAACATTATCCCAAAACTTCTCTAGGTCTGATGCCACCGAGGATCCTACGGGAGCATATGCTACAACCATGAATACCTTGGTGACACCTAGTTTTATACGGACCCAAAGAAGTCTGGGATCATACATTCCGTAATCCTTCACACCTGAGGCCAAGCGAGAGGACAACAGCACTCCTACCCCCATACTGGCTCGATCGCTCTGTGATACACTAGACCACAGAGCCATCCCGCCACCAGGAACATCGCAGGCGTCGCTGCCCCTTCGCATGGTCTCTCTTACACAGAGCACGTCTAGCTGTTTGTCCGCCATGATGGATATCAGCTCGTGTAACTTACCTTCCACATAACCTCTTACATTCCACGTGCCCACCCGGCACTCTGCTCTCCTCGACTCGCCTGACTGGGCAAGGCGTGATGGGTGGCGGCCCCCATCGCCGCAACTGCCGAAGTTCGTACCGACGGGGGCGGGTCGGTACGCGTCACCTCCGGGGGACGCCCTAACCCGCACTGCGGTACGCATATCGATTAAAAATATTCTTATATAAAATATATTTTATTTAAAAAGCGTGAGTGTTTAGTTTTAGCTATTATAAAACTTTTATTGAAAACTATTGGTAAATGTAGAATCTCTACACAAATATCTTAAAAAGCACCCTCACTTTTCACAAGAAATTATAATCCTTTGTTAATTAATTTAGACTTAACTTAAATTTAATGAAATCATTTTTTTACTTTTCAGTTAGGTTATTTATTAAAGCATGTTTTTGGTTTATTACTAATATTTCACATTTTTGCTCCTGAGGTTGCGATGTAGAAAATAAAGCCACCAACATTTATCGAGTCAAACCAAAATTATTATATTACATAAATACATAGTCTGCCACCAAAAAAAAAGTTTAAGACTAGCCTCTAAATATACCTATAGGTATTTAAAACCCGGGTTTCTGTACCGGGTATTTGGCCATACCCATACCTTCTAGACCTGGTATGAAATGTTCCAGGTATATCATGCCTAAGGGCCCATGGAGAATAGAGTAAGGACTAGCATCTCAGTGTATTAAGAAGTGTCCAATGAACGGGAGCAAATTAAGGTGGCAAGGTGGCGCTATAGTAGCAAGTGGAAGCATTTTAAAAAGAGCGCCACAAATTTCATAGGTTCATAGGTTATTATTTATCAAATCACAGTTGACTACGTAACTCAGCACACTTCACTCTGCTTATTACTGCTACATTCATATCATTTCCACTTGCTACACTAGCGCTATTTCGGTGAGTGTTCGAACAATAATTTGCTGTTTACAAGTGGACACTTTTTTGACTAATCCCCCATACAAGATGTTACTCCTTATTCTAGTCTCCATGTAAGGGACGAATAAACTAGGGGTGGCAATCTGGGCTCAATTATTCTAAACATCAATCTTTTGGTTTAAAAAGATCGGTGCATCGATATTTCATCCTAAAAAAATAAAATAGATTTTACTGTTTTGATTTAAACCATATAATTAATTTCAATTAGATAAATACGTTCGTGGAAACTTAAATAAATGCTTAAGACGAGTTATATGAAAGATGGTCAATTTTATCACTTACAATGATATTAGCTGCACTCGAAATCATGTTAAAAACGTTCTCTTAAACTCTAAAGTTGACTGTTAAAGAAAGCCCGTTCTCTCGTTTTCTCCCTTACCTCAAGAAACATGCTGTATAAGTCATTTATTTCCGCTGTCATGAACAATTGCTATACGGATAACACCTAGAATTCGAAGAGACAAAACCTTTAATTATTGTGTCATTTGGTCTAATTCTACATTATCATCTTTATGAGTTGCATAAGTATATGATCTCCTACGTAAATGAAAGTCACTGAGAAAAGGAAAGCGAGAGAGACGGAAAAGTCGATTTCTGTTGATATTGTTAAGCTATATATTAATTCGACGTTAATATATACTATTATAAAAAAGATCAGGAGATATTGATTTAAAAATAATGGAAGATAAATTATAATCTTACTCTTTTTTCATGGACCTTTGCAGTTACCAACGTTTCAGCTAGGCCATTGCTTACTAACCCAAACTGACCCAAAAAGTTTTGCTGCCGGTTCTTTCGTTCATAGAACAAAGCACAACAGCATATTGCCAGCATGAATATTATGGAAAAGCCTATACCATTCGGACTCCTTATATCTATACTCCGTGGACACAATAATGAACCCAGATCTTAGTTCTCTTTTCTGTCTCTGGCTGCGCTAGGTTTAGGACGTACCGATGCTATTAATGGTAGTTTTCCAATTACAGCATTAGAGCGCATTATGCGGCATAATGCTTAATGTTGAATGTTCTAACTACAGCAACGCTTCGCACAATCGAGCACTCTTAAAAGTAGTGCTTTCGTCTGATGCGTGCAATCGATACCAACTTAGTGACTGAAAATTAACAAGTGTTTTTTCTTTAAGTTGACATATCATACATATCTGCAATAAATATATCACTTGTTAATGAACTAATTGATTGATTTAAACTAACTAACTCGGAGTACTCGATAAATCATCATCAGTATCATCTGGGTAAGATGATTCAATTAAAAAGTATTTAATTCTTTTAGAACTCATTTTAAAAAATTACTCAAAACAAAAAAATGTTTATTAAATAATCAAAATCTAAATTACTTAAAATAACCGTATGGACTTTTGGCGGGAATCTAAAACGTCATGTTGTGCTCTTGTATTATATTCGATATCTTAGTGTTTTAACGTGTTATATTAGATAATTTTTATGGTGTTTTATGTAATATGATGTGACAGAACAGCTGGGATGTAGTGAATATCATATAAAAGTGCTTTACAACGTTTTCGTTTTCCATCAAAATTCCTACAACATACCATTAACAGTGTCACCATAGCAGTGTTGATGGCGACAATTCGACTGACTGACAGACAATGACTAACTTGAAAAGATTAAGAACGTGAAGATAATTATAACTCGACACTGGCAAAAATGGCTCGTATAAGTAGCTAATTGCCAATACATAAAAAGAAGAAGAAGAAGAAGCTGCAACTTAACTTTGACATTGGCTTAAGTATAAACAGAGCCACAACAAAAAAAAAAAAAAAAAAAAATAACCGTAAATAGTTTTCTATCAATTATTATGTATACCACTTTATTTACAGACTAATTAGGTTATTACTAACTCTGAGATTTTTTTTTTTTTCAACGCTGAACTTAGCGCACTCTGCTGGTGCATTTAAAAACTAATTCACGTTCCAATTAAGCATCAGCATAATTCGGCATTGTGCGCCACTGAGACGCATAATGCTCTGTAATTGGAAAACTACCATTATTATTACACGTAAACATGCGTTGGCTCGCGAATGTTGAATTTAATTACATACATACATACATACATACATATCATCACGCCATATCCCTTGCAGGGTAGGCAGAGAGAACAGAGTGCCAGAGAACTCTATCCCTGCATACTTCACTCGCTTCCTCAACATTCATAATTCTCTTCATACACGCTCGCCGGTTTCGGAGACTCTTGACTCCACCTTCCTTCAGTACATGACCGATCTTGTCTAGGTAGGTTAGTCTCGGTCTCCCTCGGTACCTACATCCTTCCACTTTCATTGCATTGTATATCGATTTAATATCTTTGAATTTAATTAAAGTATAAAATCCAGAGCTGTCAATAGCAACAAAACTTCCTACGTAAGGATTTAAACGACTATTTCTTGAAAAGTGGCGCACTCTACCAACAAAAATTCTGTACCCTAAATTGAGACTATTCGTTCAACATTACGTTCAGACTCCTTGAATTTATACTTCATGACTGTAACTATGTTAATGTATGTAATGTTCTGTCAGCCAGGCTGTTTATCATATATCTGGATAAATGTCTCCAAAGGTTGAACGATATGAATGTGGGAGTCCAGATGGGCGACTCAGTGGTCACTGCTCTGCTTATGCAGATGATGCAGTCCTGCTGGCACAGTCAGCGACTGACCTGCAGACCCTAGTCGACACAATGACAGAAGATTGTAAGAAAAGGGGTCTACGCGTGAATGTGAGCAAAACCAAAATAATGGTCTTTGAAAGAGATAAAACCAGAACAGATGTAAGAGTAACAATAGGTAATGATGTACTAGAGCAAGTGGATGAATTTGTATATCTTGGATGTGGATTTAGCCGAGATGGAAGGTACACCACTGATATAGAACGAAGAGTGAATGCGGGAAATAGAGTGAACGGAGCGTTGGGGCAACTTCTCGGCAGCCACCACCTCAGCCAGAAGGCACGTGTAGCAATACATAACGCAGTGCTTGTCCCAACATTACTGTATGGAAGCGAGAGTTGGGTATGCAGAAAAGAGTATGAAAGTAAAATTAATGCGGTCGAAATGCGATCTCTGCGGAAAATCTGTGAAGTTAGGCTAACCGACCGCATTCGTAACGACGACGTAAGAGAGCGAGTAGGTATGAAAGAGAGTATTGGTGTAAAGATGCGAAAGGGAATGCTCCGATGGTTCGGACATGTGGAAAGAATGCCGAACGAACGCCTGGTTAAGAAGATATACAATGCGAAAGTGGAAGGATGTAGGTACCGAGGGAGACCGAGACTAACCTACCTAGACCAGATCGGTCATGTACTGAAGGAAGGTGGAGTCAAGAGTCTCCGAAACCGGCGAGCGTGTATGAAGAGAATTATGAATGTTGAGGAAGCGAGTGAAGTATGCAGAGATAGAGTTCTCTGGCACTCTGTTCTCTCTGCCTACCCTGCAAGGGATATGGCGTGATGATATGTATGTATGTATGTATGACTGTAACTATGACATAAAGTAAGTCTCCTTTATGTCAAACTGATTTTTATAGAAAGCTAAACGAAAAATTCTGTTAACGCCTTAAAAAAAATCTTGACGAAACCATAGAGGGAATCACACAAAATGACACTGGGTCGTTTAATGATTTAATTAAAAATATTAAAGAAAATTGTTACATGCTAAGTAACAGTTATAATCACTATCATTATCTCAGCTCATATCATCCTTCTTGCACACATTACTGCTGGGCTCGAGCCTCCTCCACAATCCTAGGGCAATTGAGCATGATATCATGCTGGTCACACGGGTTGCTATAGGGTTTTCTATAAAATTCTTCAAATTTATTTTACAAAATAAACTTGTAATTTGCAGATTGCAGCCGAAAAAATATACTTTACAATTTTATCATATGAAATTGTTGTATTGTATATTGTATTGTATTATCATCATCATTTCAGCCTATCGCCGTTCACTGCTCGTACGTAGGCCTCTTCATGGTACACCACAGAGTGCGGTCCTGTGCCGCCTGCATCCATCGACGCCTAGCAACTCTCACCAGGTCGTCTGTCCACCTAGTGGAGGGACGTCCTACACTGCGTCATTCGGTACGTGGTCGCCACTCTAGAACCTTTTTTCCCCAGCGGTTGTCGGTTCTTCGAGCGATGTGGCCTGCCCATTGCCACTCCAGCGTGCTAATTCTTCGTGCTATGTCGGTTACACCCGTTCTTCTACGGATTTCCGTATCACGCAGAGAAATCCCGAGCATAGCTCGCTCCATAGCACGCTGAGCGACTTTGAGCTTGGTTATGAGGCCTACATTTAGGGACCACGGTTCCGTGCCGTAAATCATCATTGGTAACACACACTGGTAGTAGATCTGTGTTTTTAGACACTGAGGTATATTGGACGAGAAGATCCTCCTAAGTTTCCCGAACGCTGCCCAGCTGAGTTGGATTCGTCGGCTGATCTCTTTCTCGAAATTGGATCCAACTAACTGAACTGTTTGTCCAAGGAAAACATAATGATCGACAATTTCGAGAATCGTATTGCCAACTAGGACCGGTACAGGAATGACATGGGCATTTGACATGACTTTCGTCTTGTCCATGTTCATTCGTAACCCTACCAGTTGGGGATATCCTGCTGAGATCGTTGAGCATAGTGCTAAGGTCCTCCATGGATTCTGCCATAACGACTATATCGTCTGCAAATCGAAGGTGAGTGATGTATTCGCCGTTAATGTTAATACCGAGTCCGGTCCAGTCTAAGAGCTTGAAGACATCTTCCAGTGCAGTGGTGAACAGTTTCGGAGAGATGACATCTCCCTGTCTCACGCCTTTCTGCAACTGAATCGGTTTCGTACTCTTATCCTGGATACATTACATTGAGCATAACGATGGTCGATTTGGCACCGCTGAAGGGACAGCAGTCGCCCAAGTTTCCATTGAATCAAAGGCTTTCTCATAGTCCACAAACGCTATACACAGAGGCCTATTGTACTATTGTATTGGATATTGTATTGTATTTGTATTTTTTATTATTATTATTTTCTTATGAAGCTGAAGAGTTTGTTTTTTTGTTTGAACGCGCTAATCTCAGGAACTACTGGTCCGATTTGAAAACTTTTTCAGTATTGGTTAGCCCATTTATCAAGGAAAGCTATAGGCTATATATCATTACACTAAATTCAATACGACTAGAACAATAATGAAGAATGTTACATAATCGGACGTTGTATTTTCCTTTTGAGAACTTCCGCTGTGTGCGCTGCGAAAACGGTTAATGTTTCGTAAAAATCATGTAAGACAGAATTTTTCCTCTTTTAAAGTTTAAAAAAATTCCTCGACAGCATATGTTTATCTCCAAGGGTTGGCTCACTATAACCTTTTTACCAACCCAATTTATTCTAAAATAATGCGATATTTGCGAAGGTATTTTTATAAACACGATATTAATCTTTATCCAAATAAATACCTATGTCATTCATCACAAGTATTTAATTTAAAACAAAATTACCCTTTACATCATTTGATTTCAATGAACATCGCAGGAGATCGCAGTTTTAAAATAACATCACAACAATTTTGCGGTGACTACGACTTGACTATGACTTGACTTAGTAGTGCGCGCGTATTTATGACTAACTTCTGTTCGCGACTTCGTCCGCGCGGAATAGTTACTTTGGGCTAACGCTAACTTTAACCCGTGACGTTAAGTAACTATTCCACGCGGACGAAGTCGCGCGCAGAAGCTAGTTGTTGTATAAAATGTTTCAATTTGTTCAAAATAGTAATATATCTGGTCCTTTGTTCTTCTATGTGATAGCAATGAAAGTAAATAATAAATTGTATGTATAGTACAATTTATTATTACCCTTTTCCTCTCCTGCAGCTGTCGTAAACGATGAAAAAGGGATAAGCATAATAAATTCAATGGAACGACGTTTTGGAAATGAGCCTGCATTCCAAATAGTCTTACTAGCATTTAGAGAAGTCAATTTAGAGAATAATATGTCCAATTGTGGTACGTATTAGCTAAATTGGAATGATATCTTGATTCTAAACTCATTTTTTTCAACATAAAGACTATAATATCATCAGCAAATCGAAGAAATGAGTTATGTATTCGTCATTGATGCAGATCCCGAATTCAGTCCATTCTAAGAGCTTGAAGACATCTGCCAACGCAGTGGTGAACAGTTTTTGAGAGGCAACATCTCCCTGCCTTACATCTTTCTTCAACTGGATCGGTTTCGTACTCTTATTCTGAATGCGGACTAAGATACTGGCGTTTCTATGCAAACATTTCGGCACTTCGATATTCAATTTGGCACCGCTCAAGAGACTGCAGTATCGTCCAAGTTTCAACAGAACCATAGGTTCCGATTACGAAATGAAAAATGATGTCGCAAGCGGGATTCGAACCCGCGTCTATTGGGATTCCGGCCCAATCGTGCTGCCACTGCACCACCGCGACTAATTGTAGGACATGCAAATTTCACTCCGTATTATATTTACGTCTTAAGGTGACGGTATGCTATCTACCCGACAATGTTTACACACTGTTATAGGCTTAATACTTCAAACTTTACAGTTAGAATTGTATTAAACGATGACACAACCTTGTTATTTAAATTACTGAAATTTTTAGCATTTAATATGCTTAATTATTTATAAAATCCGATTACGAAATGAAAAATGATGTCGCAAGCGGGATTCGAACCCGCGTCTATTGGGATTCCGGCCCAATCGTGCTGCCACTGCACCACCGCGACTAATTGTAGGACATGCAAATTTCACTCCGTATTATATTTACGTCTTAAGGTGACGGTATGCTATCTACCCGACAATGTTTACACACTGTTATAGGCTTAATACTTCAAACTTTACAGTTAGAATTGTATTAAACGATGACACAACCTTGTTATTTAAATTACTGAAATTTTTAGCATTTAATATGCTTAATTATTTATAAAATCCGATTACGAAATGAAAAAAATTATAATAATTTCAGTAATTTATATTAATATAAAAATTTCAGTAATTTAAATAACAAGGTTGTGTCATCGTTTAATACAATTCTAACTGTAAAGTTTGAAGTATTAAGCCTATAACAGTGTGTAAACATTGTCGGGTAGATAGCATACCGTCACCTTAAGACGTAAATATAATACGGAGTGAAATTTGCATGTCCTACAATTAGTCGCGGTGGTGCAGTGGCAGCACGATTGGGCCGGAATCCCAATAGACGCGGGTTCGAATCCCGCTTGCGACATCATTTTTCATTTCGTAATCGGATTTTATAAATAATTAAGCATATTAAATGCTAAAAATTTCAGTAATTTAAATAACAAGGTTGTGTCATCGTTTAATACAATTCTAACTGTAAAGTTTGAAGTATTAAGCCTATAACAGTGTGTAAACATTGTCGGGTAGATAGCATACCGTCACCTTAAGACGTAAATATAATACGGAGTGAAATTTGCATGTCCTACAATTAGTCGCGGTGGTGCAGTGGCAGCACGATTGGGCCGGAATCCCAATAGACGCGGGTTCGAATCCCGCTTGCGACATCATTTTTCATTTCGTAATCGGATTTTATAAATAATTAAGCATATTAAATGCTAAAAATTTCAGTAATTTAAATAACAAGGTTGTGTCATCGTTTAATACAATTCTAACTGTAAAGTTTGAAGTATTAAGCCTATAACAGTGTGTAAACATTGTCGGGTAGATAGCATACCGTCACCTTAAGACGTAAATATAATACGGAGTGAAATTTGCATGTCCTACAATTAGTCGCGGTGGTGCAGTGGCAGCACGATTGGGCCGGAATCCCAATAGACGCGGGTTCGAATCCCGCTTGCGACATCATTTTTCATTTCGTAATCGGATTTTATAAATAATTAAGCATATTAAATGCTAAAAATTTCAGTAATTTAAAGAACCATAGGTTTTATCATTAAATGAACTCTTTACTTTCTATAAATTCCTAGAGATCAATATACCTGACATATATATTTTTTGAATTTAGAACTACAGATATTATCAATGATGCTGTTGACTGACATGAACGTATTTGCCAAATGTAAATATATTGTAAAAGACAAGTCTCGTCGCTAAGAATACTTTAAGAAATGTCCTCAGATATACCATGTAGATGCAGTTCTCCTTCTGATTGTCAGGTGAATTTGTTATATTATGTTAATATTCCAATATCTTTGAAATTATGAAAAGAAATGTACGTTATTTTAGACTACTTAGCATTCAAATTTATAAGAGGCAATTATCGATCCAAGGGACATGAAGAAGTTTACCTTTGACGGGAGGAAATGGGTATATATTCTCCTGCCACATATAATATCCATATGGTCACAGTTTTTACATAGCATTATTTATTTTATCTACTTGTTATTAAAGTTTGTTGAAAATTGGTGTGTTATACCCTAATTTTAAATCTATTCTGCAAAAAAATTGATTACTAGCCAAAAAATGATTGTTACATATGGGACAATCATTTTTGCTCTTAAACAAGATTTTATAAATGATCAAGCATACTAAATGCAAAATTTCAGTAATTTGAGTCTATTCTGCTTTTAGGCAATACGTTTATGGGTTACATATTTGTTTATATTAATAATTGTAGGCTTTTTCTGATAATTAAGCTTTATTACAAATAATTTGTAGTTTTTACGCAATTCAGAGTATCCTACTAAGGATAAGTTCTTGCCATTTTTTTACTGTATCAAGTTCCTATTACAGAGTACCATGGAGACTAGAGTAAGGAGTACCATCTCAGTGTATTAAGAAGTGTCCATTGAACGGGAGCAAATTAAGGTGGCTCTATAGTAGCAAGTGTAAGAATTTTAAAAAGAGCGCCACAAATTTCATAGGTTATTTTTTATCAAATCACAGCTGACTACGTAACTCAGCACACTTCACTCTGCTTATTACTGCTACATTCATATCATTTCCACTTGCTACACTAGCGCTATTTCGGTGAGTGTTCGAACTAGAGATGCGAAAAACGGCTCACTGAAAAGAAAAGAGAGATATAGCTCTTTTGATCAAAAGAGCTATATCACTCTTTTAGCTCTTTAGTTCATTTAGCTCATATATATCTTGAGTTCATTTAGCTCATCAAGACAGCTAGCTCTTTTATTGAGTTAGCTCATTTCATTTCAACTCGTTCACGGCTCTAATTCCTGTGAATAGTTCAAACTCTGAACTACACGATCATTAAGCGATAAGCTTGATATGCATGAGCATGTAAATTTTGATTGGTGATCACAGGATTAGATATAAAATATATTTATATAAAAAAAAAAATAAAATTGAAAGGTCTGTTTGTAATTGAAATGGTTAAAAACAGCTTCTCACTAAATACATATGGGCTGACAAAATCGACTGCGTCCAGTGACAGCTTACACTGATAACTATTATTATTATTGAATATTGTTATTCAAAGATGAATATTATTTTTTTAAATATAACTTTTATTTTCAAACATTTTTTCTTTGTTGAACATATAACGTTTAGGCTCGCAATAGTCACAATGCATATCGGTGCTCAATACTTTTACTGTTCGGCGATGATCGGCATATATCGGGCACTTTCGGTCGTCGACTGCTCACACGACATGACGACGCGAGTAAAAGAGGCGATTGAGCCGTTGAACTATTAACTGAGCTACTGAGCTTTTTTTTTTTTTTTTTTTATTGTTGGGCTATGGGTGCGTCTCGCCCCGCCGAATCGGTCCGGGGTGACGGAAAGGCGGCGCGTGACCCCATAGACCCACCGTAAAACCTTCTCTCTTCGCCGTGCGAGCGGACCACCGGTACTCGATTTTAACTTCGGTGGCCCGCCCGGCGATTTACCCTCGCGGGTTCCTCTCGTCGACGCCCCGACAGAGTTCGCCGTCGGGGCGTCGCCCTCACGCGGTGGCCTCACGTCGGGTGACCGGACAATTCCCCGGTCCGATCACCCGAGGCTTCGGTTAGGGCGGCATCAGGCGCAGGTATTCGCGCCTGCGCCGCCCCGGCCGCTGACGGCGGCCCGGGTCGCGGGAATCCTCCCGAACTTGTTCCGCCGCCTCCTTCCGCGAGATGACAGCCTCGCAGAAGGCGGCGACCGCGTCCCAATTCCTGACGCTGTCGACCATCGCCCTCGCGACAGCCGGCAGCGTCAGGTCGGCACCTATAACAGCGACGAGGTCACGGCCCTGCCCATCCCAGCTCGGACATACCTCGAGCGTGTGTTGCGCCGTGTCCTCGTCACTGCTGCAATGGTGGCAGAACGAAGTCCACTCCCTACACGCGACCGTGTGCAGGTACAAGCCGAAGCATCCGTGCCCCGACAACACCTGCACCAGTCAAAAGGAGAGGACTCCGTGCCACCGCTCCATCCACTCCATCAGTACGGGCCGGAGAGCCTCGACGGTGACGACACCGTGTCTAGGCCTCTCCAGCCGCGTAACCCAGCGGGCGATGACGTCTCGGCGGGCGTCCTCGCGCCAGGTGGCTATCTCGCTCAGCGATGGGGAGCCACCTTCGTCGCGCAGTGAGGTCACCCGCCGGTAGAGGTCGGAGAGCATCTCCGCCTCTAGGTCCCACGGGGGTGTCCCGGCCAGTAGGCATGCCGCCTCGGTCGATACCGTGCGGTACCCGCGAATGGCTCTGACCGCCATGACTCTCTGGGGTCTCCACAGAACAGCCCTGAGCTGGGCGTTCAGAGCCCTCGCCCACACGGGTGCGCCGTACATGGCCATCGAACGGATCACCCCCGCATACAGTCGTCGGCCCTCGAAGCTGGGTCCGCCCACGTTCGGCATGAGCCGCGAAAGGGCGGACGCCGCACCGACCAGCCGGGGAGCAATTCCGCGAAAATGCTCCCGGAACCACCATCGCCCGTCGAGCACCAGACCCAAGTACTTCATATGGGCCTGGATGCTGATGTGGACGGAGTTGACGACTAGCGAGGCGCCGATTGGCGGCCTTTCGCGTGGCCCATGGAATAATAGGGCTTCCGTCTTATTTAGGGCCACCCTGAGCCCCAGCGCCTTGATTCGCCCGACCATCTCCTCGGTGCCGAGAGTGGCCAGGCTCGCCGCCTCTTCGAGTGTCCTGCCCCGGGCTGTGACGAGCGTATCGTCAGCGTAGCATATCACGCTCAGCCCGGGGGGAGACTCCCTCTCAATGCCCAGTCGTACCCGATGTCCCACAGAGTCGGCCCCAGAACCGACCCCTGTGGAACACCGCACGCCATGGACGTCCGCACAATGTCCCCTGCGGGACTCGCGCAGGGGACACTGCGCCCCTCCAAATAGTCCGCCACCAGCCGCCTCAGGTACAAGGGCACCCCGTGAAATCGGAGCGCCTCCCTGATGCAGCTGAATGGCAGACTATTGAATGCGTTGGCGGTGTCCAGCGACACCGCCAACAGCACTCCCCCGCCGGTGACAGCCTCCGCGGCCGTCTGCCTCAGTCGTAGCAGGGCCCCGATGGTCGAACGCCCCCTTCTAAAACCGAATTGAGCGTCCAACAGATCGGGCCCTACCTCCTCCAGGTGCTGGACGATGCGGGCAGCGAGGATGCGCTCCAGCAGCTTACCCACATCGTCGAAGAGCACGATGGGCCTGTAGGCCGACGGCGAATCCGGGGGCCGTCCCGGCTTAGCTACTGAGCTAATAGTGAGCTAGATTGAAATCAAAGAGCTAGTTCATTTGTATCTCTCATTCAGGAGCTACCCAAGTCTAGTTCGAACAATAATTTGCTGTTTACAAGTGGACACTTTTTTGACTAATCCCCCATACAAGATGGTACTCCTTACTCTAGTCTCCATGCAGAGTACTTATTACTTCCATGCCTTTTTATAATTCTATTTTTCTACTAGCAACTCTATTACATATTCCAAATTTGGTTTCTCGTGCAAAGGAGAATTGGCGTGAATTGTGCATGGTTCTTGAAAATACGGTTTTTAGGGCTAAGTGAAATCAAATTGCGGATATTTGAGTGCAATTTATTTATCATACCATAACATGTTTATGGATTTAACTGATGAACTGGAACAGAGTGATAGCGGAATGGAGTCTTTGACAGCGAGCAAAGACGATACACCCGAGCGTAGGCCTGAAGAATTTTTCATAACCCCTTCTGTAAGTTTTATAACTTTAAAAAATAAAGAATAATGATAAAAAGAGATATCTTAATGATAATAATTGTGTTTTCAGTTAGGATCTTCACCCAGCGCAGGTACACCTCTAGGTGGACCACTAAAAGAATACGATGATGTGAGTTTGTCTTCTTTTATTATAGTAATATAATGTTTATTAAGTAAATGTTAATTTTCAGATAACTCAAAATATATTATTAATGTAGTCACAATTGTTTTAGGAGCCAGATGAGACATTGTCAGAGAGGTTATGGGGACTAACTGAAATGTTTCCCGAATGTATAAGAAATTGTACTTACTCAGTCACAACTAATACTTGGTATGTTTAATTTTTATTAAGTACTCATAGACTTGCTATTTAAGATTTATTTATGGTTTATCATCATCAGTTAATCCTATATTCTTGTCTAAAACAGATCATTTATTATAATAGAAGAACATTTTAATTTTTATTGTAACATCATATTTAGCTCCATTTATATATTTTTAGCTCTATATATTTTTGGGACTAATCCCACCACTGTAACTCCTGTAATCCACAAAGGTGTCCATAAAAGACACTCAAAGTTTGACCCTCAGGAAGTCCTGGGCAATACTTTTAATTGTCTTGAAACCCACAACAAATTTAATTAGAAAAGAAAAACAGGAGGGAGTTAATTTGAGGTATATATATAACATATTTTTATGCAATGCAAGCAACAAATATAACCTCCACAATGTATGAACTTCCAACAAATATTTTGTATGCATTCATATTGCCATCCGATTACAATTTATTCTCAGTTTGTATAGTTTTCACAGTGGGCAAACAATACTTCTGTATAAATAAAAGAAAATGGGCTAATTTTTAAGTGACACTATCTGTTTATGTTGAGTTCGATGACATTCACAAATGAGGAATACCTTCCTGGTCTTTATGATCCACAATTTTTATACTGCCACTGTCCATCAAATGGACTAGAAAAAATAAAAAAAACTTACTTTAAGCAGGCAATTATTAAATGGCAGTACTAACTTCATGAGCTTTTACTTATGTACAAATCCTTATTATTCCATAGGTATTAAATTCAGAATGAGATTAATGCCTACATACATACATATCATCATGCCATATCCTTTGCAGGGTAGGCAGAGAGAACAGAGTGCCAGAGAACTCTATCCTTGCATACTTCACTCGCTTCCTCAACATTCATAATTCTCTTCATACACGCTCGCTGGTTTCGGAGACTCTTGACTCCACCTTTCTTCAGTACGTGACCAATCTGATCTAGGTAGGTTAGTCTCGGTCTCCCCCGGTACCTACATCCTTCCACTCTTGCATTGTATATCTTCTTAACCAGTCGTTCGTTCGGCATTCTTTCCACATGTTCGAACCATCATAGCATTCCCTTTCGGATCTTTACACCAATACTCTCTTTCATACCTATTCGATCTCTTACATCGTCGTTACGAATGCGATCGATCAGCCTAACTCCACAGATTTTCTATAGAGATTGCATTTCAACCGCATTAATTTTACTTTCATGCTCTTTTCTGCATACCCAACTCTCCCTTCCATATAGTAATGTTGGGACAAGCATTGCGTTATGTATTGTTACACGTGCCTTCTGGCTGAGGTGCTGGCTACTGAGAAGTTTTCCCAATGCTCCGTTCACTCTATTTCCCGCATTCACTCTTCGCTCTATATCAGTGGTGTACCTTCCATCTCGGCTAAATCCACATCCAAGATATACAAATTCATCCACTTGCTCCAGTACATCATTACCTATTATTACTCTTACATCTGTTCTGGCTTCATCTCTTTGGAAGACCATTATTTTGGTTTTGCTCACATTCACGCGTAGACCGCTTTTCTTATAATCTTCTGTCATTGTGTCGACTAGGGTCTGCAGGTCAGTCGCTGACTGTGCCAGCAGGACTGCATCATTTGCATAGAGCAGAGCACTGACCACTGAGTCGCCCATCTAGACTTCCACATTCCGATTATATCCGACATTGCCGATATTGACGTCAAACCAAGGCGACATTCCATCATCCATCCGCACACAAGCTCTGCAGCCCATGTAACTGGACTGCACAGGCTGCAGCAGTTTACTGCTAATACCATACTCCGGTAAAAGATTAATACCTCGGATCCTTAAAAGTGCAATATGCTCACTATATGTATAAAAATGTTCTAATTTCAATTTATATCTTTAGGTCCGGGGTCAAATCAATGTATGGCCTTTCCCGGTCAGTCATGTGGGTAGTGGCCAGTTCATCTGTTATCCTGTTTGCTCCAGTCATATTTGAAGTTGAAAGAGCTCAAATGGCTGAAATGGAAAAATCACAACAAAAACAGGTATTTTCTGACATGTATCTTTTTAAGTGCTCGCCCAGTAATAAATTCTTGTGTTGCAAACTTTACAATCATCATTATAGTCATACAGCCTTTCGCTGGTTGAGTAGCAGGTTGGCAACTGCATGAGAGTGTTGCTACCCATTCATCTAATGATTGTTTAGCTAAGTTTATGACTTTCAAGTAAGGGATGACTACAACTAAAATCATATATCAATACCATGCAGGAAAGCTTGCCAAATAATAATTAACTAACATGCCAGAACAGTAATTTATGAATAATACAAGTAGTCCTGTATGGGCAACCTAGTCACCACTTTACAGTCAATTTAGTGTATGCAAATCCTAAATAATAGCAGATAAAATCTTAAGAGAATCTTTAGTTATAATTTCATCCATATTCTATATTTGAAATGTTTTTCAGGTCTTGTTGGGGACAAATACAGCTATGACAGGTCCTACTCCAGCCATGCCACCCATGCCACGATAATTCAGCAATTGTTCCATTTAATATGCACATACTTTGTAACCCATTGGACATATTACAGAATTATTTAATGGCAATATTTTAAATCCTAAGTGCTTTAATATTAGTGTTTTAGTTACTATAAAATATAGATCCGTATTTTAAACATCATTAAAAGGGTTTTGATATGTTAGGAATAGAGGATTACCTTTTGATTTAATGTACTATATATAAATGACTAAATAGGTTAGAATTCCCTATTATTGCATTTAATCATGAATGTCCTCGTAAAGTAAATAATCAAATTACTGTTTAAATAATGCATTTTGTTTATTTAGCATACTACATTTTCTAGTGATTTTAAATCTGCTGTTTTAGATTCTATTGTTCACATAAATGACATACAGTGGGTCTAATTTTATATACAATTAATTGGTTAATCCATTAGATTTTTGATTTGTAAAAAACCTAAGTGATGCTTTGTTATTAGAATAAATGTATCTATTGTTGAATATGTAGTTTTTAATTATTTAAAGATTACATTTATTTTTTATTAGGTATTCAATTTTGAAATATGAATTAGTAGTACATATACTGAATTATAAAACATACTCTGTGCTGCAAATGTTTGTTTTACTTTAAGAGCAGTAACTTAAAATCCTATTCTTAGGATTACAACTTATCCAACAAGTTATAAAATATTTGAGCTTGACATGAACAGAAATTAACTTATAAAATTATCTTTTATAGCTGGTCCTAATTGAATCTCTTGTGGTATGACCATTCTGCGGAGAGTTCCCTGCCTGTAGCAGCATGTGTAGACTCATCCAGGGTAATACCGCACTCTTGTAAAAATACTAGCGCTTTGCTAGGAATCTATGTTCCGTGAGTGAGAGATCTGGAAGCAAGAATGATAGGCAGTAACAAAGCCAAAAACCAGTTCGCTAATTTGGCCAGAACTTTGAAGTTTATATAAACAAAAAATGACTAAAACTGAATTTTTAAATAATAGTGGCGACGACTCAATTGTTGACGAAGGTCTTTGGAATTGTATGCCAAACATATTAGAGCTGTTTTTCTGCAGACTTCTCTAAAGAGCTATCGCAAAATACATACCAGTATAGAGTAATATAATACATTGGAAACATACCAGCTTGAAAGCCTAAATCTTGTTTTTTTTTTGAAGCGGGGTAAAAACTGCCCTCTTTCGCCCTCAATCAAGAAACGTGGATGTGTACAACATTATAGTTCATCTAATCTAAGAAGTGCATTTTGACGTTTTGCATTTTTTAATACACAATAACCTCGGTCAAACGTATACCTACACATGATTGTAAACACTAAATCTGAAATTTTAAACAACTATTAATTTGTTTACATAATTAACATTGCGGGTGACTTTCTTGTACAATAATCTGATGAGTTTCAACTCGTAAAACTAATTTAAAATAGAAATAACATGGTAAATAGTAATTGTTAGTGACGACCTAACAATGTCACGTCATCACGTTCTATACAGTAGTGCTTGACAACTTCCATTTCACGATTATCCAAATAATCCGTAAAAATATTAGAATAATACAATTAATCGAATAGAGATTTTGACAGTAATGTACATTTCGACACTTTGATTGATGAGGAAATAATTATTAATGTTCGCGACGCTGATAATTCAAGTAATAGTAGTAATTCTTAATAAATAGCCATTTTCAAATCCAGTTTTTGTTTTTAATTAACCTAATCCTACTAAATATGATGAATAGATTCTATGCTGAAATAATTAAATTTGTTTAGTACTAATTTAGCACTTAATTTATTCATCACCTGCAAAGGATATGGCGTGATGATATGTATGTATCAATATCGATTTCTCAGTAAAATCGGATATTTTCGATAGCGATTATTTGGTTCACATACCTAGACAACTTACTCAGACAGCTTTCAAAGCTTTTGGCGGGAATCTAAAACGTCATGTGGTGCTCTTGTATTATATTCGATATCTTAGTGTTTTAACGTGTTATATTAGATAATTTTTATGGTATTTTATGTAATATGATGTGACAGAACAGCTGGTATGTAGTGAATATCATATAAAAGTGCTTTACAACGTTTTCGTTTTCCATCAAAATTCCTACAACATACCATTAACAGTGTCACCATAGCACTGTTGATGGCGACAATTCGACTGACTGACAGACAATGACTAACCTGAAGAGATTAAGAACGTGAAGATAATTATAACTCGACACTGGCAAAAATGGCTCGTATAAGTAGCTGATTGCCAATACATAAAAAGAAGAAGAAGAAGAAGCTTTCAAAGTGCACTTAGATTAGACAGAATATAATTTATAAATTCTGCAAGCAACCCTTGTCATCGTTATTCTGGTGTGTGATCTGATGTATAATAATCTTGACTCCTTATTGAAGTAGGTACCTAAGTACATTGTCATGGGACTGTACTCGTCTACCTTGCCTAATAGTGTTGCTTGGAGAAGGAACGCCTGCTTCCCCATCCCTAGATCCGAAGCTATAAACAAAGAATATGAATACGTTTGATCTGTAAGCATATTCTGTACCACGATCATAAACTAAACGCTACAATGATATAGATTAAGGTATCAAGTCGAAAGTGATTGACTTTGTCGTTCGCATGGTTAACTATTTATATAACGTTCGTATAATGATTAATAACTGACTGAATATTTCTCCGGGATCGTACAACAGAAGCCAAGAAAAATACATACCTACCTACATAGCAATCTATTAAAAAAGAATTTCTATTCCTCGACGGTCTGTCTGTTATTGATAGTTTTGGCAAGCCCTTGAAAATATTACATTGCACATTTAAAATACCTATATTCAATATTTTGTAGTTTTAAGGTGTTATATTAAATAATTTTGCTAGCATAGAATATGAAATATAATGCATAGAAAATGCTAAGGTGTATTGTTGTAATATAGAAGTGTGTGGTTTCAAATTCTGCTAAAATTGGCAGAAGAAGCTTTTTTTAGATAGCCAGCACTAAGTTAAAAGTTATAACTGACGAACAATGACTTATAGGTTGCTTTCCATTTACAACACAGAGGGACTCTGCGGTACATTGTGAAACACTGCCAAACACTGTAAAAGTTTAAATGAAACAGCTAGCTGTTTCATTTACACAGTGTTTGGCAGTGTTTCACAATGTACCGCAGAGTCCCTCTGTGTTAACTAAATGGAAAGCAACCATAATAAACTTGTACTAAGCTATAAAATGTTTTTCTATTGGTTGGCTGTATAGACTGCCATCGTTGCCTCTCATAATGACCGAACGCAGGAAAAAATGTCGCAAAAAAGGCGGGAAGTTTCGAAGAGGGCGGCCGCGTTTTTTACTTAAAATTTTTAAATATCTTTTTCGTGTATCAGTGGAGTATATTTTAGTTGTATATATGTGTTATATTAATATTTGTGCATATTTATAGTAGTTTTAGTGTATATAAAATAGTTGTTAAGTCTTTTTAACTTATGTAATACCGTAGCTTACAATATGAACGAGCCACCCGACCCAGGAGGCACAGTTCCACTGGCAGGGAATTATGTTACCATCTGCTCCGAATCTGGGATGGATACTGATTCATCCGCAAAAAAAGATAAAGGCCATAAGCGCATGCGATTGCATAAAATGTGCAAACATTGTAACAAACGCAGGAAACAATCATCTAGCTCTAATACGGACACTGCTTGTGACTGTACTGATAAAAGTAGACATACACCGGTCACTACTACCACCAATGTTGCTTTACATTCCGCAGTAACGGCGATAGTAACGCCACAAATAGATACTCAATTATCGCTACCAACCCCAATTACAAGACCCGCTTATAATTCTACAGACCTAGGACCTTTCGTAGTACATATTCAGAGGCAAAGCGATCAGGCAAATGATGGCGTCACATTTCACCCTATTATGTTTGGCAAATTTCTAAAACAACGTTGTTTTAAGAATATTTTGAATGGAAGTTTGAAAAGGATAGGTAGAAATAGGATCTCATTAACTTTTCATAATTATTTAGATGCTAATGCTTTTATAGAACATCCCAGTCTTAAAGAAAACAATTTTAAGGTATTCATGCCAACCTATAATGTTTCGCGAATGGGTGTTGTACGTGGAGTCCCCACAGATTTGTCACCTGAAGATATTATAGATAACTGTACTCTTCCAAATGGTTGTGGCAAAATTTTAAAAGTCCGCCGAATAAATTTAAAGCAATTGAGAGATGGTGAGATGACATGGATGCCATCACAGACAGTAGTTATAACATTTGATGGACAAGTTCTACCAGATCGAATTTATATGTGTTATACCACACTTTCAGTTCAAGTATACGTCTACCCTACAATCCAATGTTATAATTGCTGTCGGTATGGTCATACAAAGCTACAATGTCGATCAAAACCACGATGTTTTAAATGTGGTGGTGAGCACTCAGGTGATCTTTGTGATGCTAATGAGGATAATGTTTCGTGTTGTCTATGTGGAGGTATTCACTTTGCTACTAATAAAAATTGTACAGAATTTGGTAGACAAAGAAATATAAAATATACCATGGCAGAAAAATCCATCTCATATGCAGAGGCTAGCAAAGTCCACCCGCCACTTTCAAAATCATACTCGGAGATATTAACAACTCCCAAAAATCAATACCCAAAAACACTTCCTAGTAGCCTAAACCCTCAGATAAGGACAGATCAGGGCTCAAATAGGAAAACCATTTTTGTTAAACCTAAAAGTGTGCCTAAACTAGTTAAAGGTTATGATCAGAAGCTTCATCGTAACTTAACCAGACAACCTTCACTCTCTCAATCAAATGGTGGAGCCCTTTTAACTGACAAGCGTGATGATAGTACACATTTTGCCATATCTGACATTATTTCATTGTTAAACAATTTAGTACATTCAAACATAATAGAACCGACCAACGCAGCTAAACTTACAGAAGTAATATCTATTTTAAACACTCATTATGGATCACAGATCCAAAGCTATCCAATGGAACTGCAGGAGTGCAGTTAATAAAAAAAGTGATATTATATATTTACTTAATAAATACAATCCCTTTATATTTGCATTAGTAGAGACCTGGTTAAAACCAGGTTCAGCCTTTAGAATTCATGGCTTCTCCTGCCTAAGAGATGACAGATCTGATGGGTATGGGGGAGCTGCTCTCCTAATTAAAAACTCTTTATCTTATTCACAGATTCCTATAGTTAACTATTCTACCTTTTCTGCTGTTGCTTGTATTATAAATAAAACCTGCGTTTTATCAATTTACATTCCCAAACCTTCCTATCAAACATTTCTGCACATAAATAGTTTACTATCTACACTGCCTAGACCTATTGTAGTCATGGGTGATTTTAATGCACACCATAGAGTATGGGGCAGCTCTCTAACCAACAGCCATGGTGAGGATCTTTTAGATGTGCTAGATGGGCAGAACTTATGTGTGATAAATGACGGTTCACCAACTCGCAGAACTGGCCCTTTAGAAAATGATAGTGCAATAGACTTAACAATAACATCTCCTAGTTTAGCTTCCGCTATCTCGTGGCACATTTTATCATCCACATATGGCAGTGACCACTTTCCTATATTAATAACTTTACTAACATTTAAAATAAAAATATTCCTAAACCACCTCCTCGCATGAAGCATAAAATATTGGAGGAAAAATGGGGTGAATACAAACAGTATGTAGAAGATAAAATTCAAACACTAAGACAACATTCTGAGGATATTTTTAAAAGTTCTAACAATCTAATTAACACTATGATTGAAGCTGCTAATGCAACTTTCCCACTTAAAACATATTCTTATAAGCCATCATCGCCACCTTGGTGGGATTCTGAGTGTAGTATGGTTGTTGCTGAAAGAAAAGAAGCAGAAATAAAATACAATTTAAGTATGTCTCAAGAAAACTTTACTGAACTCATGAACATTATATCAAAAACTAAAAAAATCCTGAAAGACAAGAAACTTATAGGATGGAGAAATTTCTGCTCAACTATTTCTCCTAATACTAAACCTTCAGTTGTTTGGCGTAATATAAAACGCTATAGAACTGGAGTTAGTGACTCAAAATTTGAGACTATGCCACCTTCTTTGTGCGATAGCTTACTGGACAAATTGGTTCCACCAACAGCACCAGTTAGAGACTTGGTTCTTACACCGATTCTACAATATCCGAATGCATGTCCGTACGGGTTAGACGCCCCCTTTAGCTTGGAGGAACTAAAAGGTATTTTATCAGTAACCACTGATACTGCACCGGGTTATGATGGTATACCATATTCTTTTTTCTCACATTTAGGAGACATAGCTTTAGTTTATTTTCTTGACGTTATCAATTGTGTCATAATGACAGGTGTCATCCCCACATCTTGGAAAACTCAAATTGTGTTGCCCTTTTTAAAACCTAATAAAAAGCCCAAGGACCCTTCATCTTATCGACCTATAGCTTTATCTCCAGTTATGGGCAAAATAGCAGAACATTTGGTAAAAAATAGAATAGAATGGTACATTGAGAATCAAAATATTTTATCTAACACGCAATATGGTTTCAGGAAAGGCAGAAGTGCTATAGATGGTATTAGCCTTTTTGCCACTGACATTCGCTTAGCCTTCTCACAAAATAAGTCTGTAGTGGCTACATTTTTAGATATTCAGTCCGCATACGATAATGTTCTCATAGATATATTATGTATCAAATTAATTCAAATTAAAGTTCCGTTGTTATTAGTTACCTTCATTAAAAATATGCTTTGTGGATGAAAAATACTTCTAGATTCTACTGGCCTAGAAAGAATATCATGGCAAGGTCTACCTCAGGGTTCTGTTTTAAGCCCACTTCTTTATAATATTTATACCTATGACTTGAGAGCATCCGTTGGCAATTCTGTGAATGTATTACAATATGCAGACGATTTACTAATATACTCTATTAACAAGTGTAGTCATTTAGCATCACAAGAATTATCATTGGCGCTAAAGTCGTTAAAAGCATGGTTAGACAGGCATGGGTTAGAGTTACTCCTGGCTTATGCCGAATGTAGGCGGACCCAGCGCTACGTGCCGACTGCTGTACGCGGGGGTGGTCCGGTCGATGGCCCTGTACGGCGCACCCGTGTGGGCGGGGTCCCTGACCGTCCGACTTAGGGCTCTACTATGGCGACCACAGCGGGCCATGGCGGTCAGGGCCATACGCGGATACCGCACGGTGGCGACGGAGGCAGCATGCCTGTTGGCCGGAACACCTCCGTGGGACTTGGAGGCGGAGATGCTTGCCGGACTGTACCGGCGGGTGTCAGCGACGCGGGCAGGGGGCGGCACCGTCTCGCTTAGTGAGATGGCCGCTTGGCGGGGCGACGCCCGCCGTGACGTTATTGCTCGTTGGGCAATCCGGCTGGAAAGGCCTCGGTTCGGTGTTCGGACCATCGAGGCCTTCCGGCCAGTGCTGATGGAGTGGTTGGGTCGACAGCACGGGGTCCTTTCCTTCCGACTGGTGCAGGTCTTGACGGGGCATGGTTGCTTCGGCAAGTACCTGCACACGGTCGTGAGGAGGGAGAGTACACCGTCCTGCCACCACTGCGATTGCGACGAGGACACGGCGCAGCACACGCTCGAAGTCTGTGTGGCCTGGGCAGAGCAGCGCCGTGAACTCGTCGCGATCATCGGTGCCGACCTGGCGCTGCCGACCATCGCTAAGGCGATGCTCGACAGCGTCAGGAACTGGGACGCGGTCGCCGCCTTCTGCGAGACAGTTGTCTCGCGGAAGGAGGCGGCGGGGCGACTCCGAGAGGAAATCCTCTTCGGTGAGACGCTCCGTCGCCGGCGCCTGGGGCGGCGGAGGCGCAAGTATCTGCGCCTAATGCCGCCCTAGCCGAGGCCGCGGGTGACTGGACTGGGGAATAGTCCTTCACCCGCAGAGAGGCTGACCGCGTGAGGGCGACGCCCCGGCAGTTAGCTGGGGCGTTGACGGGGGATGGTACCCGAAAGGGTAACCCGACGGGCTGGCCACGGAAGGCAAGGAAGCGCTACCAGTGGCCGGCCCAATGGCGATGGGGAGGGGATACGGTGGGTTATGGGGCCACGCGCTGCCCTTCCGTCGCCCCGGACGGTACGGGCGACGTGTGACCGGGCCATAGCCTAACAAAAAAAAAAAAAAAAAAAAAAAATGGGTTAGAGTTATCGGCCTCTAAAAGCACCGTCGTGGTGTACAGTCGGCAACGTAATCAGCCACGTGTAAATATTCATTACGACGATTCTGTAATACCTGAAAAATCGCATACAAAATTCTTAGGAGTTGTATTAGACTCTAAACTTACTGGCCATGCTCACTGTGAATACGTCGTGTCTAAGTGTGAGAAAAATTTAAACTTAATCAGATGTCTTACAGGAGTTTGGTGGAGAGCGCACCCTTCTTCTTTAAAAATTATTTATAATGCATTAATAAGAAGTGTATTAGATTATGGCACATTTCTATTAGAACCCTGTAGTGTATGGGCAATGAAGAGGTTAGATGGAATACAATCTAAATCTATGCGGATAATTATGGGAGCAATGAAATCCAGCCCTCTCAATGCCTTACAAGTAGAGTGTGGCGACCCACCCCTTTACTTGAGGCGACAGTTTTTATCTGACCGCTACCTATTTCGTTTATGTCAGTCACACAACGAGCTTCTGCCTAAAATTCGACAGTTAACAGCATTAATACCTGAATCCTTTTACTGGAATCATAAAAAACTACCTTCTTTAGTAAACAGTTTTAATAAATTTAATAATCTTTCAGCCCCAGTTTTCAATTGCGAACGTTTACCTATTTTTCACTGTAATTTTCATAGTTTTATACATACTCTCACAATTTACTTTAATTTGAACATAAATCGTAACGTTGTTGATGCTAATAATGATTTCAAAGCAATAGTTAACGAGAAATGGCAAGGTTGGCATAAAATATTTACCGATGCTTCGAAGCACAGTCAATCTGGTAGAGTAGGAGTGGGTATATTCCACAAAGAATTTAATATTGTACAAAAAATTAAGTTTCCCTCTGAAACCTCTGTTTTCACTGGGGAATGTTTCGGAATCGTAAAAGCATTAGAATATATTTTAATTTTTAAATTGGAGAGATCTATTATTTTTAGCGATTCTAAGAGCGCACTACAAGCTCTATCTAAATTTCCATTCAAAGTTAAAACTCACTATCCACTTATATACGAAGCTAGACACAAGCTACTTTTGTGCTTAAGTGCGGGATTGCATATCAACTTGACATGGTTACCAAGCCATTGCGGCATAGATGGAAATGAACGGGCTGACAGATTAGCTAACGAGGCTGTGGAATTTGGCGATATCTTTCCATATCATATTTATCCTCAGGACCTGCTGACATTGCCTGGTGCTTATCTCGGGGATTCTTGGGAGAAGATCTGGGCACTGTCTAGCTGATCAAAGGGCTCACACTATAGAATGATACAGTGCTTTATACCAGCGAAACCTTGGTTCTGTAGTGGCGCTTTTAACAAGTTACGACTTGGTAGAAGAGCTATTACAGTCCTAATCAGAATGCGTTTAGGGCATACATGCGTACCAGCTCATTTAGCCAAAATGAAAATAAGAAGTGATCCATACTGCAACTGTGGCGAATTTGGAGACTTAAATCATGTTTTTTTCCTGCGTCTTATACAACCATGTTCCTTTTTATAATACGCTTGTTACTCTTAAACTTCCGTTACCTACTAATATTTCTATACTCTTATCTTCCTTAAATCCTATTATTTACGATTGTCTAATGTCCTTTATTGTATGTAATAATATTTATTTATAATCCTATCCTGTAGATATTTTTGTATATTCTCCTCTCCCTGATCCACGATCCTCTCATTCCTAAACGCTAATTCTCGATATATATTTTAACTTCCCTAATTTTTGTACATGGCAAATGTCTTCGGACGATGCCAAAAAAAAAATGTCGGGAAAAATCATAAATGTCATTAATTTCACTTTCAGTTTATGAGTTTATTACGTGGGACTTTTGACGGGAATTTGAAAACGTCATGTGGTGCTCTTGTATTATATTCGATATCTTAGTGTTTTAACGTGTTATATTAGATAATTTTGATGGCATTTTATGTAATGTGGTGTGCGGAAATACTGGGATGTAGTGAATATCATATAAAAGTGCTTTACAACGTTTTCGTTTTCCATCAAAATTCCCACAAGATACCATTAACAGTGTGGCCATTGCACTGTTAATGGTGATAATTTGACCTAGACAACGACCGACTTGAAAGACTAAAAACGTGAAAATATTTATAACTTGACACTGGCACCAATAACTCGTATATGTAGCTGATTGCCAATATATAAGAAGAAGAAGAAGAGTTTATTACGTTTGACAGATTTTATGTAGAAAACTAATGTATTTTTATAAATAAAAATAGTTGTAAACATGGCAAATACAGGATTATTGCCATTTGTACGGGGCGTAGACTTCACCTGTAACGATTTTAGTGTGAGTGAGATCTCATTCGTGTTGACTAATATTCTCCTATCGAAGGATGATATCATAACCATAACCCTTTTCCAATATTTTTATATTTTAGGATGACAAATTTCCTGATGCTATTCGGTATATGACTGGTCTTCAATGGCTCAGGCTTGACAAGACAAATCTTTCAGATATTCCCGAGGAATTAGGGAAGCTTATGAAATTGGTAAGCAATGTAGTAACAAAACTGTACTATGTACTAATAAGTGAATTATTATTGTGGTATAATGTTATACAGATATAAATCGTGTTCTTATAAATTTCTGGTTAAATAACTAACAGATATCAAAACAATACATCACCAAAGTAAGCATATTGTGTTGCTACTTCTTGCTTTGGCTACTCTGTACATATATCTTATCAATGTTAACCATAATTAACAATAGGATAGCCCTCTATGAGAAAGGCTGACATTGACTGAGGTTGAATATATACATTGAAAGGAGGACAGAATTATAGTTAGCACCAATGATATAATTATCAACTAAATATGTAATTAATTGTAAAAATATATATGTTGTTACCTTTACATTGACATGAATATACCATACTATGTGCATTGTTTAGGATTTGTCATGTGCATTGATTGTAAGCCTCACTTATTGTAATATCTTATACTATAAAAAGTAATCTTGTGTCAATGCTATGATATCACTTGAGAGAAAAAAATCACTCCTACTATCTTTTTTCAATAAGAGATTAATGCAAAGACCAGGGATATCACTAGTATTTGCACTAATCTGTTATAGTCTTTTAAAAAACAAAGAAAAATATGGGCCACTAATTGGACATGGTGACAGAGTAAGTATACAATTCACCACCCCATATCTTACCCGTGGGTGTTTGTACGAGACGACTAAGGGATATGAAACGCATATAAAATCTATGCAAGACAAGGAAAACTCAAAACAAAACCCTATACCAACACGTTTGACCAGCGTGGTGTAGTAGGTCAATTTCCCTCCCATTATGGAGGAGGCTCGAGCCCAACAGTGGGATATATATGAGCTGAGATGATGATTAGACATTCCATCCATCCATCCATCAGCCCGTAGACGTCCACTGTTGGACATAGGCCTCCCCACGAGAATGCCATCTATAATGGTCCTGTGCCACCTGCATCCAACGGTTTCCTACGACCTTGATGAGGTCATCAGTCCACCGAGTGGGGGGTCGTCCTACGCTGCGTCGTCCGATTCGTGGTCGCCACTCGAGAACCTTTTTTCCCCAACGGTTGTCGGTTCGTCGAGCGATGTGGCCTGCCCATTGCCACTTCAACGTGCTAATCCTTAGGGCTATGTCGGTTACACCCGTTCTTCTACGGATTTCCGTATTTCGGATTTTATCACGTAGAGAAATACCGAGCATAGCCCTCTCCATAGCACGCTGAGCGACTTTGAGCCTTTTTATGAGGCCAACATTTAGAGACCACGTTTCAGTGCCGTAAGTCATCGCTGGTAACACACACTGGTTATAAACCTTTGTTTTCAGACACTGCGGAATATTAGACGAGAAGATCCTCCTAAGTTTCCCGAATGCTGCCCAGCCGAGTTGGATTCGTCGGCTGACCTCTTTCTCGAAATTGGATCTACCTAATTGGACTGTTTGTCCTAGGTAAACATAGTGATTGACAACTTCGAGAATCGCATTCCCAACCAGGACCGGTACAGAAATGACATGGGCATTATACATGATTTTCGTCTTGTCCATGTTCATTTGCAGCCCTACTAGTCGGGAGACCTTGCTGAGGTCATTGAGCATGGTGCCAAGGTCCTCCAGGGATTCTGCCATGACTACGATATCATCTGCGAATCGAAGGTGAGTGATGTATTCGCCATTGATGTTGATGCCGAGTCCGGTCCAGTCTAAGAGCTTGAAGACATCTTCCAGCGCAGTGGTGAACAGTTTCGGAGAGATAACGTCTCCCTGTCTCACGCCTTTCTGCAGCTGGATCGGTTTCGTACTCTTCTCCTGGATGCGGACTGACATAGTAGCGTCTTTATACAAACACTTCAGCACTTCGATATATCGATAGTCAATTTGGCTCCTCTGAAGGGACTGCAGCACTGCCCAAGTTTCGACAGAATCAAAGGCTTTCTCATAGTCCACAAACGCTAGACACAGAGGCCGATTATACTCCTCGGTCTTCTGTATAATCTGGCGTAGCGTGTGGATGTGGTCTATGGTACTATAACCTTTTCGGAAACCGGCTTGTTCGGGCGGCTGGAAGTCGTCTAGCTTGCGCGCGAGTCGGTTCGTAATGACTCTTGAAAACAATTTGTACACGTGGCTCAGGAGTGAGATGGGTCTGTAATTCTTTAAGAGCGTTTTATCGCCCTTCTTGAAAAACAGCACCACCACACTCCTGGTCCACGACTCTGGAACGTCGCCCCCGAGAATGACAGAATTAAATAGCTTCTGTAGGGCTTTTAAAACTGGCTTGCCGCCTGCCCTCAGGAGCTCTGTGGTAATTCCGTCATCTCCCGGTGCCTTTCCGTTCTTTAATTGTTTTAGAGCCATTCTGATCTCGTACAAGCTGACGTCCGGGATTTCTTCGGTATAGTGCCGAGTTAGCTTGGATCTGGGGTCTTGGACCAAGCTGACAACAGGATTCAGGGATGATTTGTACAACTGCCCATAGAACCTTTCGACGTCTCCCAAGATCTCACTCTGGGATGAAATGACAGTACCGTTATCGGTCTTCAGCTTAGTCATTTGGCTCTGCCCAATAGACAAATCTCGTGCGAACACTTTGGAGCCTCGATTTCGCTCTATCGCCTCTTCAATACGCAGTGTATTGAATCGGCGAATATCGCGTCGCATAGATTTAGAGATTTGTCTATTAAGCTGCCTGAGTTCGGACCAATCGGCTGAAGACTGTACCGTCATTTCCTTTCTCCTCTCCATGAGTTGAAGAGTCTGGTCAGAAAGCTTTTTTGTTCTAGTAGCGCGATGGGCCTTAAAGAATTTTGACCCGACCGCGTGGACAGTTTCCACGAACCTGTTGTTCATATCGTTCGAAGATTCGCACTCTTCCAGGCATTGGAAGCGATTATGTAATTCGAGTTGAAAGCTATCGGGGTTCTGGTATTGGACAGGTGTAGGTCGGAGTGTAGACTTCATCAAGCGGGACCACTCGACTTTCGTACGAAGATTCAATGTGCCTCGAACCATCCGGTGATCACTCCCAGTTTTGATCCTGCTGATCACAGAGACATCATTGAATATTTGTCGTTTGTCCGTCAAGATGTAGTCTATCTCATTTTTAGTGGATCCATCAGGGCTAATCCAGGTCCACTTCCTTTGTGGCCGTTTCTTGAAGAAGGAATTCATCATGAAGAGGCCTTCCTTCTCCAAAAAATCGGCCAGTTTTTGGCCCCTTTGGTTTCTCTGTCCAAATCCATATTGCCCCACTTTAGATTAGACATTACCTACTCTATAATTAAAGGGGAAAATTGTGAGTTATTATGCTGTCAACTAGCTGTTTACTGTGTTATTAAGTATTTCTTTACAATGATACTAATATAAAAATTTAACACTTTATGATACAGAAGAGATTAGTAATTAACTTTTCATATAGATTTCTTTTTAAAAACAGGAGAATCTTTCATTGAAGAAAAATAGTTTAGAAAAATTGTTTGGTGAATTAACAGAGTTGAAATGTCTAAGATCATTGAATGTGAGACACAATAAAGTCAAAAGTTCAGGAATCCCTGCTGAACTATTTCGGTTAGAAGAATTAACAACTCTAGATCTATCCCATAATAGATTGAAGGAAGTACCTGATGGACTGGACAAAGCTAAATCTTTGCTAGTTTTAAATCTCAGCTATAATAAGTAAGTTATGTGTACATTCAATAACTTTTCTTTGTTTAACTATTGTTAAATTATTGATATTGTCTGACACTTGAAAATGGATATAATGTACAAGTCTCAATTATACAAATTAGTGATTTATTCAGAGATCTCTCATGATGATAGTTGCAGTTTTGATTCTTGTATTGGACAAATCTTGTGTAATCCATAAGTTTTAGAATAGACATTGAAGAAGAAAGTTAATCATTGTGTTCTTACTCCAACTACATGAATGACCTTTACCATGATATATGTTATTAGGCCATACTACATCTGATATTGCTAATAAACATGTCAATATCATTACTATTACTTTGAATACAATTTTCATATGCAAGAAGCAAGCTTGTCAACAACATACATACACCTAAATAATGTGTGTCATATCATCATTCTCCTACTCTTATCCCAATTACTTGGGGCCGATACAATATGTACTCTTCTTTCATAGTACATATTGTAAAAGTTATTGGCAATAGTTTTATGACCGGCCGCCTGCCAGAGTTCAACCCGCCTTGAGAATGTAATTGTTTTACCAAACGGCATCAGATGGGGTTGACCCAGGTCGTTATAAGGCTCATAGTCGTCTTTTACGACATCCACGAGCAAAGTAAGGGTTGGTAGTATTCGTGGCCCCTACCACACAGCGATTAAATAATGTGTATATAGGTAAATAATTGAATAGGATATACCCAATGTGACATAGATTAAGATTAGAAAATGCACTGCAGGGGGAAGAATACAGAATTTTATGTAAAACATGTGAAGAATAAGGAAGATAATATATTTTATATTTTAGAATTGAGAGTATTCCACCTACATTATTTGTGCAACTGACAGACCTGTTATTTCTGGATCTATCTCATAACATGCTGGAGACTCTACCACCCCAGACAAGAAGGCTGGCAAACCTGCAAACTCTTATACTTAATGATAATCCCTTGGGTGTGTTTCAATTGAGGTAATTTGATTTGATTTCCTTTTTATATATATTTTTTTTATTTTACAATCTCGTAATTTTATCCTAGTGGAGATGGAAATACGTATAACACAAATTTTAACTAGTAACAAACTAAATTTATAGCATAGAGTAAAGACTAATATATAATTTCTTGCCTCACCAACTGAATGCTCCTAGGTCCCAACTAGGCAAAATGTTTCCTGTCAAGGACATTAAAATAACAAATTGCTATTTTATTTTTCTTTTCAGTCCATATAAGTGTCACTGTTGTGAACAAGGCTTTTCTAAATTGAAAGGGGAAATAGACCTGTTATACCAATCTGGCCAGATGTGTTGCCATAGAGTTTTATTTCGAGGTTTATTTCTCTATTACAAAGGCGAATCTAGGTCGAGAGGTCAAGAGATTTATGACATTCCATTGAGTGTAGTTCAAACGCTGCTTTTGTTTGTGTCAGATGTCTAAGTGCTCGCCATCTGTCACGTTAGGTCCGACTCGTTCTTACTCTAGCTATCTCTCTTAGGGGCCGTTCAAGTATTACGTAACGCAATTTAGGGGGAGGGGGGTCTTGTTAAATGTTACAATGCGTTACATAGCCGGGAGGGGGCTCAAACAATGCGTTACTTAGCATTGTTTTTTTATTAAATAAGAAACTAGGGAATTAAAATTTCCAAACACGTTTAAAAACGGTCACTTGGGTGTTACGTAAAGTTGAGAGAGGGGGAAGGCGGGGTACAGACATACGTTACGGCACATGTGGGGGGAGGGAGGATCAAAAATCTTCAAAAATTGCGTTACGTAATATTTGAACGCCCCCTTAACTGCTTTCGCCACTCAAGCTTCATTTACGTCACCCACAGAAAAGAAAGTGGTAGCGTCATTTTATATATTTATTCAATTACTGCACGAATCGTCGTTATTTTCATTTATTTATCAAGGATTTTGTTTCCATAATTCTCTTCATACACGCTCGCCGGTTTCGGAGACTCTTGACTCCACCTTCCTTAAGTACCTGACCGATCTGGTCTAGGTAGGTTAGTCTCGGTCTCATTATGAATGTTGAGGAAGCGAGTGAAGTATGCAGAGATAGAGTTCTCTGACACTGTTCTCTCTGCCTACCCTGCAAGGGATATGGCGTGATGATATGTATGTATGTATGATTTTGTTTCCAAAGCTACGAATTATCTCTATCTATCATTATTCTCCTACTATTATTTCAATTATTTGGTGTCGATACAATATGTACTCTTGTTTCATAGTACATATTGTAGAAGTTATTGGCAATAGTTTTATGACCGCCCGCCTGCCAGACGTCAACCCTCCTTGGGAATGTAATTGTTGACCAAACGGCATCAGATGGAGTTGGCCTAAGTCGTTATAAGGCTCTTAGTCGTCTTTTACGACATCCACGAGCAAAGTAAGGGTTGGTAGTATTCGAAGCCGCTACCACACAGCAGTCTTCGATGTTCTAATATTGTAAAAATATTTTGGCAAATTTTATCACTAACGATGAAATAGTTGTAATTTTATTAAAATAAATAAAACCGTTTTAGGCAATTACCCTCACTTCAGAGTTTAGAGACCTTACACATGCGTAATACCCAACGCACACTAGCGAATCTGCCTTCATCTTTGGACACACTCTCTAATCTTTGTGATGTAGACTTGTCCAAGAATGCACTCACCAAAGTACCAGATGCATTGTATTCACTGCTAAATTTGAAGAGATTAAATCTCAGTGATAACGAGATCACCGAAATATCTACGGGTAAGTAAAACAAACATGTTATTAATGATGAAGTATGAGTTGGGCTTAATATAGGACGTATAATAGCTGTCGTTATAATGACGGTTATCGAAACGAGAATACATATAATTATACTAATATCCACATGTACTTACTGTGTAACAGTTTTTGTTTAAATATGTATATAGAAACCTATGCCCAGTTCCCATCCTATAGCGCCTTTATGGCATATCCTCTCCGTCGATAGATACTTTTAAAGAAAACTCTATGGGGCCTTTAAAATTTGTCGGTCTATAAACCATTAACCACACAATAATGTGAAAGTGTGCAACCTAGCCGCAGCGTCGTAGCTAATTCTCTTAGTCACCTTTCAGTATATGTGCGTGATGAGTGATTTATGGGATGGTGGTATGGTTAACAGAATATATTGTGTCTCCGACGGGTTCAACGTTGAGGTGGGTCTGCACCAAGGCTCGGCGCTAGGTCCCTACCTCTTCCTGTTCATAATGGTAGCTTTAACATCGGAGATACAGGAAGAGGCATCCTGGTGCATGCTGTTCGCTGATGACGTTGTTCTCGTCGGAGAAGATGGGTTTGAGGTCCAGTGCATGCTGAAAAAGTGGCGCTATAAGTTGAAGAATGTTGGCTTGAAAATCAGCAGACCTAAAACAGAATACATGTTCTGCGATTTTGGCGGTCTCTCCAATGTTACACCCATAGATGTTACGCTCTAGATGGATTACTTATAGCAGTATGCTCGAACTTTCGATACCTCGGTTCGCTTATCCAAAGCAGCGGCGACCTGGATCGTGCGATGAAGCACAGAATAGATTCGGGATGGATTAAATGGCGGCAGGTCACGGGCAGAATATGTGAACCCAGAGTACCCCTTAAATTAAAGGGGAAAATGTATAAAACTTTAATAAGACCTGCTGTATTGTATGGATCAACATGTTGGGCGCCAAAAGGGACGGATGAGAGACGATTACTTGTAGCGGAGATGCGAATGTTGAGATGGATGTATGGCGTGACGAGAATGGATAAGATAAGGAATGAGTGTATAAGAGAATGTTTGATAGCGGCTGTACACACTCGACGAGAGCCTCTCGCCGAGAGTTTCGTCCAAGAAGTTCTAGGCGAGAGCACGCCCTGTACACACTCGTTATACCAGTTGCACTGTAAATATCTGGGACAATGGACGTGGAAACTGCTGCGGCTATTTGTCTTTGTGCCGTGAGCTATTATTATTATTTAAACATTTACTGTAAAAAGAAAATTCGTAAGCCATTAAGAAAACGAAAATGGTGGATGAATGTTATGCATCGCAATAGAAACAAGTAAAACACTGTCAGCGGACAACTAAACGATCGAATGTGTACATGCTCAGTCTCGTTTTCCTAGCGAGACCCTTTGACTCGGGCGCAAATACCGACAGGTGACCGAGACTAACCGAGGCGAGAACGAGAGCGCGAGACGAGACGAGAGTACCATGTACACACCCGCTTTCGGCCCGTCTCGTCAAGTGTGTACAGCCGCTATGAAAGTAGCGTCAGTGACGGATAAGTTAAGGAGTGAACGTGTGACTTGGTATGGACATGTGATGAGACGGGATGAAAGTAATGTTACGAGGAAGGTTTTGAATATGAATGTTGAAGGCTCTAGGGGTAAAGGGAGACCAAAGAAAAGATGGATGGACTGCGTGAAGCATGATATGTATAAACAGGGAGTGACTACAGCGATGACGTCTGATAGGGCTGTATGGATAAAGACGACATATTGCGTCGACCCAAAGTAGTTGGGATAAGAGCAAGAGAATGATGATGAATATATCAACAACTCTTCATTACCCAAGAGCACCTAGAGACCCTACAGTCAATTAAAGGACGTAGGCAACGTGACTATAAGAGACTATGAAGAAAAGGTTGTTTTGAGTTATCCACTTGAAATATACATAAACTTGGTTGCCGTCATTACTTTGCCAGCCATTGTGACCGCCCAAATAGTTTTAATGACGGATGTATATCTTAAAAAAAAGAAGAAGAAAAATATCGAAATCATTTTTCTCACATCCTTCACATATTCTTCCATCTTCGTCTTCATATATCATGCTAATTAAATTTCGTCTTTTAAAATCATGATATGACGAAATGTATACGCGTTTCGTTATATCATAATTGACTAGTACAATAACACTTCATAATAAAAGCACATTCATAACAAAGGACATATATATATTGTTACTTGATAGTGTAACATGAGTAAAGTTATATTTGCGACCTTGCGCAGTCACCATCCATATCTACATTTGATCTGTCTTACAATGAATTGAATTAATCAACTGTCGCAACTAAACTTGCTGCTCTATTGACAATAGAGAAATTCCTTTTCAAGTTTAAATATAATTGTTCACTTGATCAGGCATAAAAACGGTAGTATCAAAAACGCGACGAAATATTCGATAATCTTTTGAGGTTTATAATCGAAAGTAGAACAATAACATAGACTGTGAAGTGATTATTTTAATGCAGATTGAATAAACCGAACGTATGCTATACAGTATCGTATGTGTTTCTATATTATTTGCGTTATATTAACATAGAAAATATTTACTTATAGATTTTGTCCATTTTCATCAATGACACCTGGCAATACCTATGGCAATCTATATGACATGACACCAATACATAGACTTAGACGTTAACTAAAATTTTAGTGTCGTTAGTGAAAATGGGCATCAGATATGCATCCTCACAAGACTCTCTTTCCACCTGCCCATCACTAAGTAATGGTCATTTAACAATGCTGCAATTTTCTTTCTCTAAACTTTTTATTTTATTGTTTATTGTGGCAAACGAGCAAGCAGCATACCTGATGGTAAGTGTCACTGCCGCCCATGGACCTTTGCAATACCAAGGGTCATAGGTTAGGCCGCTGCCTACCAATAAAATCCCCAAACCCACCCAGTTGGGCTTCCGGCTCACTCGCTCACTCATTATTCAGACGTCGATCTTCTGCGAGAGTGTGGTACTATCCCGGACGGACCGGCCCGTGGCTGTAGACAGAGAACTGTCAACAGCATGGTCCTACCACTATTAAACTCATTATTACTGAACAGAAAATGAATGTCTAAATTCGCCTACTAATTCCACAGCAATGGACAACTGGCAAAAGCTGGAGAGTTTAAATATGTCAAGAAACAACCTTACAGTGCTACCTGCCACTATGTGCAAATTGCAGAATTTGAGAAGACTGCACGTTGATGACAATAAATTGGACTTTGAAGGTATACCATCAGGTATTGGCAAATTGGGTAGCCTTGAAGTGTTCTCTGCTGCTAACAATCTGCTGGAAATGATACCAGAAGGGCTATGCAGGTAGATATTTTATATGCTGTTATTTATAATCGTGGTTTAGCTTATTTTATATAAATCTGTATAATTTCTTACTCTGGACCCTTATGCGCCTTATAGTAGGGCGTTTGTCTCCTCTCTCTTCCAGAAGAAGTAAATAGCCTACTTTATTTGACTATGTACTGAAAGGAGTTTTTAGTTTAAGTTTACCTTCTCTTGTGGTTAACCGTTACACCCGAATATAAAGCGTATCTTTTTATAAGTATTTGCTTTACCCGTAAACATTATCCTCATGATTTTGCAACCATTAATTCAGAAAGTATCATATGCTATCAGCGAAAGTGATTCCATCTCTTATCGGCAGTCACAGAAGATCGTGGCACGCTTGAGTTTTAAATAGAGAACAATCCTTAGGTTTTACGTTGTTTTATAAACATTGATGACCTGAATGCTTGATGTTCTGTAAGCATGATGTACCTATTTAGTCATTTCAGTGCCTAGTTAGCTCGGTCGCTTTAACATAAGGCTGCTGTTTTAGGGATTCCATATATAAATCGTAAAAGATGTTTTATTAAATTTTGTTCACATTTAAAAAAAATACTGACTTTTATATCTTTATAGTGATTTCTGACATTTTCATCTGATGATGATTCATTACCTTGCTTATATTCCAATTACTTGGGGTTGACTACATCACTTTTCTAGTCCAACATGATAACCCATACAATACAGCAATCCTTATTAAGGTAGATTTTATTCTTAACTTGAGAATATCTTACCTCATCTAATGTATTTTTTTTTCATTAAACTGCCGTGATATGTCTTTTAAAAGACGACTCAATACAATCTCTTCTTTTAATAATCATTTAAAATATACCTTCCAACGCTCTTTTATATCTTTTTACCAAAACTTTGCCTATTTCATATTTTTTGACGTGCCTAATTAATATCTCTCGCTCGTTCTTCCCGTGATTTTGTAATACGACACAGCTCATTTTGCCCTTAAAGCTTGTCTAAGCAGTTATAAATCCTTTCTTGGTCCTGAGCCCTCGCCGCGTTTATTGTTCCTATAGCTTTTTCTTGCATTCCTTATATACAAAAGAAACTATTCTGCTTCTAAAGCCCGCACATAAGCCTATAATATAAACATACACTACTACTTTAAAATTCTAAATGAATAATGATTATATAAAGGCGATATATTTAAATTGAAAATGTAATATGTTTTAACATATATACGTCGAATTATTTGGGTTTATTCTAAATAAAAACCACAACATATTATTACGAGAAATACATAAGAACGTTACATTTAACTTTTATGTACGAACATTAATTTTATGTGTTACTAGTCTTATTATCGTATAGACAAAAATATGTAGCACATGTTATTCAAAAACGAAAAAAATCTAAAAAAATATATTACTAATATATTTAAAACAAACATTATATTGTAATGTAACATGCCTGGTCTCTACATATTGTTATTTCATCGTGTAAATGACACAAAACTGGAGTAAATTCCATGTTTTAATGTCTATGTAATTACTCATAAATTAAATTGTTACATGTTCTGCTACAATGTAGGGTAACAGCAACTTTGGGACATGTCCAAATTGAAATGTTCACGGATAACATGATTTGTAGGTATTTAAAACACGTTTCTTAGCAATTTATTTTTATTTACGCAAATATTAACAAATATAAAAATGTCAAGCACGTATAGATATAATTAAAATTTGTTTCGAGTTTGATATCTAACCAGTTGACTGACTTAAAAGACGACTAAGAGCCTTATAACGACCTGGGCCAACTCCATCTGATGCCGTTTGGTTAATAATTACATTCCCAAGGAGGGTTGACGTCTGGCAGGCGGCCGATCATAAAACTATTGCCATAAACTTTTACAATATGTACTATGAAAGAAGAGTACATTTTGTATCGACCCTGAGTAATTGGGATAAGAGTAGGAGAATGATGATAGTTGACCCAACAGACGATATTCTGTACAAATTAATCTATACATTTATTCATATAAATAAAATTGAAATGTCTGTTTGTAATTCCAAATTAACCACTTTTCACTAAATGCATATGAATATACGGTACTTACATTAAAAAAACTATTTTTAAATTTTTTATCTATCTTTCTGTCTGTTTGTTTTTAATCTCTAAAACGGTTGGACCGATTTTAATTAGACTTTAACTAGCTACTACTACTAGATAGCTGATGTTATAAGAAGTAACTTTGGCTACTTTTATTATAGAAAAAATAGAGTGCCGCGAATACAAAATAGAAACCAATTAAATAGTGAACAATATCTCATTTATCGAAGCGAAGCTGCGGGCGGAAGCTAGTAAAATATATAAAATAGAATTCTTTGAAATCGATCGTCACAACATCTACCAGGCTCTATTGTTTTAGTGCTCTAAAACCATATTAGCATTATCGCTTCTCTAATAAACTGGTTTAAGGCACACGGTTGTGTGGTTTCAATGTCTATAACGGACATAAAAATATTTTTGACCTTAATCGTCCTTAGTTATTGGCAAATTGATTCATTTATGCATCATTAATGTCACTGCGAAAGCACCAAATTTGAAATAAAAACCTAATTCTGTAGTTGTGTAAGTCTTCTGGCCAGCGTTTCCCTATACTGGAAGAGATCCTTGCCGATCCGGTGGAACTTGATCTGGGCGCAAATAAATCGAAAAAAATAATTATCGCACCAAAACACGACGTGGCTCATTTAGTCGAATCTAGGATACAGCATTAAGGTGTATTTATCATAATTAAAGTAAAACGAGGACAGATTTTAAATGAGTATGTTTTTAAACATACATACATACATATCATCACGCCATATCCCTTGCAGGGTAGGCAGAGAGAACAGAGTGCCAGAGAACTCTATCTCTGCATACTTCACTCGCTTCCTCAACATTCATAATTCTCTTCATACACGCTCGCCGGTTTCGGAGACTCTTGACTCCACCTTCCTTCAGTACATGACCGATCTGGTCTAGGTAGGATAGTCTCGGTCTCCCTCGGTACCTACATCCTTCCACTTTCGCATTGTATATCTTCTTAACCAGGCGTTCGTTCGGCATTCTTTCCACATGTCCGAACCATCAGAGCATTACCTTTCGCATCTTTACACCGATACTCTCTTTCATACCTACTCGCTCTCTTACGTCGTCGTTACGAATGCGGTCGGTCAGCCTAACTCCACAGATTTTCCGCAGAGATCGCATTTCGACCGCATTAATTTTACTATCATACTCTTTTCTGCATACCCAACTCTCGCTTCCATACAGTAATGTTGGGACAAGCACCGCGTTATGTATTGCTACACGTGCCTTCTGGCTGAGGTGGTGGCTGTTTATGTTTGTATATATAGTATGTTTTTAAAGATTGCACTAAATAATACAGCCTTAACTTGCATTTTATCAACTTGCATTTAATTAAAGAATTTAAATAACACATAAACTCCAAGCATTTCTGTATTACACATGTATTTGTATTGCCCAAAGTGTGACATAGAACTTGACCTTGGCTCATCAGTCTAGATGAAGGTACACTACTGTGTCAACCTTAACTAAAGTACTATTATCTATACAATGATAATTTCCCATGTTTTTGTCTAAATATAAAATAATCTAAAATTCGCTGTGTGGTAGCGGCTACGAATACTACCCAACTTTGCGTGTGAATGTCGTAAAAAACTACTAATAACTTTCGTTTCGACCTGGGCCAACACCACCTGCTGCCGTTTGGTCAACAATTACATTCCCAAGGAGGGTTGACGTCAGGCAGGTGGCCGATCATAAAACTATTACCAATAAATTTTGCAATATGCATGAAGAGGAGTACCTAGATATCGCGTCGACCCCAAGTAATTGAGGTAAGAGCAGGTGAATGATGATTTATGTCTAAATATAAAAAAATAAGCAAAACTATCAGCGTAAAGCAGTTAGCAGGTACACAATGGCATATACCCGAATGATGTTCAGTTCCCGGCGGGCAGTACCAAGGTAAAAAAAAACATGAATTCCATAACAATGTGATTTTAGATGTGGTTCTCTCAAGAAGTTGAATCTAAGCTGCAACAAACTGATAACGCTACCAGATGCCATTCACTTATTGAGCGACTTG
Organism: Lymantria monacha; assembly: GCA_905163515.2. Lineage (NCBI taxonomy): Eukaryota > Metazoa > Arthropoda > Insecta > Lepidoptera > Erebidae > Lymantria > Lymantria monacha. The sequence continues at coordinate 23,857,153 of LR991093.1, forward strand.
GAGAGTCTCCAACTTCACGGTAACCCTGACCTAGTGATGCCACCTAAACCTGTAGAACGACCAAGAGGAGCTGGTGTCCAATATTATAATATCGACTTCTCACTTCAAGCTCAGCTACAATTGGCCGGTGCTGCTACCAATGAACCTACAACGCCTAGCAGTAAGTAGAATTTATTATTCACCGCATTTATGTTTCAAACTTTTTATATGTAAACTCATATTTATTATTTAGACAAATTTATATACAATGCAGAGAAATAGAATTGAAAAGCATTTGTAAAACATCTATAAATTATTATCTACATTCGTATGCTTATCATCACCATCTCAGCTAAAAATACGTCCCACTGTTCGGTTCCGAACGTACGTATTTTTAGCTGAGATGATTCGAACCTCCTCCACGTCATCATTCTCCTACACTTATCCCAATTACTTGGGGTCGATACAATTTGTACTCTTCTTTTATAGTACATATTGTAAAAGTTAATGGCAATAGTTTTATGACCGGCCGCCTGCCAGACGTCAACCCTTGGGAATGTAATTGTTGACCAAATGGCATCAGATGGAGTTGGCCCAGGTCGTTATAAGGCTCTTAGTCGTCTTTTACGACATCCACGAGCAAAGTAAGGGTTGGTACTATTCGTAGCCCCTACCACACAGCTGTATCTCGAACCTCCTCCACAATGGGAGCTAAATTAACTTACTGTGTAGCTTATTACACACTTAACTCTTCTCCAGCATAAATGTTATCTGCAAATTATATCTGAACTTACTGTCAAAATATCATGTTTATAGTTGTAATACTTTCGGCTTAGCGTTGATGAGTTAGTCAACCAGCTTCTTTTGATATCTGTAGAAATAAACTATATGTTTATAATATATTTTTACAAATACATCAGCTAATAGCTTTATATAATAAAATCATTCTGATAATTAGAAAATTAACTCCACAGTTGGCGTAATGGTTAAGACACCGTTCGATTCCTGTACAGGATACTTTGCGCCATCTACAAGTTTTATAAACTTGTCTCTTTTTGTAAAGGTACCCCAAGCAATTCAAGGATTATTTTTTTAGTATAGGGTCTATTTAATAGATATAATGTCTTAAAAAAATAATAAAGAAATAATATAAAAATATTTATTTTAATAATAATCGTGAAAAAATGTAGGTGTAAAGTCGGACCCAATAGCGCGCAAAATGCGCTTACGTCGCGGGCGCACAGAACCAGAACAACGTGACTCTGCTGTAATACTACGAGGCATGCAGGAACAAGCCAACACTCAACATAACGATGAAAAACTAGACCAAAAGAATTCAGAGTTAAAGTAAGTACTCACGCTTAATCAACAATGTGTTCGATGAATGTTTGTAAGTTTGTAAGGTCATCTTCAACCAACTTTCATTCACATTTTAAGGTCATTCTCAACCAATTTTTATTTACCAGCAGTTTCTTCTGCAGTTTGAGTGAAGTACCTACTCCTTATTGTACTGTATTACTGGTACTTTATTCGTATGAAGTACTTTTAACGCTTTCATTTTATTTGAACATCACGTCGTTCTGCGGCATTAATAACAATATCAACATTAATAATATCCGTAATACATCGATCACAATTTTTGTTATCTCATTGGTTACTATGACAACGGCAACTGTACAAAATGGACAACCATTGCTGCTATATTTTCTCGATTTGCTAACATTTATAATCACTGGTCAGCAACTATATTTCGCAACAGTATGTATTATAGGCATATAGTACATACATATCATCACGCCATATCCCTTGCAGGGTAGGCAGAGAGAACAGAGTGCCAGAGAACTCTATCTCTGCATACTTCACTCGCTTCCTCAACATTCATAATTTTTTTTTTTTTTTTTACGTCATATAGTAATATTGTATTAAATAATCTTTATTGATAAATAGGAACCTAACTGATAGTTCTTGTGATTATCGCGTTCAAACTAACAAACTTCTATCTGAAAACCAGCGCTGCACCATCTCGGTACAGCCTATGCTGAGATAGGACCTCTTTCGGTCTCTCTATGTATCTTATATTTGTTAGTTAACTTAGTATTTTATTTTTGCCTTGAATTTACAGTGTTTACATTATTTTATAATATGTTGATTCAAGTTATATTGTTTTTGCTTTGCACCTGTTTGTACTTTGAGATCGAAATAAACGTGTTTTCTTTCTTTCAAACTCTTCAGCTTTATAATAATTTATTATATAATAAACTTTATCATACCTGCCACTTGTGACATAAATATATTGTAACCATCTTTTTTTAATTTAGACCAAAACGCTGGGACGAGAGTTTGGAGAAGCCACCACTAGACTATTCCGAGTTCTTCGACGAGGATACGGGCCAAACACCTGGACTTCAAGTTTGGGAAATCGAAAATTTCATACCTGCACTCGTTGATGAGGTAAATACTCCAAACTAACGAATAAAGTCTTATATCGCATAAGTCTTCACAATATACCAGTCCCGAACACCAAATATAGTCAAACTCAGCTCAACTCATAACTATTTATGGATAACAAAAATTGGTCTTTGTAGAAGTGAAATCCACGACTCATAGCATGCGTGATCACTACTTAGACCCGACTATGGAACATGTGGATATATGTGGAGTCCATTGTCTTATTTAATTATATTTAGTATGTTCTCGTTTGGTATCTTAGTTCGTCATCACCAAGGGCACAATAAAAGTTGCAACTTATGTGCAAGTGACTCGGGACCATTCTACGTAGTACCGTACTGATGACGCCAGTGGATGGATAATGGATGGATAGATGACCAGTGCATGGACACAGTCTATTAATATGTATTCAAATTATCTTTCATACATAGGTAGCACATGGCAAATTCTTCGAGGGCGATTGTTATATAGTGTTGAAAACGACTGTAGAAGAACAGGGTCAGCTGTCCTGGGACATACACTTCTGGATAGGATCCAAGGCGACGGTATGCAATACTTCCATTTGCTATAGTAATATTTTCAGATATTAATTTAGGTTATAATCTTAATTTCATTAACTCTAATTACAAGATTGGTTTCAATGAAATACTATATTTATTTATAAATACCCGAAAACGAAAAACGATGTCACAAGCGGGGTTCGAACCCGCACCTATTGGGAATCCGGCCCAACCGTGCTGCCACTTACACCATCGTGAACTATTTTAGGACATGCAAATTTCGCTTCATATTATATCTTACGTCTTCAAGGTGACGTATGCCATCTATCGGACAATGTTTACACATTGTATAGACTTAATACTTCAAACTTTACAGTTAGAATTGTATTAAACGATGACACAACCTTGTTATTCAAATTACTGAAATTTTTAGCATTTAATATGCTTAATTATTTATAAATACCCGATTACGAAACGAAAAAATTACTATATTTATCTTTTGTTGTAAGTTAGTAAATACACACATTGTATGATAACAATAGTATTAAAAAAGACATGTGTGTGTGTGTGTGAATAAGTAACCAACGTCGTCTTCCTGATTTACAGTGTTAGTGGATTAATAAATGTAGTATACAAGACGGCTCAACGCACTGTGCTCCAAGTAATGCTGAAAATATTAATATAAATAGTTTTTTTTTACTATTTTTTAAAAACTATCTATAAGTTTTTTATTAATGATTTAGAAAATGAGTAAGTTTTTTTATACACACATACATACCATCACGCCATGCCCTTTGCAGGGTAGGCAGAGAGAACAGAGTGCCAGAGAACTCTATCCTTGCATACTTCACTCGCTTCCTCAACATTCATAATTCTCTTCATACACGCTCGCCGGTTTCGGAGACTCTTGACTCCACCTTCCTTCAGTACATGACCGATCTGGTCTAGGTAGGTTAGTCTCGGTCTCCCCCGGTACCTATATCCTTCCACATTCGCATTGTATATCTTAACCAGGCGTTCGTTCGGCATTCTTTCCACATGTCCGAACCATCAGTCTTTTTTATTATAGTGGTAAACGAACAACCAGCACATCTGATAATAACTGCCACTCATGGACCTTTACTATACTAACGGCACAGCAAGGGCGTTGCCTAAAGAAAGCTCATCAAACGGAGCTCACATTGCCACTGTTTAGACGTCGATTTTATATGAGAGTGTGCTACTCTGGACGGACCGACTAGCGGCTGTAGGCAAGAACATTGTTAACAGTGTGATTCTACGACAACTACTAAGTTTTTAAAACGTTGAAAGTTAGAAACGTGCTTCTGATTAGTTCAATAAATCTAAATCAATTAATATGTTGTAAAGTAAAATAAGAGCAATTGTATGTATATTGTGGTAGGACCACGCTGTGGACAGTTCTCTGTCTACAGCCGCGGGCCGGTCCGTCCGGGGTAGTACCACACTCTCGCAGAAGATCGACGTCTGAGTAATAGCAATGTGCTATTGCGCTTCGTTCGGTGAGCGAGAGAGCCGGAAGCCTAACTGGGGTGGGTTCAGGGTTGTATTGGTAGGCAGCGGCCTAGCTATACCATTGGCAAAGGTCCATGGGCGGCAGTGACACTTACCATCAGGTGTGCTGTCTGCTCGTTTGCCGCCACAAGCAATAAAAAAAAAAAAAATATGTTTAATACGGATTTACTCCCGATTATATATCGGTCTCTATCAATCATAGTCAGTGTTAGGCTCCGATGGGGCTCTTGGCATACCAGAAATTGGAATTCAATGACAAAATAAAAATATGTTTTTCATGATATTTGCCGCCATCCATTTTCATTTTGTGTTTATTAATATACTATTCGATACCTAAATAACTTCTGAAAGTTTTCCTGAAAAAGTTATCATTTGTTTCATAATCATAACGCTCAAGAAATATTACAGTTGGATAAGGCAGCGTGCGCCGCCATGCATGCTGTAAATCTCCGCAATCTGCTGGGCGCGCGGCGTACGCAGCGTCACGAGCAAAGCGACGAGACTGCAGAGTTCCTGGCACTATTTCCCACACCTCCAGTGTACATACAGGGCAGCCATACGCCCTCCGGCTTCTTCACCGTTGATGATCCCGTATGTATTTTTATATACTACACTAGCTATGCCGGCAGACATCGTCCTGCCCGGAAAAAAATTAAGTGATATGCCGCCACCTTCCGGGTCCAATTGTGTTTTGAAATCATACAGTTACCAATTGGAATATACATAGAAAATTTCATCCCAATCGGTCCAGCTGTTTGACATACCGACAACGGTGCCATCTATCGGGTCCAATTGTGAATCTAAACCATTCTCGAATACCCTCGAACACACACGAAAAAATTCAACAAAATCCATCCAGCCGTTTAGGAGGAGTTCAGTGACATATACACGTACATAAGAATTATATATATAAAGATTATACAAGAAGGATGGATGGAGTCGGTCACAACATGTCTTATTATTCTAACATCAGTGGAAGAAAAGCAGGACCTGCTGCATAAGGTTTTTGGCTAAATTTTATTAGCAGTCGCCAACCTGACATCCCAAAGAAAGTTCCTAGGAAATGCAAGCGTTAACCAAAACGGTATCAGGTGCCTTTGACCTAGGTGGGGCTAGAGCTATCAGTCGGCTTTTCTGACATCCGTGATCTAAATTGAGATTCGCATTATTCGTAATATCCACCGTATATCAAATAAAGAACATGTAACATATATAATGTTCCGCAATTTTTGCGAGAGTAATATAAGGGGCCGTTCATAAATTACATAAGTGATTTTGAAGAATGATTTGGCCCCCTCACCCCTACCGTAAGACATCATAAGATTGCAACTACTCCCCTGCCCCTTATAAAGATTTTTTGTAAGAAAAGGCCCTATTGATCAAATATAACTCCGTTTATTCTGAAAATATCTTTTATTACAATCTTATTACTACAAGTATCATTAACTTACTATATATGCAATAGTATTAATCTTATTAATAATCTATCACAGTTTTGACCAAAATTTGTAATTTTCAATTTAATAACTTACGTAATGTCAGGTTCACTACCAACATTCCACCCCTCCTTCCTATAGTAAGAAGTTATAATATTCAGTAAACACACTAAACGCCTTACATAATTTATGAATGACCCCTAAGCATGGCGATTGTCATCTATTAGTACATACATACATACATATCATCACGCCATATCTATTGCAGGGTAGGCAGAGAGAACAGAGTGCCAGAGAACTCTATCTTTGCATACTTCACTCGCTTCCTCAACATTCATAGTTCTTTTCATACACGCTTGCCGGTTTCAGAGGCTCTTGACTCCACCTTCCTTCAGTACATGACCGATCTGGTCTAGGTAGGTTAGTCTCGGTCTCCCCCGGTATCTACATCCTTCCACTTTCGCATTGTATATCTTCTTAACCAGACGTTCGTTCGGCATTCTTTCCACATGTCCGAACCATCGGAGCATCATCAACCATCATCTATTAGTGAGGACCTATATATTATATGAGTGTCTCGATATGTTTTTATAGGAATTGTACTTATTATTTAAATGTATACAGCACTACGTGACGCGTTTGTATCGAGTTCACGGCTCAGGCAACAGTATACATTTGGAGCCGGTACCAGTGCAAGCTGAATCACTGGATTCACGATATGTGTTTGTACTTGACACAGGTCTCGTCATATATTTATGGTAAGTTTATGCCTCAACCTAAAACGATATTGTAATACTTCACTCCTGTTTTATTTATTATTGCTCATTGTAAGTTTGTTTATACTCTTGATGTCAGACTAACATCAAGCAGCCCACTTAGTCACCTTTGAAATAGCAATGGCACAGTCAGCTCGCCTAAGTCGGGCTTTGGGCTTCAGGCACGTTATGATGGCCGTTTTGACATATTACAATAGTGATGTGAAATGTCAATTTATTCTCGAAAAAAAATAGGTATTGAAATCTGTAAGTTTTTATTGCAAGTACTACCTGATTAAAAAGGTTTAATAAAACAAAAATATAAATGCTATATAATAAAACAAAAATATAAATGATCCTATGTGACGATCGTATTCAATTTCATTTTTATAAATTTTGAATTTCGAATAACAAATACGAGTTGTGTGCTAAATATGTACACCAATAATTAAAATCTTATAAAAATTAAAAATAAATGTTCGCGGAACCCTAATATATATGGTATAGAAATCATCATCATTCTCTTACTCTTATCCCAAATACTCGGGGTCGATACAATATGTACTATTCTTTCATAGTACATATTGTAGAAGTTATTGGAAATAGTTTTATGACCGGCCGCCTGCCAGACGTCAACCCTCCTTGGAAATGTAATTGTTGACTAAACGGCATCAGATGGAGTTGGCCTAGGTCGTCATAAGGCTCTTAGTCGTCTTTTATGACACCCACGAGCAAAGCAAGGGTTGGTAGTATTCAAAGCCGCTACCACACAGCTGATATAGTATAGAAATTTTGTGTCCTAAAATAATATATTCGATAAATTGTATGACTAACTGCACGTCACTATTGACAATAAAGAACAGCAATTTGCTCCTTCTTCTTTTTCTTATATATTGGCAATCAGCAACTTATACGAGCTATTGGTGCCAGTGTCAAGTTATAAATATTTACACGTTTTTAGTCTTTCAAGTCAGTCGTTGTCTAAGTCAATTTGCTCCTTCAAATGTAATTACTATAAATACGAAACTTCATGAGTGGACAGATGTCAAAACGGCCATCATAGCGTGCCGGTAGTATAGTGGAAATGTTACTATTTACTGAAACTTATTATTATTTACTTTACAAGTTTGCAACAATTATAATCCTAACTGACATCGTAGATGCAAATGCGAGTTTGTTTGTTTTTACGCCTTGACTAAACTATCGTCTTGAAATTCGCATACACCTGCCTAGACCTATGTAATTTAATTCTTTCTCGACAATCAGTGTCTCACGTAAGCCAATAGATATGGTGCTATCGTCGCTACGTTTGGCAGGCAAGTACTCCCTTACAGTGAATCTTATAAAATGCCTAAGAAGTAACCATTCACATGGTGAAATGTGGTTTTTACGATTCCCACTGCAAAATAAGGGATGATGACATATTGTATTTTCAACCCATTATCCTATTGTACATGAAGATATAAAATTAACATAATATTTTCTTACTAAACGAAACTACTCATATCCTTAGTAAATTTTAATATAGAAGTCATCTTTCGCATAGGTATGGTAAAAAAGCGAAGAACACATTGAAATCCAAGGCGCGCCTATTTGCAGAGAAGATAAATAAAGAAGAGAGGAAGAATAAGGCGGAATTGATCACTGAACCGCCGGGTAAAGAGCCGCGAAGTTTCTGGGAGACGCTCGGCTATGACGGTGATATGCCTTATGTGCCACAAGTAAGTACAAAATGCGTGAGCATTTGATCGTGAGCAATGTATTGAAGATGTGAATCTTCAATACATTATGGTATTATCTTTAGTAACACCAACTGCGATCTTCAACCCGTCTTGTCTACAAAGTATGACGATTGTGATACCATTGTCCCTTGAGGAGTGCTACGTTTAACAATGGTAATCTATAAGTTGTTGTTTGAACTAGCCATCTAGCAGTTGAAATGCTGAATGGAATAAAGTCTTTAGCCGCACAAGGATTCATTTCTTATTGCGGAGTGATCTTTGCAAAAGGGTTGAAAACTGATATTCTGCTCAATTGTGTATTTGATTCCCACTTAAATGAACAGTCAAAAAGGCGTCAATTGCCACTTTAGTGAATATTTTCGTAATTTATAAATACTATTCTATGGATGGCTGTATAACTTTAAAGATATTTAAAGATACTCTATTGATAGCGTCTTCGTAAACTTCCACGAACGTCCTATTTAATTTTACCATTTAAATACGATATCTGAAGACTTGTAGTCTTATTGCTTGCCGTTATCAATGAGGAGTTTATTTTTGGCGGCGGGTTATGGAGTGGTCGCGCCCCCCTAATCCGTCCGAGGCGACAGAAGAAGCGGCGCGCGACCCCATAGACCCGCCCTACATGTACCTCGCTACGATCAATGAGGGGGCAGGCAAAAGTTTAAGAATTATTTATTTGATGTCAAGATCCAATATAGATCAACCCATTATATTCTTAACCTCAAGCCGTGTGATGACAGATTAACAATATAATATGTTACTACCCCTTACTTTTTTCATAGATATAATAAAAATCAGTTGAGAGATCGCCAAGCAAATGAGCAGTCGCACTCTGCTGGGCAACACCAAATTTGATCACCAACTCCTTTGTCCGGCAAGCGATTATCTTTATTCCCTTTTGAGCAGGCCTATGTCCAACAGTAGATGAAGCTGGGTGGAAGTTTGATATGATGTATTATTGTGTAGGAGCACGTAGCGGAAGATTACACCTGGTCACCGGCGCGATTGTATCGTGTTGAACTCGGCATGGGCTACCTGGAACTACCGCAACCCGAGGCTACACCTCTAGCGCGAGGAGTACTCGCCACTCGTAATGTTTACATACTGGATGCACACATTGACGTATTTGTTTGGTGAGTCTTAAGTACTTTATACCTTTATTTTTTGCGTGCAAAATGCGTTTTTTACGCATGCCCACTTCTTAGTAGAATATTCTTTAGACCTAATCTATTTTGCTTTCGGTGTGTGTATATACGTAGAAACGGATTTTTATGGTCTAGGACAGCTCAGACATCTTAGACACTTTATTTTCTAAAAATGCAATGTGCGGCTTTAAATAGAGTTCATATATACTTTGAACGCCAGTATACCTGCAAAATTGGTTAGACGGCCGATTTAGAGGTACCAGCGCAGAAAGGTAAGTTCAAAATATTGGTTGGTATATTTGGTTTTTATACATATACCTATGTTACCTGAGAGACCACTTCAAACACATTTGTTCAGCCAAACAAATCATAAAAATCTCTCAAATACTACAAATATTCAGCGTAATCAAGTCCTGTACCGAAAAGTGGTGCCGGACGCACAGTGGTTATAAATAAAATAAATGTGAACAGGTTCGGTAAGAAATCGTCTCGTCTAGTCCGTGCTGCGGCAGTGAAGCTAGCTCAAGAACTATTCAATATGGTGACCCGACCTCCGCATGCGCTAGTCACGAGACTACAGGAGGGTACTGAAACACAGGTATGTTGTATTTATTTTATACTAACTGCTGCCCACGACTTCACCTACGTATGTTTCTTTTTTTTTTGACTAGGGACGTTAGCCTCAGATGGTTGTTACATCCGTACGCGGACTAGTAGTGAGCTCATGGGCTCTCAACCCAAAACATTTAATGACGTAACATTGCCAAGATGACATTTTATCCTCAAATAACTGTAATGAAAAACCACAAGTTGACCAAAATTAATACGATGTCATAAAAATTGTAAATTATGTTTGCAAGGTGTTCAAAACATACTTCTTGGGCTGGGAGGAGGTGATAGCCGTGGACTTCACACGTACTGCGGAGTCAGTCGCGCGGACAGGTGCCGATCTCGCCAGTTGGGCTAAACAGCAGGAAACCAAGTACGGCTCTTCTTTTATTTCTTTTTCAAATTCCTACGCTATTACTCACGAATGGGGAGGAGGGGCAGGGATAAAACGCATTCATATTTTTCCATGTGGTCATCATTATGATCGGCCTGTTCTTATTCCAATAACTTAGTTTCGACTAGTGTTTTCCAAATGCAAGTCCAAGACTCGCTGCAAGAGTCTCGCGGTGCTCCCTTAGACAGCATTTTACGACTCCTTTGCCAAAAACCGGGTTAATAATTTGATTTTATTTTAAACAGTCTCATGATAGATAGATGTGATTATAGCCCCACTCCCGTTAAATTGTATATAACTAATTATTGATAGTTATACAGTTAGTGCCACTAGATTGATGAAATTTAATTAATTTAGTTGGGTTTTCATTTCTATGTGGATTATCAATTTTTCATTTCTATGTGGATTATCATTTCTATCAAAATAAATGACTCTATGTCGCTGTTAGAAACAGCGAGCGTTACAAGACTTGCGAGACTCGCAAAAGTCTTGCATTTTGGGCAACACTAGTTTCGACTGAATACGTGCGCTTATTCCATCGTACATATTGAAAAAGTTTTGGCAATAGTTTTATGACCGGCCGCCTGCCTGACCGTTATTAAGAACATAATTCATATCCAGACGACATCAAATGGAGTCTGCATAGATGTAAAACCCTTACTTGTCTTTTACGACACTCGTGAGTAATGTAAGGGTTAGTAGTATCCGTAACCGCGACCATAGAGCATCGGCAGTAATCATATGAGCAATAAATTCTTCTGTATACCTTTTATTTCAATATCTAACTTTTTAACTAAAATAAATGAAATATTCCACAGAGCCGATCTATCTGCTCTATTTACGCCTCGTCAACCTACCATGGGTACTGCTGAAGCAAAAACATTAGCTGATGAATGGAACGAGGACCTCGAGGCCATGGAGGCTTTTGTTCTAGAAGGACGACACTTCGTGCGTCTGCCTGACAATGAACTAGGAGTGTTCTATAGCCATGACTGTTATGTGTTTCTATGCAGATATGTGCTACCGGCTGAGGTAATTATAATGGAAATTTAAGTCGTTGTCCATTGCCTCCAAATTAAGCACAAACACGTATTTCAGCATTTGTAAATTTTCGCCATCTGGAGCTGTTAAATAGAGGATTAAATTTTACATTGTAACTTTTACTTTATCCGTGTGGTGACGGCGTAAGAATACAAGTGACCCTATCTTACCCGTGGGTGATCGTAAGAGACCACTGCGAGATATAAAACGCGTATAATAGCTATGCAAGGGAAGAAAAACTCGAAACAAAACCCTATACCAACACGTCCAACCAGCACGGTATAGTAGGTCAATTTCCCTCTCATTATGAAGGAGGTTCGAGCCCAACAATAAGACATATATAAGCTGAAATGATGATGAGATGATACTTTTACTTGATTTCTTATGGAATTAAAATACATACATACATATCATCACGCCATATCCCTTGCAGGGTAGGCAGAGAGAACGAGAGTGCCAGAGAACTCAATCTTTGCATACTTCACTCGCTTCCTCAACATTCATAATTCTCTTCATACACGCTCGCCGGTTTCGGAGACTCTTGACTCCACCTTCCTTCAGTACATGACCGATCTGGTCTAGGTAGGTTAGTCTCGGTCTCCCCCGGTACCTACATCCTTCCACTTTCGCATCTATAATCTATCTATGGAATTAAAAATTACTAAAAACATTGACGTATTTACCTTAAACTCTATACAGCAGGACGTAAAACGCGGTATGGCTTTTTAATTGAATGTACCTACTTTATGTATCTTGACTACCTCTTGCTCTGTTTCCCTGTTTGCCTCTGTCACACATGATTTATATGCGGCAACAAATTGACTGCACAGATGGCGTAGTGGTTAAGATACCGACCTTCCGTGCCAGTGGCGTGGGTTCGATTCTCACGCAGGACAATACTTTGTGCGCCCCACAAAGTGTTGTTCTGAGTCTGGGTGTAATTTGTCTGCGTTAATTGCATGTTTGTAAAGTCCCCCGCAATACAAGGATTATTTCCTTAGTGCAGGGAGATGTATTTTAAAAAATAAAAAATTATAACGCAACAGCCATTCTCTATTAAATACGTGGGCAATAGTCAATCGTTTTATAATCAACTAGTGTTAATGTATTCCGATACAGTAATTTCTTTAGATACTATTATAATTACAGTTGTTGACCTAGGATATATATCTTAATTGTAAAATTCAAAATACAATATAATTATTAGATTTTTAACATATATAAAAAAATGGTACTACTAAACTGTGTGGACTGGCTCGAAAGGATTGTTTATGATTCATAATTTGTTCCTATCTGAGAATAGAAGTCATAATAAACAATACTAATTGATCCTTGAACCATTATCATTATCCATGATTGGAGTCAATTGTAGATGACTCGAAACTGTCCATATCTTTTTAGCATACTTCATATATGATTCTTGATATTTTCCCATCTGTATTTCCTTTTTTTTTATTGCGTAAGGTGGCGAACGAGCATGCAGCACACCTAATGGTAATTGTCATTGCCGCCGGTGGACCTTTGCAATACCAAAGGTATAGTTAGGCCTATGCTGCTGTATGATGACGAATAGTACAAAGTGTTACCACCCCTTCCTTTCCCGCGGGTGTCGTAAACGATTCTGGAAGTAAAACATATGGGGAAGGTACCGTGACCACTTCTTCTTCAATTTTCAACCTGCTTGCTCCCTCGCCTCGGACACCACTCGTATTATATGGCCAACACTCAATTTTGATCAAGCGTGGTAATTAAAGAACAAGCAGGCCGTTGTCTCCACCATGGTGTGGGTACGTACCCGGCATCATTGTAAGAGAGACAAAATTAAACCTGTTTATGCCTGCGATATGGTAAGTCAATAACTTTCTATGTTTGGAACAGTTGTGTCATAGAATTTATATTACAGGCTGAAGATGAAAACGACGGTGTCAATTTAGAAGCGGAGGACTCTGAATCAGAAGCGGCAACATGGGTGGTGTACTTCTGGCAGGGCCGCTTAGCACCCAACATGGGATGGCTGACATTCACCTTCGGGCTGGAGCGCAAGTTCAAACAATTATGCAAGCGACTTGATGTGGTACGCACGCATCAGCAGCAAGAGAGCCTCAAATTCATGGCACACTTCCACAGGAGGTTCATCATTAAAGATGGCAAACGGAATCAGAAATTGGTAGGTTGTAAAGTAATAAAAGCTTCTACGCCTATTGAAAGGACCACTTGCTTTTAAACCCTAAAGTAAGTAAGTCGAGGACAAGTCTTGCAATGAAGCAATAAAATTTCTCAGGTTTATCAAATGGTCACCGAAGTCAGGGAATCGGTATTGGTAGTTAACCTAATGGCAATAGGGCGGTGGTGCAATAGATTATTGGGCCGTTCCATTGGCCTAGAAGGGGTGTGTCCAGCTCAAAGCTTGCTGCATAGAAAACATTAAGGATTCAAATTTGTTCGAACCCTTAATTTTTTTATGTGTAAAATAACTAAATCTTATTTATGGTCCAAAAAATGATTAACGCCTATGAGACTGAACCTATATCTGTCCATTTTTTTCTAACTGCTGTACCAAATCAAAAATGTTTTCACATAGGAGCAATCTGAAACATTTTTGATTTAGCACTAATTTCCAGTTAGAATTGTACTAAGCAAATGACTATAGTGCTGATATTGAATATTGAATACATTCAGTACATGGCTTCTCGTAGTGACCTTATTTTGAAAAAAAAAAATTGTTCCGATATATGCTCCGCGCCGAGACACCTGTAGCTCTTTTAAAAAAAAAGTTTCTTTTTGTTTTTTGATGTTTGTGTAAATAAAACATATATTTTATTTTACTAGATTTCAAACACTTTTCAGCATTCTTTATTTCATTTTATTTTGTTTCAGGAGAGTGGTCGCCCGCCAGTCGAGTTGTACGAATTGCGTAGTAATGGATCAACGCTTTGCACTCGACTAATACAAGTTAAAGCTGACGCATCGCAACTGAACAGTGCCTTTTGGTAATTAATATAATATTTAATTTGAAACAATTTATTTATTCAATAAAATATCAAATTTCACTCCGTCTGATAACAGGTTAAGAATATAAAGTCTGATTAAGTCTTTCTATGCCGTGGGATTCAAAAAACGTTACGCTCTTCAACTGTACATTTCCAAAGATCATTTCTCCCAGTTGCATGATTCTGGAATGAACTAATTGCTGCTGTGTTGCCCGTGCGCTATGAAATGTCCTTCTATAAACGAGATTTAAGAAGGGCACTTTCTTCAAGATACGTAGTGGTCTGTGCTCATGGTATTGCTAATGTCCATGACCGGCAATATCACTTACCATCAGGTTGCTGCTTATTATTATATTATAATATGTCATATATACATTCAATAATATTAATTATATTGTCGCAGCTATATATTGAACGTGCCATTAGAGGGTTCGGACGATACGTCATCAGCCATTGTGTACGCGTGGATCGGTAACAATAGCGATGCGGACTCAGCGCGACTCATAGAACAGATCGCCGAGGAGAAGTTTAATAATCCATGGGTCAGCTTGCAGGTATGTTACTGAAACCATCTTCAGTTCCTTGTTCTTAATTCTAATCACACCCCATTATTGGGGAAGAGCGTTCTTTACAATTGGGTATTTGACTACTATCAAAATATAAAATGATTACTACTATTTTCATAATATATCTAAAATCAAGAAATAAAGGCCATAGTAATTTAAAATTAAGCATAATATTTCGTAAAGATGCACGAAAGTAGTGATTTTTTTGGTTTAAAAAGAAACATTATATTTATTCATCAATCACTATTGAATAGCAAAGATTTAAGTTAAACTCTATATTCATAGAGTACCAGTCCACACCAGAGTACCAGTGTGTGTATACAATATGCGTAAAGAGTAAATATACTATAATATTCTAGTCGCTCAAGCTCATTTTCTCGTGAACTTTTCATTTCACAAAACAGTTGCTTGGTTGCCACTTTCGAAGTTATTAAGAGGGACATATCTTATCTGTCTCGTACAACGATGTTTAACGCAGACTAGTATGGAGATTGCGAGGGTGACGTCACATTGATTGTATTGCTCTCTCTCTCTTCTCTCTCAATCCCCCTCTCTCTCTCTCTCTCTAATTTTAAAAAATTTGAAATGCTTGTATCTAGCTCAATATATTGTTTTCACAAGTCGACATAATATTTAGTCTATTTTATATACGAACTTTCCAATTAAAGTATAAATGGGCATGCTTAGCTATACAAACCGAAAATAATAGGTCCCAAAAATATTTCTTCTCGTTAAAATACAATCTTTTTTGTACTTTCTTCTTCTTCTTAATGCATATACTTACGTTGCAGTACTAATTTATGGCTTGCTCACCAAAGTCAAAGAATCGATTCAATGGTCTGCTTAATTAGCGGTGAGGTGTAATACAGCTCTTTTGTCACACTGGACTATATGTGTTGGGGGTAATCCAAATATAATCTGTTGAAAAAAGGGGCCTCGTCCATAATGCCAAACAGGATAATTCATTGTGCGATCCATAAATTATTGTTCCGAATCAGAGTGTATTTTTCCGTTAATTATGTTTGCCCTGTGATACGAGATTTTATTCTTTAGTATGGGGTGCTGTGTTTAAAAAAGTAATGTTATAAATAATACTTGTGGAGTCTGTTTTAGTGTGGTAGGACCACGCTGTTGACAGTTCTCTGTCTACAGCCGCGGGCCGGTCCGTCCGGGGCAGTACCACACTCTCGCAGAAGATCGACGTCTGAGTAATGGCAATGTGCTATTGCGCTTCGTTCGGTGAGCGAGAGAGCCGGAAGCCCAACTGGGTAGGTTTGGGGATTTGAATGGTGGCAGTGGCCTAGCTATAGCCTTGGTCAAGGGCGTAGCCAGGATTCTGTATAGAGGGGGGCAGATTAAGAAAATCCTAGACTATATTGTTTTAATCGTGGTTTTTAACATATGAGTATCCCACATTAGTAGTGGAGGTGAGGTAAATTTAAAAAAAAAAAATATAACAACTAGAAACACCTTCATTACTTGACGAGTAAAATGCGTGGTTCTTCACAAAATCTATTTCAAACTTCTCTTACAATTTTTTTTCTTGAACAATTTTCCGATGTACGCTTAACATACACAGTACGTTTAAACGCTTTTCGGTCATCGTAGACCTCAGCCACGTTTTGACACGTCGTCGCAGGGTAGAAAAAGACCTTTTCATATTATTACTTGTTGTACACGGTTATGCCAACGAAATAAGTATGTTTTTTTTGCTTGCCGAGAAGAAAGTATCCGCCTCCTTTAATACATCAGTAAAGTCTAATTTTTCTAGACCTTCTCTTTACCTTTATCCTTCCAAACTTTATACCATAATTCCGCTTCATGCCGATCGTTCTTCTAAAAAAGACGTAAGGCTCTAAATGAAAAATAAAGTTTTACCTATAAAATAAATAACGCCTAATTTTTTCGTAGGTGTTAACGGAAGGCAATGAGCCAGATAACTTTTTCTGGGTTGGCCTCGGCGGTCGCAAGCCGTACGACACCTCCGCGGACTATTTGAACTACACGCGCCTGTTCCGCTGCTCTAACGAGAAAGGTTACTTCACTGTATCAGAGAAGTGCGCCGATTTCTGTCAAGTAAGTTCAGTAGAATTATATTTTTTTTACTATAATACAAAGAAAATAAGTCTCCACTAACTTGTTTACGCTACGATGGCTGGTTAAGAATACAATGCATAACTCCCCTTCCCCCGACTCACTTATGGATTCCCATAAAAATCGCTTCAATAATCAGGATAATGTGCAATAGGACTCTTCTGGAGAACTTATACTGTACGAGTCGTAAAGACCAATTGAGAATGGGCAACAGCATTTCTATAACTTATAACATCAATTGCGATCGCCAAGCCTGCCTACCTTGTGTAGTGATTATGGCAACAACGATTCTTAAACTTATATCCAACAACCACCGTGAATGAACTGATGGCCGAGCAGAATGTTTGAATACCTTTTTTCTTGATGTCCGAGAAAGACGGCTTGCGTTGATTTAGAATAAAACTTCTACTCATTATTAATGATCACTCGCGCTTAAGTCTCTAGACTAATAAAAAAATTGACTCTCTAAATAATGGTTGTAATTTATAAAATCCCGTGCAATATAACTATTTACTGCAGTGGTTAGTATTGCATCTAGTACAGTAATTTAACTTTAAAAATGAAATAATTTAATTTCGAATTCACAATTAATCGTAAATCTAATTTAGAAATGTTGTTTAATTTTAATAATTAAAAAATAATGTGTGACATAGGATGACCTGGCAGACGACGATATTATGATCTTGGACAATGGAGAGCAAGTATTCCTATGGCTCGGAGCTAAGTGCTCAGAAGTCGAAATCAAACTCGCATACAAATCTGCACAAGTAAGTAATTTTAAATTACCAATTAATAATTTCCAATATTTACGTAAGTATTATACAATTACCTTTTTTTATCGACAGGCTTAGTCTCTTGTATTTTTTTTTTTGAAGATAAAATTGGATATAATAATTTATATTATTGGATATAATAATTTATCGATTATTATGTATAATCTGTTGATATTTATAATTATTTCTCCATTCGTCATTGCAAACGTATCATCTATCTTCTGCTATGTTACATGATAATAGCTTGACCACGTCTCGCTGTGTGGTTGTGGCTACGAATACAACCGTTACTTTGCTCGTGGCTGTTGTAAAAGTCGATTAAGAATTTTATATCGAACTGGGCCAATACCACCTGATGCTGTTCGGTCAACAATTACATTGCCAAGGAAGGTTGACATCAGGCAGATGGCCAGTCATAACTACTACACTATTGCCAATAACTTTTGCAATATATAAGAAAAGGAGTACTTTTTGCGCCGTCCCCAAGTAATTGAGATAAGAACAGCAAAATAATAATGGATGACTTGACCACATTGTTCAGTTTCAATGGATACGAACTAATTTCATTGAGCATACGAACAGTAATCAGACTAAATTGATAGCTTTGCATAATCTGAGCAAGTAATAATTTATGACTACATACAAATATAATTTCTCAATAGATTGTATGTGCCTTAGATTTAATTTCTGATATCAGACATGCAGAATTAATGTAGGTTAATGAAGGTTTTCGATTCACGAAAAAGAGATTCTGAGTCAGTTGCACAAGTTGAATCACAGCAACTGTCATTGAGTCTTGAAACTTAATCTACAGTACAATAGCAATGCAGGTAAGGTAATAAGTGGCGAAAACTAAAGTATAAAATTGTATGGATTATTTGCCGAAACATGGGTCTCAACATGACGCGATGTTGGATTTTTGTATTTAATTAATCTAAATATTAAAAAAATCGCTTTGTAAATAAAAATAACTTATTATTTTATCTTAAAGGTGTACATTCAACATATGAACACAATGCAGCCAAATAAACCGCGCAAACTATTCCTAACGCTCAAGAATAAAGAGTCGCGAAGGTTTACCAAGTGCTTCCATGGTTGGGGTGAACACAAGAGGCCACCAGAATAAATACAAATCTGTCAATTGTCTTATACCAAACAAACTAGTGAAGCCAGATGTGATGGTACAAATATATTTTGCAAGGATATTATTTAATATAAAAAAAGTTTGCTAACTCTTGTGTTTATAATATTAATTTTTGTTTAATTGTGTTTATCTTATATGCAGGACTGAAATGTAGTGTAAGAAAATTCTATTACTTAGATCTCTTGGTGTTTTTTTTGCATACATTAAATTAGTGACCACAAATTATAGCCAGATTCATAAAAACAAATATAATTATTTTATTATTATTATTGGTCTCATGTGGTACTTGAAACCTACCTTGTGTATACCTACTAGACACTATTTAAATAAACTCTGAATTAATTAGAAATAATGTTGTCAAAAATTTGGTCATACCTAACAAAAACTATAAATAATAATCTTGCAATTTATATCCACCATTTGTTCTTACCATTATGATGCCTATTCCTAGTTTTATAAGTATAGTTTTATAGTTGTTAAATTTGGGCATTCATTTCAATAATATAGGTTTAAATTTCCTTATTATTTTCCACTGTAATGAAAGGATAACATTATTATCAGAATCAGTATTTTAGTTTAATGTGTATTAGATGAAAAAGAAGAACATTCTAAATTATTGAATTTATATGTATTAGATATTTATCCATAAAAAAGTCTAAATGCCAATAAATAGGGTTTTTAACATGTTTTATTAAATTGTTACTACACCAATTTCCCTTTATATGCCTAGATGAATATCATTTCTTTTACAATAAATATGACATTTTATGAAACTAATATTGTTCTTCCATATAAATACATTGTTGGCATTTAATAATTCGTCTAAAGGTACCACCATACTAACCAATACCTTAAATATATCTAATATTTCATTTATTTCGTTTTTTTTTTGTATTTACTTATATACCTACATGGTTTTAAATTTTATCTACATTATGTGGCAAAAATGAAAGACTGAGTCATGTCATTATCTCATTTAATCAAACTTTCATCTATAAAATATTAAGCACAAAATGTGATGAAGATAAAATTACACACAAAGTAATTTTGCTACATTTGTATGAGTAACTTTTGACTAGAATAGCAGATATTTATTATCTTTGTGTACTCAATTGTTGGATTAATGATTTCAATTTGCATTTATTTAAAATATTGCATTGAGATAACAATGGATGCATGTATTGTATACTGTATTTATGTAAATCATGTAAATACAACAGAATTTTTAATATATCATATAAAGATAACAATTTGTGCAGTAGAATTTAAATGTTAAGCACAAAGTTTTTAATACTTCTGTAACAATCCTTAATAGTAAAACACCTAACAAATTGAACTGGTTTTTTTATTTACACTTTCTTGTAGCTTACAATCTGAAACATAATAATATTTAAAATAAATCTTATTTTTTGCGGCGAATAAAAACTATTTTGTTCTTTAGCAGACTGACTTGTGTAATAGCAAGACTTAGAACCAAAAGTTCAGGTTTAGAAAACCTACCAATAAATAACTTAATCATCATCGTCGTCGTCGTCAGAAGGAACAAACAGTTCATTCTCTTCAAGGAAATTGGCAATATTTTTACTAATTGCTGCTCCGATGAGCAAACCGGGCACTACAGCCATTACTAGACTCAAAAGCCCAAAAGGTGTCTTCTCTGGTTCTGGTAGAATAGCACCAGTCGGTGTCGTAGTTGCGTTTCTACGTTGCACAAGTCCATTATTAGATGACAACTTTTTAGAATGTGCTACTAAGCGAGACAGTCGAAAAATTGCGAATTTGCCCATAATTATGTCAGCACTACTTTTTCAGCAATTATTTTTAGATAGTTTACCGATTTCAACTGACAA
Source organism: Lymantria monacha (assembly GCA_905163515.2). NCBI lineage: Eukaryota > Metazoa > Arthropoda > Insecta > Lepidoptera > Erebidae > Lymantria > Lymantria monacha. The sequence goes on from LR991093.1 coordinate 23,878,155, forward strand.
ATGACGTAAAGTGACAAAGTTGACAACAGCTTCGTTATAAGAATGGAGACTAGAGTATAAGGAAAACAAACTTTTATGGGAGAAAAGTTGAAAAAAGTGTCCAGCTGTATGCTTAGTATGCTATAAATAACCGTTCAAAAACCTACTACAATCGCGCTGTCATAGCAAAAGGTATGTATGAATCTGGGGGGGCACACTTAAAACATTACTTATTTTTATTGACCGTCGCGCCGCCTACAGATTGGTTGTACAAACTTAACTGCTGCCATTTTGTCCTGCCTGTCAAACGTTTGACAACTGAGAATTGTTATTTTTTGTTCCTAGCGTAGGTACTTATTGTCATCGATCTATTTTCGGTTATTGATATTTTTCTGAAAATTATCTCAAGTTTCAATGTTAGAATGATATTATTATTGTTTAATTATCAGCTGATATGTTTTTTTTATATTTCAGGGTAGCTTTCATAGTAAAAGAAAATTCTATGTAATTTCACATACACATGTAGATAATGTATTTATATATATTACTTCAACTTTAGTTCACCGCCTAAACTCTGGGTGGCAGCACTTTCCATACATGCATATTTTATCATCGAGTTGCCACTCTTTTTCAATTTAATAACTTTACTCTTTGGTATGAACACGGAGCAAATACAAAGAGGAGACGGCCTAAGTAACTGTGCACTGTGATTCTCAACTAGGCCGTGACGTCATCACGTTAACATCAATAGTAGGCGTGGCCTATTAGTCTTCTGTCGTCGCTGACGGTGTTCGTACGGTGCATAAAATTATATTTTTGGTGTATTTTTATGTTATTACGAAGAAAACCATGAAGTATTGTGTTTTATCATGTAAAAACTACTCCAATAAACGTACAGATGCTATGGAAAGAATCACATTCCATTTGTAAGTATTTTTATTCATAATTTATCAAAATAATTTCTAGAAAGTTCTTTTGACGGTATCATGTTCAGAAATAATTTTACTCAACGCTAGATGGCACCACTTTTCGTAATAGGACCCAGAACAATAAAAGCACATACAGTTCAAACTATTAAGATTATTGTAATAACTAATAACCATGAGTATTAAAATTTATACCCAAAGCCGTTCACCTCAACAAAAATATGAGTTTTATATGTAGTTAATAATTATTTTGTAAGCAATACGCCAGCTGTCGTTAACTATGAAGAACTATAAAAGTGTCAAAAATCCAGGGTCGTAATTAGAATATAATTATAACATTCGGATTTTTCATCAAAGAAAAATATTTTTTACACTACTTTAAATGAACCTATTATAATTAAACTGTAAATTTTGTATGTTTTAGAATACCGGTCAATGACGATGTTAGACGCAATGGATTTCAAAAATTAATAGAAAAACTGGACTCCTACGAAATATACAAAGATTTGTTCTTCTCATTTTAACAATGAAGATTTAAAGGACTGTATTGCAGCCAATAGAAACCACTTTGAACAAGCTTTTTATATTTTAAATTGTTTTATATTTATGTATTAAACTAACACTGTAAAAGTCATAAATATTTTTTGCAATAGAAAAAGGTTTTTCTTTGTTACAGTATTTAGGGCAAGACTAGGTATAGCTCAAGAAATATATGATACCAAAGAGTATTTCATTTTTATTATTGGAACCAATGTCACCCTTTCTCCTTTATTTATTAATAATGTAATTGCACTCGCTGCAATTTCTTGATAAGATTAACGAGGTTGAGCACGTCACAAAAATATTCAAAATGGTGGTGGCGTCGAAGACCGGGTCTTCAAGTTACCTTTGGCATGGCTAAGTTTTAGATGGCCCGTGCGTCAATCAAACGGTTGCTACCCAGGGGGGGCTGGTCTGCTCGCTTGAAATACTCTTTTATATGTCTTGGTCATTGACACCATTGTTACATTATCAATTGTATAAAGCCTTATTTTAATAGAGTGGTTTGATTCTTTTTTTATATGGAAAAGACAAAAAGGAAGGAAATAATACTGTGTAACTAACATATTTACTAAAAGTCCAACTACTTTCATTCGACAATTTGTTAGAAACCCAAACAAATAATTGTATTATTTGGTCGTATGAAAAGGACACAAATATGAAGAAAAAAAAGGTTTCTAAACTTCTGAGTTTATCAGAATGACAGTTAAGAAAAGATGGATTTTTCATAAAATTATTAACAATGCTGACAAGCCTTATAAAGAAATTTGCGGTTAAAAACAGTAGTCATACACCTATTCGCTATGCAGAATTATTTGATTATAAACATTTGTATTTGAATAGAGCAAACAGCTAATAAGATTTGTTTGTATCTTCGAAATAAAAAAAAATTAGCACTCATTGATGTAGGTAAATTCTGAGTACGTCCCTGTTATACTATACACTTACTGACATCTAATGCAAGATAGCTCAACTGCATACAATATACACGAAATTAGTAGTTGTGCTAATAGCCGGCAGATGGACATAAAGGAGTGAGTGAGACAAGTACTATTACTTGTCTCACTTTCTTCATTAGCAGCGACCCCCTCAGCCCCTGTAAATGACACGCATTGTTTCATAGAAAATATTCATTACAACAGCTCCTCTTTGTATTTGCTCCGTGGGTATGAATATAGTAATTGTAGAATTAGGTGAACTAAAGTATGCCGAATTAAAAAAAATAATATAATTTATAACCTTCAATCATTATTACAAGAAAACGTATACCTAGAGTGATTTTATTTCGAAAACTGTGAATAGTAAGCTTATTGATTTATTAGTTTCTTTTTTCGCTTCCTTTCAAATTTAACTTGATGCTAATGTGGCGCCACCCTTATTTAATACATTTCGACGGACACTTTTCATATACACAGATGATTCTTCTTATACTCTAGTCTCCATGGTTAGTATGCGTCCGATATATCAAAACGAATCTGAAATCGGATTTCAGTCAGAAATCGTATCGTATCGATATTCAACACTATACAAACTGATTTTAGAAAACGTATTTCGGCAAAAACTAAATCAACGCGACATATCAAAACAAAACGACGAACGCAAACTAATAATAAATCTAATCATCGCGCAATCGTTTTCTATTGCTAGTTTTGCAAACCAAACCAATATTTGAAAACTTACTACCTAACTCTTTCACTCCGCTAAGCAATCGCTTAGTTAGAATAAGAGAAAGCGGATTTAATTAAAATTCGCCTCCTTTCATTCTAACTAAGCGATCGTTTAGTGCAGTGAAAGAGATGAAGCGAATTGTCATCAGTTTTGGATTTTGGCGGTTTCTACGAAACTAAGAATGGCAGATTGAAACGAAACAGAATTACAAGAGACAGGGAATAAGATCTATATTAGAATGCAACTACTTCCATGATAATATTACACAATACTTAATGATAGTAGTTTAAGTTTTATGTTCGTTAAATAGAATTTTGAATTATTGGAGAGTTTTTGCACACTTGACCTTGGTGACACGTGCTGTGTGCGCGTAATGTTATTTTTGTGATCTCGTGAACTATATAATTAGATAGGTATTTTATGATTCAATACTATACTAATGTATGTTAGTATCATACATACGATTTGATGATAAATAAGAAATAACTATTTAATGTAAAAAGGTAAGATTTTCGCTTCGTAATCGGGATTAATAAAAAAAAAACCATACAAAAAAATGTAAATTATATAATATAATCATGAAATCATTGTAAATATGACGATTTTTAAATACGCAAGAAAGTTTTGTATCATATCCAAAACAAAACATTTTTGCTGGTCTCTACTCGTACGTAGTAGTAGTACTCTAGTAAAGCCAAGATAAAGCATGAAGGAAAATCGTATACCTAAATCCAATCAACAAAGAAATTATAGAAAAATATTTTGAATGCGTTCGTTCGATTGCGTTTTTCGTTTGCTACGCTAAAATAACTAAAACCATCGAATATCGATCGAAACTAAGGTAAACCCGCTCCGTCAACCGCTCTGGAAATCGATTTCAGAAATCGGTTTTTAAAATCGATTTCAATATCAGAAATCGAATATGTATCGGTTTGCGTAAAAATCTGAAAACGCCCATCTCTAATGGTTATACGCAATTGCCCATAACAAGAAGCATTAGTATATAGCCACAAACTTATCTGACCCGGTGGCAAATTAATGAACTAACGATTAGGGGTGAGGCGTATATACTGGTACAGGTCTAGAGACCCGGTATGAAGTTGGCAGTATGCGCACCCGGTATGTAGGGCAGATACCCGATAGGTATTACGGGCCCCCGCTCGCACCTGTTAGAATCGCGTGCCAACGCACCTCCCCGTGCGCTGCCTCCCCGTGCGAAGCTGTCTCCGTGCGCCGCGGGTGCCGCGTCATACAATAACCACGGGCCATATACTATACAAACGAACTACGAAGTTCCTCGAATGTTTACGAGACCACCCGATCGTGCATCCATTGTAACGTACGATGGCGTGGTGGTTAAGGTACAGACCTACGTGCCAGTGAGTGGGTCGTGGGTTCGATTCCTACTTAGGAAAATACTTTTTTTTTGTTTTTAAGAAGACACTCTCTGCACTGAGGAAATAATCCTTGTATTGCAGGGGACTTTACAAATATAATTAAAGCAGACGAATTATACGCAAACAAATAACAATAATTTAAATGGGTAACATTTATAACCACGTTCCCACTCCATCATCAGGTATTGAATATTACGCAGCGGTATACTACTCACTTCATAGAGTAAAAGCACGACGAGGACATCTTGAAGCGGTCATTAATTCCTGTTACTACGATCATGTCAAACAATATATTCCCCCTTCCCCCTCTTTATCGGACCAGCCCATGGTCTCGTATTAAGAAATGCATTGTCATCCAAGTAATCATATATTACTCCAGGTATGATAATACGTAATAAAAATCCTGGAATATGTAGAAAAATAAAAAAATCTGCCCTATAAGTATAAGGCAAATACAAGTGTATATCATAATTATTGTGTTAAAATATAAATATTTATAAAAACTACATTTTTTGTTTCTTTAGTGAGCATAGTATAATGTGTTCATAAGCAATGACGCTTGTGTCACATTTATCTACTTCACATCCGTGAGCCCACGGGTGAAAATTCTATAATTCCATTTTTATGACTAGCACAGAAAAATCTGTAAAGGAGTGTTGAATATTGTTTTCTAACCCCGTTACCACATGGGGAAGTATTTACCGATATAATTGCAAATAGACTCTACTGGCAACATGAAATGCGATATCAGCGACGCTGTCACCGGGTCAGATAAGTTTGTTTGTGGCATTATATTTAAATAAATTACATTAATTGGTATAGTCAGAGCGTCTTTTAAGACTACAATCGGATTTAAGATAAAAAAAATTATATATAAACCAAGATTTATTTTACATAAAATAAGAATTAAAAAATATACATTGTATTGAAATATACAGTGAAGTATGCAAAGATAGAGTTCTCTGGCACTCTGTTCTCTCTGCCTACCCTGCAATGGATATGACGTGATGATATGTATGTATGTATGTATTACTTAATTATCCTGTGGTGAAATGTTGAGCCTCTGCTTGGGAAGTAATAACTTCCACCACAATATCTCTTTTCAAATTATATCGCGCGCCTCGTTGAGGTGATTCTCTACTCCCGATATATGAAAATCAAGGACTTTTCGACACTAAAAATGACTATTTTTCTCACACTGTACTTATAGGATAATATTATACATGTGTCAAGCAAAAACATTTGTTTAAACGTATATGATATTTTTAAAAAGCAATTATTTGGTTTAAAGTAAGAAAAAAGTTGATTAAAAAATATTTTAGGACGTCCGGATGACTTTCGTATGGATCTGGCACTCTCACGACCGTAAAAATGAATGTATCGAAGTGGTTTTTTTTAAAGCTTCATAATCGCAACCGCTGTTTCCTTTCATAAATGGCTTGGTAATTCTTTGTCGTTTAATTGCAATTAATAAAAAACTAAACTGCTTAGTCTTTAGTGTATGTATACCTTATGAAAATTGGGTTCGTTTACAATTTGCTACTTAGTCTATGTTTACAATGTTTGCAAGCTATGTTTTGCGCTACGTCGAAAATGGCGCAAAATTTCAAAAGTTTTTTTTTTTCTTTTATAGCATTGATAATTAATTTAAAAAAATCTGAGGTGGCACTGTGTAAAATGCAGAACTCTGCTGTAAAAAACTTGTTACATTCTTCTGCATTGAACTAAATGTCTAATACATTGAACGACAAAAAAATAGGCAAGTAGTTTTAAATCCTAAAGTAAGAAAATGCAGAAAGCAATGAAAATGAGTGATATGCAGTAAGAATTGAACAGTAAATGTTATGATTGTAACAAACTTATATTTCAAAATTTTTGGAAACCCTAAATTTGAATAATATGATGGTAGATATATATATATTTGATGGCAACGTTGCTGCGTGTAATGTCATTGATGTCAAATTAATCGAAAATAATAATCGGCAAAATGAATGTAGCGAAATGCACAAGAGTTATCATAAATTAATTTATCTGGGTTTGCAAAGAATTTATTTATTTTAACAAAATGAACGTAGTTTTGACTAGCTTAGAGGCCTTAATATGTAAGTGCATATCACTAGTATATTGTCTTGGTCACACATTAATTTAAGTTTTTATTTGTTTTGCGCTATTTCAGTGAAGGCTACACATGAATCTTTACCGTGCCCGGATGCTGCAGCATTGGAGGCATTCTGCGCTGTCATGCGAGACTCTAGCGAGGGACCGCAGTTGGCGGCGCAAGCATTAGCGGCTCGAATACACACACCAAATACTCGCGAAGCTCTACTTGCCCTCATGATGTTAGATCGTTGTATGCGAAAATGTGATACTAGTTTTCACGCTGAAATCGGTAAATTCCGGTTTCTAAATGAAATGATTAAACTAGTTTCTCCTAAATATTTCGCGGATCGAACTTCACCAGACGTGAGAACAAGGGTAAGATTATTAATAATAAAGTTTTGAGTGGGTTATTCCTGCCAGCTATAGCTATCATTCAGGGAAAACTATATCACAAAGATTAATTGTTCAAATAGTTATTATATGTATATGTGTGAGTTATAGAATTTAAGAGTTGGATTAATTATTTAATTTCAAAATTTATTGAATGAATATTTATTGTTATGAGTAATTAGGCTTTGAATTTTTCGATTTAATTACATATTTATAGCATCATAATACAATATGTTACCACATTTTCTTCTGTAGATTTTTAACTAAAATAGAAGTGAAAACCAGTTAACATTTTATTATGAATAAAGTTCACACCTAATTGTGTGTAATATTAATAAGCTCATTAGTAGGAAATGTTATTTTAAACCATCATTAAAATATTTCAAGTCTCATTTATATTTGTAGGTACTCCAATTGTTACACGCTTGGTCTATTGAGTATCCAAAAGAAAGCAAGTTTAAAGTAGCCTATGATATGCTCAAAAACCAGGGTGTTGTGAAAGAAACACCACCACCACTTCCACCCGAAGACCTAGCAATGCCTAGAAGTAGAGCAAAAAGTGCTGTATTTGAAGATGAAGAAAAATCTAAATTATTGCAAAAACTGCTACAGAGTAAAAAACCTGAGGACTTACAACATGCTAATAGGCTTATCAAAACCATGGTTAAAGAGGTAAGTAAATAACTTTGGTGCTAATGTTAGTTGATAAACATATATTTAAAGTCATTTTTGTGGGATAATTTACTTTCTGTCTCCTTTATTACCTAAATTGAAGACAGACACATCACCAGGGTTGGGCTGATTAAAATCACGATTAAAATCATGATTTAAATCGCTTGATTTTTAAAATTAAAATCATGATTTAAATCCATTTTTTTTTTCCTTTTTATTCAGAACCAGATAACAACATAACATAAAAGTTTTCTCAAAAATCAAAAGAAGTATCTGCTTTTAGCAAAAACAACAAAAAAAAAAGTACATAATTCCAAATTCTTAAACTAAATGTAACACCTAAATTTTATTACCGTATATTTTCAGTCTATTCATTTTCGTTATACAATTTAAACAAAAACACGAGTTTTCTTACTTTTTCTATGCCTAATCTGTTTCTAATATCCGAGTGTACAAGACCAAAAGAGCTAAATACGCGTTCTACTGAAACTGAAGAAGCAGTTGCACACAGGAACTGTTTTATTATTGGCAACTGTTTCAAGATTTCCGGCTCATCATTTTGTGATAACCACCATTGTAGTCCATTTACATTTTTTATTACTTCGTCCGAAAACATAACTTGCTTAAATGGAGCACTGCGGGCATTTAACTTTATTACTAAAGGTAACAGTCCATTGTTTTCATGTAACTCTTTAATTGTTTCTAAAGCTATATTCTTTTCTTCTGGTGTTAACTGGTATTTTGTTTTTTGTGGATTCAACATATATGCTATAAAATGATATGGCGTTAGTGCTTGCTTATATCGATTATTAAATTGTTGTGTTTTTTGTAATAGTAATTCCACAGATTCATCAAAGATATATTGTAAATGTTTCCACTGCTCTACAGTATCTGCGATAGTAGCATTTTTCCTCTGCACAGTATCAAGAGCAACTGATATAGGTTTTAAAATGTTTAAATAATCTTGCGCTGCATGTTTAATCGCAATATTTGAAACTTTTCGGTAAATAGTGGAATCAATCTCGTTTTTATTTTCTTCGCAGATTTTTAATATGATGTCCCACTGAGTGACATACATCTCTAAGCAGTTGCCAAGGCTATTCCATCTCACATCGCTTGGAAGGACTAAAGCGCTGCCTCCTGCTTGACTGAATTTAGCTCTAGCCAAATGGTTATTTCGAAAATATTTAACAATTTGGACCACATGTTCTATAACGTCTTTAACTTGAAAGTCCTTGCACAGTAAATTAAAAATATGTGCAGAGCAGCCATAAGTTATAACTTTTGCGTTCGTTTTTTCTTCTAATGTTTTTCTCATAAGTGTCATATTTGCGGCATTGTCTGTCACAAAAGATTTTACGGTACACTTGTATTTTAATTCACATGAAGAAATCAGGTCACATACTATTTGAGTTAAATATTCTGTAGTATGTGGATTTCCTGATGTGTCTATAGTTTCGTATAGGAGGGCTTGTCCATCTTCAGTGGTTATTGTTGCGCATATCACTGGTTCGTTGTGCACGTTTAACCACCCATCAATTGACATATTTACTGACTGTCCTGAAAGGGAGGAGAAATATTTTTCTTTTTCCTCTTCATAGATTTCGTCCAAAAGACTTGTTGCTACCGTTTTTCTCGAGGGCGGTGTATAACCAGGCCTTAATAACTGAATGGCTTTTTTCACCTCTAAATTCTCAATACATCTGAAGCTCGAATTAGTAGCAAAAATAGCCTTTGCTATTTGTTTGTCAATTTTATGTTTTTCAGCAGTTGAAGTCCGCACTACAAAACTACTCATGTTAGGCTGAGTTTCGATTGCTTTCTTTTTTTGGACTGGCTCAAAAGTTGTTGGACTTGTTGATGTTGGTACTTTCGTCATGAGTGAACTACAACTTGAGGCAGATGATGTGCTAGCAAAACTGTCAAGCGACATTCGACTCTCTGGCAAGAGAAAAAACATAACTGAAAATTGATATTGATTAATTATAATTGATGATATATTGATATAGTATTGAATTATTGATTTTAAAATAAAGTTAAAATGTTCAATAGAGATGTAAAAGCAAATTTATTTTTTTTAAGTTGAGAAAAATTAAAAATTAAGTAAGTATAGAAGAGTAAAGATAATCTTTAATATTTAACCTGGGAAAGGTCGCGTTAAAAAAGTTACATTAAAGGCCACGCCACGTGTTAGATTTCGCCTAACATTTAAAAACAAAAAACAATCATATATGCCTAAAATATAAATAAAATAAAATTAATAATTTAATTACCTGTATTCCTCTCTTGATAATTACAAACATCGTGGTGTGCTTTAAGTCTTTGGACTAACCCTTGAATATCTTTCTTGCACTTTCTACAAATAGCCCTACACCCCAATTTATTTGGATTTGTTGTCTTAATATAGAACTGCCATATTGGGTCCTCTTTTCTTCCACTCATTTTACTTTATTTATATGTTTTCACTTCACTTAACTAACTTAACTAAACTAGCGAAATGCGCGAACGTCAATTTATAGGTTGAAAAGGAAAACAAGCCTCGACACGACACGACAGGAATATTCTTGCAAAAAGCACAACAAACGGGTTCGTGCCTCACTCGGCACTGTATAGTGAGTGAGTGTATAGGACAGAAGGAAAACAAATCGCGACAAGAATTTTCTTGCAAGAAGCAAGAAGCGCGAGAAATGCGTTGTCACAAGTTTTTGAGGCGCAAATTGTATTATAATTTTTAGACTTATACATTAAAATAATTAACAATAATTTCAAAGAATCAAAATGTTCAAATTTTATGTTCAAATTTAAAAAATCAAATAAATCATGACTTTTTTAAAAAAATCAATGGTTTTTGATTATTTTAATAAAAATCAGATTTTGCCCAACCCTGCACATCACAAATAATACAGTCACATTTCTTCGTGTAAGCTCTTTTAGTTTACAAAACTTAGACCCAGTACTAAATGTTTTGTATGGTATTTGTATTTAGACTAGACAACAAAACTTTACACTATTTTATCAAAATTGAAATTCAAGCAAAGATATCATAATATTAGCTTTTATATGCAAACCAATGAGAAAATATAAACATTTTATTTATTATTAAGTTATAATTTAGCCTGGTAACTTCCATCTCTGACATAGTAAACTGTTCTTTTATTGCCCAACTGATCTCTTATCAATATTGTCTGTTTCGCCTTAAGATCATCCACACATTTGAAAAGGAGTTTTAATTACCAACATTTTATATTTCTATGATACCAATTTTATAAACTAGTCCACCCTATTCATGCTGTGGTATAAAGGTGCAATTGGATTTTGTGGTCTTGAATTAAAACCACAAATGGGTCAAAATAAAAATTGCTGTTGGGTTTTCTTACAAATATCATTGATTTTGAGACATCTTAAGAAGTTCTCAAGAACAAGCAACTTCTTAGATGTCCAAGAGACTTTCATGCAATTTTCAAAAGAATGCTCGAAGTTAATATATAGGAGGACTTATGTTCAATCGGGACAATGTGGACAAGCTTGGATAGATGAAAGCATATTATTTTCAAAATTTGCAATTTTATATATGTATTTTATTTTAGATGGGACTGAAAAAAACTTGGATAGGTTAGATCTAATATGTTTGCTATTTAAAGCTTTATATTTACAAAAGACACAACTGTTACGAATGTGATATGCATAAGGAGAGCATGAAACAGTAATAATTTAATCATTTCTGATGTTTATGCAAGTATTACATAAGTGAAACAAAACTATTTTAGCTCATATTATCATAATGATTTCTAATGTTTACGCAAGTATAAAACTAGTTTCACGGATTGTATCGCGTTGGTATTTGATTTTATTTTCCCAATGCTTCAAATACATTTCAGCATTCACGTGCGGGTTAGGTGTTTCATATCCAATAAGTCATCATTATTATACCTGTAACTAGCCGTTACCTGCCGGGACATTAACGGGGCAGAATAAATGTTCATACCAAATTTCAAGTATGTAGGAGCTATATTTAAAAATATGATTTTTCAGGTTAATAGCCCCGCAATCCACCTTGCGGTTGGAATTTCGTAAAATCCGTTCTTAGCTGACCTCTACTCTGCGAAAGGAATATTCCTACCAAATTTAACGTCTGTAGGACTTATGGTTCCAGAGATCTCATGATGAGTCAATACATAGGTGGAAGTCTCATACACCATGATATTTATATCATCTTACAAATACAGTGCCATAAAAGTATCCGACCAAAGAAACATTAGATATGTTTCTACAACAATACATATTTAACATTACATATTTAATTGTTCAATAGTGGTAGTGATAAAAAAATAACAAAATAAAATAAATTAAAGTTAATATTTTGTAACACTCTGTTTATAATGTTTACATTTTAAACAAAAGAAATCATACGGCATTCCGCATGATAATGATTGGCTAACGTTAATTACGCTAATTACGTTAGCCAATCACAGCTACGAAGTGCATGAGGACTGCTATTCCAAAACGTACCTACGCCTAGGTAGTACCTACACAGCATGTAGGTTATGTCGAGTAGGTAGCCTACCGCTCGCTACATGCTGTTCTCTTACTATTTTAATTAGTAATTATTTATAATATTTTTTAATAAATTAACCAGTAAATATTTTTTTTAAACTTTTAATTGTACGAATGAATAGTAGATACTGGATACATTAACAGAACTGCTTTTGTAAGACGATATAAATGTCACCGTGTATATAGTATAAATAAAAAGTTGGTAGAGGAAAAATCAAATGCAAACATTAATATCTGTATAAATAATAACATTTAATACAATACCAGGAAGAACGACGTAATGAGGAAAATAGTCGTCGTGCGCAAGAAGTGGGTACTGCACTTGATAGTGCTGAATTGTTACGTGAACTGCTGGCTAACGCAGCTGATGCATCACCTGAAGAAGAACAGTTGATCCACGAGCTTCACGCGTCCTGCAGCTCCTTGAAACTAGCATTACAAAGATTAGCCACTGAGAAGGCACAAGCTGACTCTAGTATTGGACATCCCTCAGCCATTGATGGTATGTTTTAACTAAATTCACTGCAGTAGTGATGAAGCGGCGTCCTGTGTCGTGGGCTTGATTCCCACAGAGGACCGTCCTTTGTGTGATATAGAATATTTTATTGCTTATGGTGGCAAACAAGCAGGCCACCGAAGACAAAAATTGGGTACCGGTGGTCCGCTCGCACGGCGAAGAGAGAGGAGTTTTACGGTGGGTCTATGGGGTCACGCGCCGCCTTTCCGTCACCCCGGACCGATTTGGCGGGGCGAGACGCATCCATAGTCCACCACAAAAAAAAAAATGGTGGCAAACAGCACTCCTGATGGCGTTTGATACTGATGTTCATGAACCTTTACAATACCAGGAATACAGCTAGACCACTGCCTACACATAATGTGTAAACAAATACGAAAGATGAAAATATAATACGAGCCGCAAATTGAATGTCATACGATAGCTCAACACTTGTCTACTTAGACAAGTGTTGAGCCGTTCCAATCGTCCTACTACTTGGTAGGACGATTGGAACGGATTTCCAATAGGTGTGGGTTCGAGTCTCACGTGTGACATTCATTTTTCGCTCGTAATTAAGTTTTTATAAATAACTTACCATGTTAAATGCTAGATTTCAGTAATCCGAATATTGATTCAAGGATGCAAAATACATCGCAAAATTATAGACTGAATCGTCGCACAATCAACTTTTTACTGTGGGGCTGTTATCATTGCGTAACTATGAGCATCTAATCTATAGAATCACTACCAGCTCTAAGTTAAGGGGTCACATTGTGACTTAATAAATTAAATACTGCTATAGAAGACATAGGTTAATTTTTATTACAAACTCATATTCTCTGTTTTAGGAGATATCCTTCACGCCAATGAGGTTCTAGATGATGTATTCGAGAAATATAATGCTTATTGTAAATATAAAAAGGAAAAAAAAGCCAATGCAAAAACTATACAATCTATTAGCCAAGCACAAACTTCCAATAATGAAAGTTTACTAGACTTTGCGGGAGCTAATATTACAAGCGGCGATGAGACTTCAAAAAGTGTTAGTCTTCAAAAAAATACAGTTATTGATGAATTAGGCGATATATTCTCGTCTGAAACAACTTCTAATAGTATCGCAGAACCATTGAAACCAGTTAACTTGATGCCTAATGGTAAGAGAGATCTTCATTTCTTTTTCATTTCAGCTCATATACGTCTCACTGTTAGCCTCCTTCAAGTAGAAGGGAAATTGAAATTGATTTCATAGGGTCAAAGTTCATGTTCTTTATTAAAATGAGCGTTAAGCAAGGGTCCATTCTAGGGCCGCCTCTGTTCCTTGTATTTTAATGATTTACCCTATTATAATAAAAAATCAAAACATTGTATTCACATATGACACGTCTTTGTTATTTAAAATTGAAAGACAAATGCTTAATTATGACAATATGAACAATGCACTATGACGTTGTTCATTGGTTCTATACAAACAACTGTTAATGAGAAAAATTAATTGAGGAATCAATCGTTTTTTACCCGACTGCGCAACGCAAAGGAGTGGTATTGTGTTTAACAGTCTATGTATGTATGTTTGTATGTTCCTTTGAAGCACTGTATAGACCAAACTACTGGACCGATTTTTATGATTCACACGTCAATCGATTCCTTTTAGTCCGGCGAGTGTCACTAAAGTTATGACGTTAGTGAAAATTCAATATGGCGACTACTGGACGCCATATTGTGAAAATGAAGAAAATGAAAGTCTACAAACTATGTCGAGTGGGGTATCGTTGAATAGGTATTTAAAAATCATTGTTAGTTTTCTCTCGACATTTTTCGGTTCGACTGACCGTTTAGGATCTATATCGATTTAAAGTTTCACAACAACCTTTCTCACATACCTATAGGTTTTTAGACAGTAGAAATTTCCGATAAAAACATGGAAAATACATATGACTGTGCGTGTGAATGAGGATGGACATATATTGAAGTATTTAGTAGGTATATTGTCCAATATTCCATAGATAGTCTTACCTAAAGTATCTAATGTCTGACGCGGTGGCCCATCTCCAACTTCTAACGATTTAGTGCTCAACTTCAGTCGAAAAACTATATATAGTTAGGTACCTATTTATTAATAAATAAAATATCAGTAGCCTCCTAGGTATTAATAACTAAAAAGTATAAAAAAAAATAATTTAAAAAATCAAAAAACTCGACTGCGTAAAAAGTGAACTAAACTACATACACAATAAAAAACTGAAAAGAAAAAAACAAGCACTTAGATGTTCGGTGGTCTAGAATTCTATAATATATTAAATATAATTTAATAATGGAACATAACAACTGAACAGTCGGGATCCATTATTCGACAGCAAATCTAATTTTTCAATTAAAAAACAAAAAATTATTCGAGAGCAAATCTAATTTTTCAATGGATCCCGATTGTTCAGTTGTTATGTTCCATTATTAAAATATATTTAATATATTATAGAATTCTAGACCACCGGACATCTAAGTGCTTGTTTTTTTCTTTTCAGTTTTTTATTGTGTATGTAGTTTAGTTCACTTTTTACGCAGTCGGGTTTTTTTTTTTTTAATTATTTTTTTTTAGATATCACTGTAGATGCTAAACTCCAGTGTGATCCTCATATTGAAAAATTGCCAAGTAGGCTTAGCTCAGTGGTTTATGGGGATGCTCCGCGGACCTGAATAGAATCTTTGTTCTCTAAAAAAGGACTGTCCGCGCGATTTATAGGCTCGAATTTCACATTTATATGTAAAAAGAAATATCGGTCGCTTTGAAAGATATTGTGACATTTATTATAAGTAATAAGCAAAAATTAGTTGTATATACTACCTACTCGTCTGCATAGAGTAAATCAAAAACGTATGACGTAGGTCATTCATGGAGCAATGTGTACGCTATAATAAATTATCAAAAGATATCCGAGACATGCCAATGATTAAGTTTAAATGGGCTATCGAGAATAGATTTGATAAAAAAGGTTATTATAAAATCTCGTATTCTCTAAACCACGGGTCGCCAAATGGCGGACCGCGGTCCGCATCCGGACCGCCGAGTCATTATGTGCGGACCGCGAAAACTCAGCAACTTGCACTACAGAGTACGTAACAACAAACACCTTTGTTATTTCCGTAACCTTTGTTTAATAAATATTTTTTCTATAAAAAGTGTGGACCCTAAAGGTCATTTCATTTCTTAAAATGGACCCCAAGCGAAATTAATTGGCGACCCCTGCTCTAAACGATAATACAGACTGGCCATGAACAGCATTCAGCAATTTCTTCTTTATTGTAATTAAACTGTTTCATTTTTTTTTTGTAATTAACTATACATAATTGTAAATGTGTTCTGCATTACTAATTTTGACTATGGTTAGTGTTTGCAGCACATGGTGTTGGTCATACTCATTGAAAGGTTTACTTGCAGTAGTTACGTGGAGCGGGTCTCTCCCTTCCATCCAAGGTGGTTAAGGAGAATAATGGTTGCTCTAGTACTTAACTCGTAATCAGGTGCCGCTTGGAAGAATTAATGCAGCCAAAATAATTTGGCTTGCATTTAAATTAATATCATATCGTGATTCGACACACGATTTTATTCTTACTAAACATATATTTTTTTTATAAAAAACTCAGTAAAGAAATAATAATAATCTCGACTCCATATCTCGATTCCCACGCAACTACTTTGTGCTAGATAAAAAATGTTGTTCTGAGTCTGGGTCTGTGTCAATTATACATATAATGTAATTATTAAACATGTGTAATAATAATACACACATGTGTAAAGTCCCCCGCAATACAAGGATTATTTCCTTAGTGCAGGGTGATGTTTTAATAAAACAAGAATAATAGACAAACCTGTCGAGTCTCTTAGCGGATCTTCTAGTAGCGGTCACGTATTTGTTATGTTTTTTATCTTTTAATCAGTGCAACTTTCGAGAGGGACCTGGCATCCATAACACAAGTTTAATCTTAGTTTGGGTGCCAGAGAATTAAACACAAGAAGATCTTAGAACTTAAATGGAAACTCAATTTTGTTAAAATTTGTAAATTATGTTTTGGAAATAAAGTTATTATATTTATTACGTACCGATCCGGTGGTAGCTTATTGGATTAATTTACAATATGTAAGCTAAGCATAACTAGCGACCTGCCCTCGCTCCCAAGTCTGTAGGGGCAGTAATTTTTTTGGGTTAACACCTACGTAATCCCCTTTAGGCGTGGAATTTTCAAAAAGCCGTTCTTAGTTTACCATATAGATATCGTAACACAATTATATCTACCGAGATTCAAGTCGGAGCTATAATTAAAAATATGATTTTTACAACCCAGCAACGCCCCTTGCGGGTGGAATTTCGTAAAATCCGTTGTTAGCTGACCTTTACTCGGCGAAAGGAATATGCCTACTAAATTTGAAGTCTGTAAGGCCTTATGGTTCCAGATATATATATATATATAGCTAAATGAATTTGAACCTACTGTAACACACTTGTCAGACCGGTATACGGCTTGATTTCGAATTTTCCAATGCTTGAATAGATGTTATCTGCATATTATATTCTTTAGTCGTCTTTTACGACATACACGGAGAAGAAAGGGTGCGGTGAACTGTATTCCTAATTCGTCACCACACAGAATTTTGTTTTGTTCATAAATTATTATCTTTATAACTAATAAGATTTTTAAATATGTATTTCGACAAGTATTTTGTAGATAAATGCTTCTATGAGCCTATATTGATTGTTAGACATAGGCCTCCCAAGGGGCATAATATAGATAGTAGCTATGCTAGATAGGCACAAGTTATCGCAGTGGATATAGAATTTTCGCCGAGGTAATTTTTTCGCCTATTCTCTTAGGTAGTGATATATTATACTCTTAACAAGCACTAGAAAAAAGAAAATGTTTTAAGAAATTGCTAACAGTAACTGTGATTCCTAACTTAACCGTCAATTATCACTATTATTAAACATGTGTAAATTTTTTTCAGAGGATGTAGACCTTTTAGGAGACCAACCATCAAAAGTGGAAGGTTGGAATGAACTGGACTCTCTTGGAGAACAACTCATAAAACAGTCATTACCTGATAATGTTAAACGACTTGAAAGTTTCAATAGGTGAGTTCATTCTTTTATTATTTTAAAATGGAGGAAACGAATGGAGACTTACCATTTTCCTACAGTCAATAAATATAGCCTACATTAAAAAAAAAGGAAGGAATACTGGATAGAATCAAGGTTGGTATAGTCTATTATATAAGAAAGCTTGCGTACTCTTATATGATGAGCAGCCCTTCTACTTGCAATTACGGCAAATCGCCACTTATCACATCGCCACAGTCGTAGCGTAGTGACAGATCTTCCATACATTAATATGAAAGATCCGTCACTATTCTACAATTATGTAAATATGCATTAAATATTCGTAATCAACTCCATGCACCACATGCGTTTATATTACCTACTAGCTAACCCATCAGAAGCTATTATACGAATTAAAATAGAAATAGATTTTCATAAAATCAATCACAGTGCTACCGAGACCAATTATTAATCTAAACCATTCTTAAATCCACCGGAATGTATACAAAAATCATCAAAAGAAGCCCAGCCGTTTAGGAATTCAGTCACATACACACAGAAGCATTATCTATACATGTATACATTTAAATATATGTAACTAGTACACGAGCTAAGTATCACTTTTTTTTTATTTAGATTGTCTTATACGAATTAAATTGCAACCTAATATTTCAAATACGGTTGGTTCAATTGAAATTTATTGAGTGATATAACTACTCGTATGTATTACACAGCTAAGAGGCTCGAGTCATTGAGTCATTTACATACCAAAAAATTATATTTCGTTCCTCTTGTATAGAGGTTTTGAAAATATTCAAAACTTCTATACAAGAGATATCCTAAAAGTTACATGGATATTCATTATGGCTATGTACATATCTGCCTTCATCCTCTAGGGATGTATACTTTGCGGGTAGACGGATTGGGGATTAGTCCACCATTCACAGAAAGGCCAACCGCGTGGGGGCGACGCACCGGCAACACTTGTTATTTTTGCCAGGGCATTCATGGAGATGATATCTGAAAGTATAGCCGGTTACGGATGTGGAGGAATTTCGTGGCCCTGTACGAAACGCGCGGGGAGTGCCCAAACCATAGGCCGGCAAAAAAGGAGGGTGTAAACCTTCAGCGATAATTGATATTTTCTATCGCTTTTGGTGGCAGAAGGACTATTAGTCCCCCCTAATTGTCGTTTATAAACCTCTGAAATACCGGGAGCACAGCAAAGTTGCCGCTTACTAATTTGCCAGCCTGTGTGATTACAATTTAACAAAAACATGTTCAATTTCAGCAAAACAACGAAAAAAATACCAATGAACGCGTTAACGTCTCCTAAACACGAACAAACCCAAAACAACGGTGCTCTATTTGACCTTGATTTCTTTACTAAAAAGCCTGAAGAAGAAACAAAGCCAGTACTACCCACCGTAACCACTCCAACTGATGATATTATAGTTGACATCAGTACAAATGCTGCTTCCAGTTCTAATCTAGATTCTAACAGTCCTTTAGAAAACATATTGGATTTAGGCATACCTTTAGATAATAGCAAAAGCGAAGGAGGTGAAAATAAGGAAAGTAATTGTAAGGAAGAAAAAAAGGAGAAGATTAATAGGACTGAGGTGAAACCGTTGACGGATATACATGTGACTTTAGACAATGTTAAGCCCAGTACATTGCCACCTTTGACTGTTTATGAAGAGGATGAGGGGGTGACCGTGGTATTGCACTTCTGCAAAGACAAGCCAAGGCCTGATGTTTATGTCATTGTGGTGTCTACTACAAGCAAGAATATATTAGCCGTTGATAATTATGAATTTCGGTGTGCCGTTCCTAAGGTAATAACATCATAACTGAAAATATATTTCCTTCGTGTTGTTGTTCTATTTAAGTTTAACAATTCGGCTGAGTCCGTTTCCACGAATGGGAACGAAATGAGTCTATTATAACAAAACCTGTTCAAACAAGATAGAAATTGGTTCAGCTTTCCTTCTCGTTACGGACTTATTTGCTTGCCATCTTACAGCATCCATTTTTTTGACAGATTATGGCTGACACCACTCCGTCCGACCTGACGGAAGGGCGCCCTGGGGGCTCCATAACCTGTCGTGTTATTTCCCTATAGCCATTTGGGTTGACTACTGATACAGATTCTTTGGCATCAGTGAGTTACGACATTTATAGGGACTAGAAAAGTTGTGTGAAGAGATAGAGTTCTCTGGCACTCTGTTCTCTCTGCCTACCCTGCAAGGGATATGGCGTGATGATATGTATGTATGTATGTAAAAGTTGTGACATATTTTTTATTTCTCACCTATAAGGTACTAGAGCAATTGTGACACACTCCATATTCTTTATTTCTACACCACATAAAAAAAGATATCATAGAAAACCTTAGAGATATGATATTATGATATATTATTTGCAGGGTTGCAAAGTACGTCTGTTAACTCCATCGGGCACGAAGCTTCCGCCATACAATAGGTTCCTGCCTCCGCCAGCCTTAACACAAGTGATGTTAATCGGACGACCCGCCACCTGTCCTCAGGTAGACCTCAAATTTGTGATCACATACACCATACACGATAGTGAAGAAGAGACTGTGTCTGAAATAGGTGAAATCAAAGATCTCCCACTTGAGAATATATAGTGATAAATTAGTACTTATTGATCAGAGCTACGACTTAAGGGTCTGCTTAATTGCAATACTAACGTAAATTTATAATATGACATTCATAGCGTGTTTTTTAAAGAAAACTTTTGATTTTTAAGTCAAAAATGCATTATTCATCTAAATGGTATTATAATTTTGCCATTCAGGCTTTGGCGTCCAGGCTGTGTTAATTTTAAAAGCTTATAGCAATTACCTGGTTGCCAAGCATATAAAAAGTATCAGGGAGGGGGGAGGATCTACCGTCAACTGTTTTTACACATTAATGTTTCAAGAACGTTTTGTTTCAACTTTAGTATTACACAATTTCGTACCATGACTTCTGGAAAGTAATAATATAGTGACGTCATAAAGTTACCCGTATTGTTACAGGCTATTTTATCCGTTTCATTCTATAAACTATTTCAAACAACATTTTCAAAACTTACTTTAATACGTCGTGATACGAAATTGCATTGTAAGACTGAAATAATACTAGGAGATGATGGTAGCCCTCCTGAACGCAACGCTTAAACAAGGATAACTTAAAGAGTATTGACAGAGGTATACTTTCCATGTCTTTGAATGTTTAAATTCCAATGTGCGCGGGCCGAAATTTTTCCCTTCTGAACCTCTTCAACTATTTTTAAAGAATTTTCATAATGATATTTAATAAGTGACGCTGTCCTCGATATGCAAATATATATTTTTTAAATTTGTATATTTTTAAATTTTCTAGGAAATTTTCGTTTCTTTTTATTTTTTGTTAGCTAGCCATCGTAGAAATAGAGATAAAAAATCATTCAGATTAAATAAACAGTATGTCTTCAACTTATACACAAAAATCCCGTGTCTATCTTGTCATCCTAAAAGAAAATCACAAATACTGCCAATAGTGCCCTATGCACATGGCCCACTCCAAAGTATATTGTATTGAATACATAGGGCATAGGCTTCTTGTCAGGACATACATGTCCTGCGACTGACCTCGTATCTTCTCTAGATAAAGGAAATTAACCCACTTATATGCTTTCGGGTTGAGAGCCCTCAGCGCACATCCATAGTTCGGGTTAAGCTGTGACAGCCATCTGCGGCTAACAGCTAAAAGACAGACACAAATAAAATAAGAAAACACTTATATGCTGATCAGACGGGCTGGCACAAGGCTGCCTAACGTGCGTGAAATTAAATATAAAATAGATAAGGTATATACCTCTGTTTATTACTTAGCAATAAGCTAAAAAGACAAATTATTTAGGAATCGAATAAGAGTTTTTATGTAATGTGTAATATTATTTTCTAGTCGATATACTGTTATTAAAAGAAAAAAATAAAAGCATTTATTTCACATTCCATTAATAATTATTATCTGTACTTAATGTGTTAGACGTCTTCTATTACTAAGTGTGATTATAATTGAATTATTTAAGCTTATATATACATATAATAAATATTCGAAATATCAGACTGTATTACAGTGTTAGTAGATCTGAGCACAGTATTACTAATATTATATTCATTGTATTTATATCTGTCTATTGATATATTAATTTTACATTTCAAATATATTTACGTCTTAAATGCCTGCGTCCTAATTAATATTTAAAAATATTAATTATTTTAGGTTCAATTCACATTGCAATGCCAGAATTGCTGCGTCTATCTAGTATATTGTTATTGGGAAATTTAATTTCATTCGTAAATGGTTCAAATGGTTTAGATAAAATGGTACAAAATGTGGCGGTTCAAAATGTTTTCTTTTGACATACTAAGATCTGGACACATCACGTCCTAGACGACCGCGGTGACGAAAGGGCGGCCCACAGTGGGCTGAAAATCGCGTTTCATTGACATAGAAACTTAGAGTATTATTTATGTATTTATTATGTATTTTTTTAGAGAGTATTATGTATTTTTTTTTCTGTGGAAAAGGGGTTCTCCTGGTCATTACTATACTACATATAAAATGTCATATGAGATAATTTGGTCTACAATTGCACGAGTTATATTTTTTTTTAGAAAAAAATGTATTAAGCTAACGTGAAAAATGAGGCTATCTCTGAAATCGCAAGGTTGGCCTTGGCTGTTATATCGCAGACGTATATACATACATTGGTATTAACATTAACGGCGAATACATCACTCACCTTCGATTTGCAGACGATATCGTCGTTATCGCAGAATCCATGGAAGACCTTGGCACTATGCTCAACGATCTCAGCAGGGTATCCCAACTAGTGGGGTTACGAATGAACATGGACAAGACGAAAGTCATGTCAAATGCTCATGTCATTCCTGTACCGGTCCTAGTTGGCAATGCGATTCTCGAATTTGTCGATCATTATGTTTACCTTGGACAAACAGTCCAGTTAGGTAGATCCAATTTCGAGAAAAAGGTCAGCCGACTAATGCAACTCGCCTGGGCAGCGTTCGGGAAACTTAGGAGGATCTTCTCGTCTAACATACCTCAGTGTCTGAAAACACAGGTCTACGACCAGTGTGTGTTTCCGATGATGACTTACGGCACGGAAACGTGGTCCCTAAATGAAGGCCTCATAACCAAGCTCAAAGTCGCTCAGCGTGCTATGGAGCGATCGGAATTTCTCTGCGTGATAGAATCCGTAATACATAAATCCGGAGAACGGGTGTAACCGACATAGCACGCTGAAGTGGCAATGGGCAGGCCACATCGCTCGAAGAACCGACAACCGCTGGGAAAAAAAGGTTCTAGAGTGGCGACCACATATATCTTCATTTTTCATGTTAGCTTCAGATTTTATTTTTATAAAAAAAAATATAACTCGTTCAATTGTAGACCAAATTATCTCGTATGACATTTTATATGTAGTATAGTAATGATCAGGGGGACCCATTTCCACAGAAAAAATATACATAATAACTCAAGTTTCTATGTATATGAAACGCGATTTTCAGCCCACTATGCGGTGTGAGACCACATAAGCCTAATTATTACCATTCACGCTTTGAATGATTCCATTAATTCAATATGAATGAGCCCTAAATTCAGAATTGGCTATAGATAGAAGTCTGCATTTCATAGAAACATACATTTTGTATCTATAAATATTACTTTCTTCTCTATCGGGGAGATAGAGAAGAAAGTAATATTGTTCAATGTACTATACAAACTTGGTATAATTTTGTAATGGACTAATACTTAATTATTAATAACAGTTAGGGTATATATTGTTTATAGTCGTCGGCACTAACAAGTTTATTTATTAAAATAAATATAAACAGCATTTATAAATCTTATTTTTAATTATTTACAATATACTTAAAACTAACAGACATTTACAAAGTAAATGCATCAAACACATTGTATGAGGTTTTATTTTAGGTCTTAACCTATGGTGACTTAATTAGAAAGACATGGTATATGCACATTTTAATTAATTACATACTTAGTATGTGCACTGGTGGATGGTGGGACCACCCACCAGTGCACAATATATATACATATCGCTATGTGGTAGCGGCTACGAATTCTACGAACCCTTACTTTTGCTCGTGGATGTCGTAACAAATTATTAAGAGCTTTATATCGACCTGGGCCAACACCACCTGATGCCGTTTGGTCAACAATTACATTCCCAAGGCAGGTTGACGTCAGGCAGACGGCCGGTCATAAAACTATTGGCAATAACTTTTCCAATATGTAGGAAGAGGAGTACATATTGCATCGACCCCTAGTAATTGGGATAAGAGCAGGAGAATGATGATACACAATAACATTAAAGTTTAATAAGATAAGGATAGTATACAATTATTACTACTATTTTTAAAGGAACGTTACACACCTAATAATTATTTTATGACACATGTATGACTTTTCAACTTGGCATTAAACATCAGACTATATGTATGGACATATGGTCACCTTCCGCAACGTCCAACATTGGACATAAGTCTCCTCATGAAGATGGATAATCATTTGATAGGCAGGCTGGTATTTACAAATTTCTTAGTAAGAGCACTGCTGCCCACCGCCTTAGTACTAATTCAACCAGTTTCTATACCTCCCACAAGTAGCTAAGGAGTGATGATATTTATTTTTAAGCCGTCAGAACATGAGTAAGACAATGGTATAAATAATAAGTATTGTTGTACATATATACAAATAAAGTACTAATGAATTATGAAGAACTGTATGATAACTTTTGAATATAAACAGATAAATCAATGGATTCTTCAAACAGCTTGATCTCTGAATGCCAGTGCAGTGATTGCCTTTTGGTGTCCACAGTATTCCCTTTCTAGAGTACCTTTGTCTACATCCCATAGACGAGCGTACGTGTCTGATGAACCTGAAAAGTTTAAAATTAGTATTTTATTTGTCTTTTGGTGGTTGACGAACAAAGAGCCTACCTTATGGTAAATGGTAATTGCTGCTCAACAATATTACAATATATAGATACAGTGAAATAGGCAACCATAGAAATGCAGAATTGAAGGAAATAGAAGAAAGATAGAAATGGGTTCCACCACTCATGCTAATACAGAGCGTTAGTGGTAAATTAAGTGGCGACCGCTCCAACAAAATAATTTAGACGATTTTGTAACGCTCATTTATATGTATGAACAGAGAAGAATATATATATATATATATATATATAAACATCCATAGCATAATTTAGAAATATACTAAAAAGGAAGAAATAAAACAAAGTTTTCCAGAAAAATAAGTTTTAGTACAACTCGAAATATGAACTTGTTTCTTGTGCTTACCAGTAAATAGATATCTGGAGTCGATACTAAAGGCGGCATCCCACACCCAACGCTGTGTATCATTACGTAGCTCCCGTAATAATGACCAGTCGCTTGTTCGCCATACCTTAGCTGAACAGTCACCGGATGTCGTCACCAACATACTGAAAGTATTTTTGACTGTAAAATGTATACACATTGCATAAGCTTCATTATTTGTTACAATTACTTTACCAACTTAATTTTTGGATCATTATAAATTTCAAGACGACTTGATTAAACTTCTCTCATTGTGAACATCGTCAAATAGTTTATAAGTTATAATTTTAAAATTATGGATTTAATTTTAAAATAAGGATAAATATCTGGCTGGCATGGTAGGGATAGTGGTTAAGGGCTCCCACACATAAACACGATACGATATCGCGTCGTTTTATATTTGCATTCTTCAGATGTTTTGTCCCATAGTACGGGACGCTGCTCGATCAGGGTTATTAAATGATCGACCTCAATATCGTCCGTCATCTTTGAATTTCAAAAAAAAATCTGTAGCATCGACGATGATCGACGCAGGAATGCATCGTGAGTTTATACGACGCGACGTTGTCCTGTCCGTCAATTGTATGTTAGTAAGATGGGCTGCAGTACAAGTATTTCATTATTGTAACGAGGGTGGATGGACCGGTGATTAGTCCGCCACCCGCAGAAAGAGCAATACTGTTTTATGTTGCCGGGGCGTCGATGGAAATGATACCCGAAAGAGTAACCCACCGGGCCAGCCACAGGTGTCAAGGAATCGGTCCCAGTAGTCGGTCTAACGACGATGGGGAGGAAACACGGTGGGTTTTGGGACTACATACCATTCTTCCATCGCCCCAGACAGAATGGGTTTGGTGTGTCCAATCATAGAACGCCCAAAAAAGAGCCTTACCCTTAGAATATATGTTATCATTCTAAGGCCTTACCTTAAAAAGAAATATATACCGACTACCAAAAATAGTAATGATTGATTATTATTATTAATCGGCTGATCGACCGCATTCGTAACGACGACGTAAGAGAGCGATTAGGTATGAAAGAGAATATTGGTGTAAAGATGCGAAAGGGAATGCTCCGATGGTTCGGACATGTGGAAAAAATGCCGAACGAAGGTCTAGTTAAGAAGATATACAATGCGAAAGTGAAAGGATGTAGGTACCGAGGGAGACCGAGACTAACCTACCTGGACCAGCGCCGGATTAGCCACGTAGCAAGTGTAGCAAATGCTACGGGCCCCGCGAATTGGAGGGCCCCGCACTCCAACCGCGGGAGTGCAACCGTAAAAAAACTTCAATTTAAATAGGAGTGTAAAATATTTTTATCTCACTTTGATGAAAATATAGAGCATGATTTGCTTAAAAAAGTCAATATTGAAAGTGTTAGCTCTAAATTTGCCCGTATTAAATTTAGAAAAGATTATTTGTATCAGTTTGTTTTATTTAATTACCTTACCTAAAGCAAATCTGGGGCTCCTTGACAGATTTTGCTACAGACCCCGCGCTGGGTTAATTCGGCTCTGACCTGGACCAGATCGGTCGTGTGCTGAAGGAAGGTGGAGTCAAGACTCTCCGAAACTGGCGAGCGTGTATGAAGAGAATTATGAATGTTGAGGAAGCGGGTGAAGTATGCAAGGATAGAGTTCTCTGGCACTCTGTTCTCTCTGCCTACCCTGCAAGGGACATGGCGTGATGGTATGTACGTATGTACCAAAAATAATAAAAATTCAATAATACTATTAGAAGTTTAACATAAAACTAAACCTTTTCTAGCCTAGCTTACTAAGGTATTCATCACAGTCAAGTTAGCGAGTTTTTTTGGCTATAATATATAATTTGTCACTTACGTGGAATCCAAACTGAATTTACATCTGAGAGCGTATTTAGTGTGCGCAAGTATATGTTTGAGTGGCACAGGGTGGGGAGCTGCACCACCTAGGGACCACACGTAACAGTTGCCTTTATTGTTCACTGCTGCCATCATTTTACCCTCTGGGTCAATTGCTATGTCTTGGATTGAAGCTTCGGCTTCTGGAATCTTGTAAACATGAGAAATTATGATTAGTATAACTTATAAAAAAAAGAAAAGGAAATCCCTTTATATGTCGTAAAAGAGGACTAAAAGAAGTACCTATGTCTTTGATACATACATAGAGCAGATAACATCACTACAAATGAATGAATACTTGAAATCCTCTCAAAAACTTTCTGGCCACCAGTGTGATGGCAAATTACCTTTATATGGGGCAAGCCTGTGTTCATTGATACATATGGACTGAAGAAGAGGAATGTTATATTGATGGTTGCCTTGGTGCATGTGTAAAGCAACTAAAATGTATGCCTTGAAGAATTCGTCTATGCTCATGAAACATATATACAGCCTTACATTTTGCCTGCACCTCAATATTATCATAAGGTAACGATTCTGTATAACCGGTAGTTAATATTATTATTTCATTACAAAAATTATTAAAGCAATCCTTCTTTACCTACTTGTAGTACACCAATGTTCAACAAAAACACTTATTGTAATACAATTTAATAGTGGTAGGACTACGCTGTTGACAGTTTTCTGTCTAGAGCCGCGTGCCGGTCCGTCCGGGATAGTACCACACTCTCGCAGAAGATCGACGTCTGAGTAAAGACCATGTGCTATTGCGCTTCGTTCGGTGAGCGAGAGAGCCGGAATCCTAACTGGGTAGGTGTGTATTGGTAGGCAGCGGCCTATGACCTTGATAGTGTAAAGCTTCATGGGCGGCAGTAACACTTACCATCAGGTGTACTGCTTGCTTGTTTGCCACCATAAGCAATAAAAAAAAAACATTAATCACAAATTTAATTATAATTAAAAATAAGATAGTGTATGGGACCCAATAAATAAATGTTATCCAATTCATTATATTAAAACTCACCAATTGTTCATTTTGGTCAGTGCGTAAATCCCACATATGAATGATACCACTTTGATCACCCACCATTATTTGTGTCTGATCAGGATGTAACATAACAGCATTCACTGGTGCTTGCACTTGAAATATTTTTGTACAGCGGAATTGTGGTGCTGCTCTATAAAAGAAAAATATTATCTATTACATGTAAAAAGGGTAATTGAGACCTCATATGCATATTTGTGCAAAGCTTTGTGGTAGCGGCTATGAATACTACCAACCCTTACTTTGCTCATGGATGTCGTAAAAGACGACTGAGAGCCTTATAACAACATGGGCCAACTGAATCTGATGCCGTTTGGTCAACAATTACATTCCTAAGGAAGGTAGGTGGCCGGTCATAAAACTATTGCCAATAACTTTTACAATATGTATTACGAGAGAAGAGTACACATTGTATCAACCACAAGTAATTGGGATAATAATAGGAGAATGATGATGCATATTTGAACAAGCTAATCTCTACTATAGATATTAACCGAATTGGTTCCGAAAGGTTTATTTAAATAAGTTTATTTTCACAGAACAGGGACTGTTAGGTTAGCTAGCATATTATAACACATATACACATAATGTCTATTCTCTAGAAACTATTAAATAAGGGAATGCTGTAAAAGTTAAACTTTAGAAATTAATATATGAAGAACTAGAATAGAAGTATATTCTATACATACATACATATCATCATGCCATATCCCTTGCAAGGTAGGCAGAGAGAACAGAGTGCCAGAGAACTCTATCCTTGCATACTTCATTCCTCAACATTCATAATTCTCTTCATACACGCTCGCCGGTGTCGGAGACTCTTGAATCTACTTTCCTTCAGTGTCTATAACTTCTATCTGAATATATATTTTTATATTATATATAAAAATATATATTCAGATAGAAGTTATAGACTCCATTCACGGTATAGGCTTATATAGATAAGTGCCACTACTATGCTGTTGGCCACCTACAGCTAAAGGAAATTAGACTGCTTACATTACTTTGATCAAATAGGTTGGCAGGCATCCATTTCAAATTATAATTTTCTCGATTTAATTGTATTATACATGAAAAGCACATAAATTGGTTTATGTGTCTCACTGCTTTATATACCTTTGGAATAAAAAGGACACTTATAACAATATTAGCAGTTTAGTTAACAATATAGGTATAGCTTGTCTGTGATATTTACTTAAGGGCTTATTATATATGTCAGACCCATTGTATAGACGCTTGAGTAAAGGAACAATATAATAATTTTATTTCATTTGTATAATAAAAGAGTGAAATTTATTTTTTATTTTCTGATGATATTTACTTAAGGACTTATTATATATGTCAGACCCATTGTATAGACGCTTGAGTAAAGGAACAATATAATAATTTTATTTCATTTGTATAATAAAAGAATGAAATTTATTTTTTATTTTCTGATGATATTTACTTAAGGACTTATTATATATGTCAGACCCATTGTATAGACGCTTGAGTAAAGGAACAATATAATAATTTTATTTCATTTGTATAATAAAAGAGTGAAATATATTTTTTATTTTCTGATGATATTTACTTAAGGACTTATTATATATGTCAGACCCATTGTATAGACGCTTGAGTAAAGGAACAATATAATAATTTTATTTCATTTGTATAATAAAAGAGTGAAATTAATTTTTTATTTTCTGATGATATTTTGACTTAAGGACTTATTATATATGTCAGACCCATTGTATAGACGCTTGAGTAAAGGAACAATATAATAATTTTATTTCATTTGTATAATAAAAGAATGAAATTTATTTTTTATTTTCTGATGATATTTACTTAAGGACTTATTATATATGTCAGACTCATTGTATAGACGCTTGAGTAAAGGAACAATATAATAATTTTATTTCATTTGTATAATAAAAGAGTGAAATTTATTTTTTATTTTCTGATGATATTTACTTAAGGACTTATTATACAGAGTGGAGACGTCAATACGACAATAAATGAAAACACCGTCAATACTAGTGTATAGGAGTATTTTGAAACTATTAAAAAAGTCCTCGCATGCATATTTAAAAAACAATTTTTTCAAACAAACTTTTTATCATAAATATTGAAACAAAATAGAACACCGTTTGTAAATATTAGTTCACTAACCTGTGGTCGGCACGCGAGTGACCTTGTGGTATCATATGTTACAACTTCGAAACGTAGGTAAATACATACACTTATGGGCGCTATTCATTGTTCATTCTCACTCGATTCTTTTATTAAAATAATCACGATAACTTTAATAATTCACTTGGTCGTTAAACTTTTAAATTTTCGATATGTGCGCCATGGACCCGAACGCACAAATTATATCTTCTTAAAATATTATTTCGAACTCTTGTTAACAGGTCGCCATTGACGGCGATGTATTTTAACTTGTCGAAAGATCGTACAATTCCTTTTTTTAAGTTCTCCACATTATCAACCTCTGTCAAATTTGCGAGAAAAATAATTAAAAATTTGTTCATCTAGGGTGACTCTTACACGCGAAGAAGCACTATCCATACGAGGCAGTAAGGATTGATTATCCCGTAACCTCTGGACAGCTTGCACAATAGTCCGGCCATTGGTAGTACAAACACGTGTGTTTCCATATCTCTTTCGGTACGTACGTATGGTTAAAGCTGCATTACCGTGATATTCTCCATAAATTAAAATCATATCTGTATACCCGAAGCTGTGTAATTATAACGAGGCATTGTAAATGAGAAAGAAATACTATTCTAACACAAAGTAAGCGTCTAATTACGCACATTCACGTCACAGGATCACGATGGCACACTGACCTACAGACCTATTATAATAGTTTTGAACATGAGACCGAGGTCTTCTTTCATTAAGCCGCATTAGGTAGTTTTAAATTCCTCATCTAAGTCTGATGACACGGTTTATAAAGACTTAGGAATAAGGTATAATATGCATTGATTTGTATTATGTTTGGGGAAGACTTGAACTGGTAAACATGGCGATATGTAGGTACTAGTTTCATATTAGTTTATACCGATGCGCCGCGGGAGCTCATTGATCTCTTAGTGATAGACGAATAATTTCAATTTTTATACAGAGTGTGGAAATTGTTAATAATACAAAGTAATGTGCTGCGGCTAAACTATACGACATATAGTATTCAAAGTTTGTATACAGGCTGGGCAAGTCATCAGATACACTAGATTAAAATTATTGTCGTATGGTCGTCTCCACCTTGTATATGTCAGACCCATTGTATAGACGCTTGAGTAAAGGAACAATATAATAATTTTATTTCATTTGTATAATAAAAGAATGAAATTTATTTTTTATTTTCTGATGATATTTACTTAAGGACTTATTATATATGTCAGACCCATTGTATAGACGCTTGAGTAAAGGAACAATATAATAATTTTATTTCATTTGTACAATAAAAGAATGAAATTTATTTTTTATTTTCTGATGATATTTACTTAAGGACTTATTATATATGTCAGACCCATGGTATAGACGCTTGAGTAAAGGAACAATATAATAATTTTATTTCATTTGTATAATAAAAGAATTAAATTTATTTTTTATTTTCTGATGATATTTACTTAAGGACTTATTATATATGTCAGACCCATGGTATAGACGCTTGAGTAAAGGAACAATATAATAATTTTATTTCATTTGTATAATAAAAGAGTGAAATTTATTTTTTATTTTCTGATGATATTTACTTAAGGACTTATTATATATGTCAGACCCATGGTATAGACGCTTGAGTAAAGGAACAATATAATAATTTTATTTCATTTGTATAATAAAAGAATGAAATTTATTTTTTATTTTCTGATGATATTTACTTAAGGACTTATTATATATGTCAGACCCATGGTATAGACGCTTGAGTAAAGGAACAATATAATAATTTTATTTCATTTGTATAATAAAAGAATGAAATTTATTTTTTATTTTCTGATGATATTTACTTAAGGACTTATTATATATGTCAGACCCATGGTATAGACGCTTGAGTAAAGGAACAATATAATAATTTTATTTCATTTGTATAATAAAAGAATGAAATTTATTTTTTATTTTCTGATGATATTTACTTAAGGACTTATTATATATGTCAGACCCATGGTATAGACGCTTGAGTAAAGGAACAATATAATAATTTTATTTCATTTGTATAATAAAAGAGTGAAATTTATTTTTTATTTTCTGATGATATTTACTTAAGGACTTATTATATATGTCAGACCCATTGTATAGACGCTTGAGTAAAGGAACAATATAATAATTTTATTTCATTTGTATAATAAAAGAATGAAATTTATTTTTTATTTTCTGATGATATTTACTTAAGGACTTATTATATATGTCAGACCCATTGTATAGACGCTTGAGTAAAGGAACAATATAATAATTTTATTTCATTTGTATAATAAAAGAATGAAATTTATTTTTTATTTTCTGATGATATTTACATAAGGACTTATTATATATGTCAGACCCATGGTATAGACGCTTGAGTAAAGGAACAATATAATAATTTTATTTCATTTGTATAATAAAAGAATGAAATTTATTTTTTATTTTCTGATGATATTTACTTAAGGACTTATTATATATGTCAGACCCATTGTATAGACGCTTGAGTAAAGGAACAATATAATAATTTTATTTCATTTGTATAATAAAAGAATGAAATTTATTTTATATTTTCTGATGATATTTACTTAAGGACTTATTATATATGTCAGACCCATGGTATAGACGCTTGAGTAAAGGAACAATATAATAATTTTATTTCATTTGTATAATAAAAGAGTGAAATTTATTTTTTATTTTCTGATGATATTTACTTAAGGACTTATTATATATGTCAGACCCATTGTATAGACGCTTGAGTAAAGGAACAATATAATCATTTTATTTCATTTGTATAATAAAAGAGTGAAATTTATTTTTTATTTTCTGATGATATTTACTTAAGGACTTATTATATATGTCAGACCCATTGTATAGACGCTTGAGTAAAGGAACAATATAATAATTTTATTTCATTTGTATAATAAAAGAGTGAAATTTATTTTTTATTTTCTGATGATATTTACTTAAGGACTTATTATATATGTCAGACCCATTGTATAGACGCTTGAGTAAAGGAACAATATAATAATTTTATTTCATTTGTATAATAAAAGAGTGAAATTTATTTTTTATTTTCTGATGATATTTACTTAAGGACTTATTATATATGTCAGACCCATTGTATAGACGCTTGAGTAAAGGAACAATATAATAATTTTATTTCATTTGTATAATAAAAGAATGAAATTTATTTTTTATTTTCTGATGATATTTACTTAAGGACTTATTATATATGTCAGACCCATGGTATAGACGCTTGAGTAAAGGAACAATATAATAATTTTATTTCATTTGTATAATAAAAGAGTGAAATTTATTTTTTATTTTCTGATGATATTTACTTAAGGACTTATTATATATGTCAGACCCATGGTATAGACGCTTGAGTAAAGGAACAATATAATAATTTTATTTCATTTGTATAATAAAAGAATGAAATTTATTTTTTATTTTCTGATGATATTTACTTAAGGACTTATTATATATGTCAGACCCATGGTATAGACGCTTGAGTAAAGGAACAATATAATAATTTTATTTCATTTGTATAATAAAAGAATGAAATTTATTTTTTATTTTCTGATGATATTTACTTAAGGACTTATTATATATGTCAGACCCATGGTATAGACGCTTGAGTAAAGGAACAATATAATAATTTTATTTCATTTGTATAATAAAAGAGTGAAATTTATTTTTTATTTTCTGATGATATTTACTTAAGGACTTAT
Source organism: Lymantria monacha (assembly GCA_905163515.2). Taxonomy (NCBI): domain Eukaryota; kingdom Metazoa; phylum Arthropoda; class Insecta; order Lepidoptera; family Erebidae; genus Lymantria; species Lymantria monacha. The sequence continues at coordinate 23,912,207 of LR991093.1, forward strand.
TATATATGTCAGACCCATTGTATAGACGCTTGAGTAAAGGAACAATATAATCATTTTATTTCATTTGTATAATAAAAGAGTGAAATTTATTTTTTATTTTCTGATGATATTTACTTAAGGACTTATTATATATGTCAGACCCATTGTATAGACGCTTGAGTAAAGGAACAATATAATAATTTTATTTGATTTGTATAATAAAAGAATGAAATTAATTTTTTATTTTCTGATGATATTTACTTAAGGACTTCTTATATATGTCAGACCCATTGTATAGACGCTTGAGTAAAGGAACAATATAATAATTTTATTTCATTTGTATAATAAAAGAGTGAAATTTATTTTTTATTTTCTGATGATATTTACTTAAGGACTTATTATATATGTCAGACCCATTGTATAGACGCTTGAGTAAAGGAACAATATAATAATTTTATTTCATTTGTATAATAAAAGAATGAAATTTATTTTTTATTTTCTGATGATATTTACTTAAGGACTTATTATATATGTCAGACCCATGGTATAGACGCTTGAGTAAAGGAACAATATAATAATTTTATTTCATTTGTATAATAAAAGAGTGAAATTTATTTTTTATTTTCTGATGATATTTACTTAAGGACTTATTATATATGTCAGACCCATTGTATAGACGCTTGAGTAAAGGAACAATATAATAATTTTATTTCATTTGTATAATAAAAGAATGAAATTTATTTTTTATTTTCTGATGATATTTACTTAAGGACTTATTATATATGTCAGACCCATTTATAGACGCTTGAGTAAAGGAACAATATAATAATTTTATTTCATTTGTATAATAAAAGAATGAAATTTATTTTTTATTTTCTGATGATATTTACTTAAGGACTTATTATATATGTCAGACCCATGGTATAGACGCTTGAGTAAAGGAACAATATAATAATTTTATTTCATTTGTATAATAAAAGAGTGAAATTTATTTTTTATTTTCTGATGATATTTACTTAAGGACTTATTATATATGTCAGACCCATTGTATAGACGCTTGAGTAAAGGAACAATATAATAATTTTATTTCATTTGTATAATAAAAGAGTGAAATTTATTTTTTATTTTCTGATGATATTTACTTAAGGACTTATTATATATGTCAGACCCATTGTATAGACGCTTGAGTAAAGGAACAATATAATAATTTTATTTGATTTGTATAATAAAAGAGTGAAATTTATTTTTTATTTTCTGATGATATTTACTTAAGGACTTATTATATATGTCAGACCCATTGTATAGACGCTTGAGTAAAGGAACAATATAATAATTTTATTTCATTTGTATAATAAAAGAGTGAAATTTATTTTTTATTTTCTGATGATATTTACTTAAGGACTTATTATATATGTCAGACCCATGGTATAGACGCTTGAGTAAAGGAACAATATAATAATTTTATTTCATTTGTATAATAAAAGAATGAAATTTATTTTTTATTTTCTGATGATATTTACTTAAGGACTTATTATATAAGTCAGACCCATTGTATAGACGCTTGAGTAAAGGAACAATATAATAATTTTATTTCATTTGTATAATAAAAGAATGAAATTTATTTTTTATTTTCTGATGATATTTACTTAAGTACTTATTATATATGTCAGACCCATTGTATAGACGCTTGAGTAAAGGAACAATATAATAATTTTATTTCATTTGTATAATAAAAGAATGAAATTTATTTTTTATTTTCTGATGATATTTACTTAAGGACTTATTATATATGTCAGACCCATGGTATAGACGCTTGAGTAAAGGAACAATATAATAATTTTATTTCATTTGTATAATAAGAGAGTGAAATTTATTTTTTATTTTCTGATGATATTTACTTAAGGGCTTATTATATATGTCAGACCCATTGTATAGACGCTTGAGTAAAGGAACAATATAATGATTTTATTTCATTTGTATAATAAAAGAGTGAAATTTATTTTTTAATTTCTGATTATTAAGCTTAACTATAAAATATCTCTGTCAATTTGGTTTAATTTTATAAAAGCTAATATTATGAAGAAAACACATTGGAATACCTTGGATCCCATATTCTTGCTGTCCAGTCTTCACCACCAGTATACATCCACAAATCATTTTTCTAAAAATACAAAAAAAATATCAGTACTGCCAATGTTAATATATAATTTAATATTACATTAGTTTCAAACTCACTTGAAAACCAACTCTTGAAACATTTTTAGTAATTCCATCAAAATTTACAATTGGATCTGGATTAGCACTAGCTAAGTCGTACATACGAATGTGTTGGTAACCGCAAGCAGCTACCATCTGACCAGTCGGCGATATCTCCAGACCATTGACTTGCTGAAAGGTTTATATATAAATTAGATCTTATAAAGCTTTTAATTTCGAAAAAAATAATGTAATAACGAAGCTAACCGAATCAGGATGTTGCATTGTTCGAAGACAAACACCGCTGTGTGCTTGCCATAGCTTGATCGTATGGTCATATCCACCTGTTACAAGAGCAACTTGCGATCCACCGCTGCTACCATCACCTGCCATAGCTAAACAACCTAAGTTCAAGAGTTATGAAGTATTCGGAGACAAATTAATCTAACCTCAAATATCTCTAATTAGAATTTTAAAGCTACACACTACGTGACTAATCTTCTTGTTAAAGGAAATAGTGTATAAAGAAGCCCTTTTAATTATATTTTCAGTTATTTTGGAACATAAAGTTATTTTATTATAAAAGTTTTCATTAAAAACGCAAAATAAACAATAACATCTAGAGATGGGAGTATATATTGGAACCAGTATATAAACCCAGTATATATAAATTGCCAGTGCGCGCACTGGGTATTTTGCAACATAGAACTGGTATGTACTTGAAAGACATTGTTAGTGCGTTTTTGGCGGGAATCTAAAACGTCATGTGGTGCTCTTGTATTATATTCGATATCTTAGTGTTTTAACGTGTTATATTAGATAATTTTGATGGCATTTTATGTAATGTGATGTGATGGAACTGCTGAGATGTAGTGAATATCATATAAAAGTGCTTTACAACGTTTTCGTTTTTCATCAAAATTCTCACAAGATACCATTAACAGTGTGGCCATAGCACTGTTGATGGCGACAATTTGACTTACTGACGGACATGACTAATCTGAAGACACTAAAAACTTGAAGATAATTATAACTCGACACTGGCAACAATGGCTCATTTAAGTAGCTGATTGCCAATACATAAAAATAAGAAGAAGAAGAATTTTTTTTTTGCCGCTGCACGCTGACGTCAAGTTCACTCTGCTCCGGTGGCCGGTCCAACGACGAAGGTGAGGTTCACGGGTGGGTTATGGGTGAGCGTGCTTACGCCCCTCTGTCGCCCATGACGGAGTGGTGCGAGAAGCGCGCCGACCGTAGCCCACCCCAAAAAAAAAGTTATGTAATTTTTCCCTATTTTGACATTATGTAAAGACGTTTGCCATATATTATATAAAAAGAATGGGAAGTTTATAGCTGTAACTCTGTTTTAGTAACTTTAATAAAAATCTTTTAGATACCTTACACTAAATATAATCCACTAAACATTATTAAAAAAAAATGTTTAAATTGATCACCCTACCTAGATGAATAGTTTCTATCGCTAATATAAACCGGCTAAATGATATTAAATTATAAATTAAAAGTTAATAAATTTAAATGTTATGCCGTGTGGTGACTGAGTAAGAATACAATTCACCACCCCTATCTGACCCGTGCGTGATCCTAAGAGACGACTAAGGGATATAAAATGCATATAATATCTATACAAGAGAGGGACAACTCGAAACGAAACCCTATACCAACACGTCTGGCTAGCGTGGTCAGAGGAGGCTCGAGCCCAAACGGAGATATAATATCTCCCACCGTTGGGCTCTGTTTGAGCACCGTTTGGTAGGGGCGGCCTTACCTATAGTGCTGAGGGTGCGGTGCACCCGAGCGCCGGGTGTTGGGGGCGCGGAGAGCCACTCGGTCGGAACACATAGCCTCCAACCTGTAACGCTCCGTACGGAGCAGGAGCACCGTACGCAGCGAGTGCCTAAGCATTTATAAACGTAGTGGGTGCGTTATTTGACAGCTTTGGGTTGGTTACTTTGTCGCCATGTTCACTTTAACTTCATAATCCGATCGCGTTTACTTGGTTTGGTGTCAAAACACCAAGACTAAGCATGCGACAACGCATTTCAGCGAGGTTCGGAGTTTAGTCGAACGTCTTGTTAGTATTAACATATTCTATTTTGTTCACGCATTCTGATACAAGAGGGCGCCAGGTTATTGATTGCACCCGGGCGCTACATGTGCTAGAGCCGCTTCTCGACATATATGAGCTGAGATGAGATGATGAAAAAAAATATAATGTGAGTAAGGAAAAAAAAGGAAAAACCTTACTTTAAAGTAGTATTATTTAGTTTAACTACACAGTTGACGTAGCGGTTAAAATACTGACCTATCGTGCTAGTGTCATGTATTCGATTCCCATGCGATACAATACTTTGTTCTATTCATAACTTGTCATTCTGAGTCTGGATGTAATTTGTGTCCGTTAATTGAATATTTATAAAGTCGAAGAATATATGTGATTTCAATGCCTAAATTAACCAGTTTTAGGATGGATCAGTGCGTATTTATAGAAATAAATATGCAGCCCGGGTGTTTGCCACAAGCGAATTATAATAAGGTAAGTAGTGGCTCTTACATATTTAATTTATCATGTTTACCGTAAATGACCACCCGTCCTCAAATTCGATAGCCAGATGGGGCTATCGAATTTCACTGTTACACATAACACACCCTAAGTGGGTATAATGCCATACTTACTTACCATGTTTAACAAGTGGGTTGACAATCGTTATCAATAATTAGTTTTTTATGATATTACTACTGCATTCTGGTGATCTTCCAAGAGCTTTTTACAACTTTCACAAGAAACTAAAATGTGCTAGGCTAGAATACAATGTGTCGCATTTTATTCCTAACCTAATATCACATAGATAATATCACATATAATAACTATATATCACATATAATTAGAAACTGATGATGAACTCCTCTTTCATCATATTCCGTATCCGCACTAAGGGAAAATCCTTACGTCACAGATAACTTCATAGGCATACGATTAATGGATAATAACAACCAGTTGATTGTATAAAAGACCTGATTGGGGCTCGAATCTGTAACCTCCAGCATGGGAGGTCACAAACCTAGACCGCAATGCCGTTTATGCAATCTATACACAGACTGGGCCACTACACTATATGCAATCATTGAACAATTAAAACCTTGGTGTCTCATCGGCAATAATACAACCATGATCCATGTCATTGTGGTGCTTAGACTGGGCTGATATAACTAAATACAAATACAAAGTTACGTGATTATGTTGTCAACTTTTGAAGTCCTTCATTAGGAGCGAATCCTGATTGCTGCTGACTCTCTAGTTTTATTTGGGGCAGGCCAACACAATTGAAAACATATTAAAACATTTAGGTATCTATATTTTACTATAGTGCAGTTCACCTGTTGGGAGTAAACGTGAAATGTAACAGACATGTAGGTTTGATAGTACTTGAAACAACTAACAGAGCTGAATGATTTTACAAAACTTTAATTGTGTAATAAAATAACTCCTTTGTCGAGAGCCACTAATAAATACTGTAGTTGTGATGGTGGCACTTGGAATAATATAATACAACTGAATATGTAAATTTTATATCGCTCTTGAGGAATGAAAGAAAGTAAGTTTAGAAGCTAATCGTAAATTTCGCAACCATGTCATGATGTAAATTGAAATGGGTATCACCTAGTATAAATGAAAATGGTACACATGTCTCGTTTTAGCGCACCTTTACTGAAGAAAATATTTGAGCAATAATGCATTTAAACAAACAAGCAACATAAAAAGATAAAATACCTATGAGTAATTCTCTCATTCTTGAATAAAAAAAAAATGCGTGCGTACAAAGTATATTATAATTTATACACATATCAGAAGTGAATCTTTGGCAAACTAATTTTTAAATCTCGTTTACGTACATCAACCAATAGCGTGTATTCTCTCTCTCTTTCTCTCTCTCTCGTGCCACCTTTCTCGTGTCGCATTTCATTTGTAAAATTTTACTCTTGATGCTAGGGCCGCACCTGCGTGTATCGTCCTGAAGTAATGTGTGGCGAAGCTTCGTACGTTTTGTACACTAGAAAGTTATCGCGATAATACTGTGGTCATATTAGCGACTTCGGTATTTTATACGAAGTATCGTGCAATAATTAAAGATTGCCGAAATCATTTCGATGCGTTTAAATATGGACGACGAGTTGCTTTACTTTTACAGCTATAATATGTTAATAATTAATTAATGATTTTTTTTGGATTTCATCATGGGTTCAGCTTCATAATGGTGTAAAAATTGCAACACCATTTCATTGCTCCATTCCATATTTATTGATTAACTGGAGACCCACGAACGCGTCTAAACACATCGAAAATTTCCACCGAAATAAACAACGTTAGTGTGACCGCCGAGCGCGATGTATTTCGTATATATCGCGCTAAAACCCTTTGATTGCGCCAACCAAGCGATAACGCACACGAAGCCCGAATGTTCGCGACGATAGCCGATAATGACCGGTCACATCTGCATGTATCGTCTCATTGCACGAAGCTTCGTGACGATACATGTAGGTGCGGCCCTAGCATCATGCGCGTAAAGAAGTCTCACTTCAAAATAAATATAGCGCGTAACGGAAAAAATGTGACTTAGAAATAAATGTTCGCGACGATAGCCGATAATGACCGGTCACATCTGCATGTATCGTCTCATTGCACGAAGCTTCGTGACGATACACGCAGGTGCGGCCCTAGCATCATGTGCGTAAAGAAGTTTCACTTCAAAATAAATATAGCGCGTAACGGAAAAAATGTGACTTAGAAATAAAGATGGCGCGTAACAGAAAAATGTTACAATTTTTTTTTCTCCCATACGTCAGTCGTCAATGATGTCGAGAAGTTTCCTTTCAATAAAAATGGGTCGCCTTGGGAGGTCAGGAACTAAGTTCATCTCTTCAAAATAAATATAATTCCAAACAAAATACATACATACATACATATCATCACGCCATATCCCTTGCAGGGTAGGCAGAGAGAACAGAGTGCCAGAGAAGAGTTCTCTCTCTATCGTTCTATCTCTGCATACTTCACTCGCTTCCTCAACATTCATAATTCTCTTCATACACGCTCGCCGGTTTCGGAGACTCTTGACTCCACCTTCCTTCAGTACCTGACCAAACAAAATCAATTTATTTAATTACTTTTTCCCATTTAAATCCATTACCTACCTGAGAGTATTGGTGTAAAGATGCGGAAGGGAATGCTCCGATGGTTCGGACATGTGGAAAGAATGCTGAACGAACGTCTGGTTAAGAAGATATCCATGCGAAAGTTGAAGGATGTAGGTACCGGGAGAGACCGAGACTCACCTACCTAGACCAGATCGTCATGTACTGAAGGAAGGTGGATTCAAGAGTCTCCGAAACCGGCGAGCGTGTATGTAGAGAATTATGAATGTTGAGGAAGCGAGTGAAGTATGCAAGGATAGAGTTCTCTGGCACTCTGTTCTCTCTGCCTACCCTGCAAGGGATATGGCGTGATGATATGTATGTATTATTACAAAGTGTTATTTTTACATGCCACAAAGGCTTGCGTTAGTTATATATTAGGTAAAATGTCTTTCCTTTATTTAAAATTATATAGGTGTACCTAAACATTACACACTACAGTTGCGGCACGCTATGATGGCCGATTTGACATATTACAATAGTGATGTGAAATATCAATTTATTCTCAAAAAAAATATAGGTAGGTATAGTGCCACAAACTTATCTGACCCGGTGACAGCGTCGCTGTTATCGCATTTAGTGTTGCCAGGAGATTCTATTTGCAATAAATTCGGTAAATGCTTTCACATGTGGTAACGGGTTTAGAAAATAATATTCAACACTCCTTTACAGAACTTTCTGTGGAAGTTATAAAAAATGCAATTATAGCATTTTCATCAGTGGGCTTACGGATGGGAAGTAGGTAAGTGTGATACAAGCATCAATGCTTATGAACACATTTTATTATGCTTAATAGAGAAGAAACAAAATATAGTTTCTATAAATACTTATATTTTAACACAATGATTATGATCTAAAAGGGTAGGGAACTTTTTTTATAATGGACATATTCCAAGTATGCCCAAGTCATCAGTCACTTCATCATATGAATCATCACATTAGGGATGGGCAAAGGGATAAAATATATCGATATATATCGTATCGATATTTTCCAAATATATCGAAATATATCGATATAAATTTACAAAAAATATCGATATTTCGATATATCGATATTTTTTTCCGAAACGGTTATCTATATACACTGTGGAAAATTTGATATTAAATAAAGTAAATACACATCTGCCATATTTATTATTTATTAAAAAAAATATATGAACCAACTATTCATTCAAACCAGTATTCATCTGGAATGGACATCAGCAGCTCTCTTTGTTTAATGTGCTCCCCAGTTAGTCTACTTCTGTTGTCCGGCACTGTTCATTTAACAACTGAAGCAACCCTTTCGGATGATACTGATGAAGCTTGACATATCAAACATTTTAAAGCAATTTCTGAAAGAACCGGCGTGAAATGTCGGCAATTCAATATTTATTTTGAGCTTTATTTTCGGAACGTTAAGGCTAATATTTTTTGACGCCGCCCGCCGTATATATAGAGCGCTATCGCATTACGCGACATGAAATGTCATGTGTGATGTTTGAAGTGTTAGTAAAATGTAGTATTACTCGGCACGAAATGTAATGCTACATATCACATCACTTCGCGAAGTACTGTTTCGCGCATGTCTATTGCTAACCCGCTTGCTATGGGTAGTGACGTGACACTCGTCTCATCTGTGGGGTAGACTTACGTTCAAATCAAGAGGATACCCGACTGAGTAGACCGCCGGATGAGCCACCGAAGACAATAAAAATAATTGTTATATCGAATACCCTGAACTAAATAAATCCCTGACGTTACTGATAATAGATCCTTTATTATTGTAACTTGCCTCAACAAATTAAAAAATAAAAGATTTTTAGAAATCGATATTTTTCATTGCGATTTTTTTCTTGTGAATCGATTTATCAGGCTGTAAATTGGATCGTTATAAAAATCGAGCTTTTTCGGAAAGAATCGTCATCCCTAACACACACCCATTATTAGACACAATAAGGATACACAGTGACACCAACCAAACCAACTGATTGTCACTCAGTGTTGTCCTCATTGTCATTTCTTTCTCATTGTCCTACTTCAAGTCGGCTCCTCAGGTTGGTTGCGCTGCACAAACGGTCATAGACTATAGGTATTTTTTTATTTATGTTCGAGTCCAGGCGAATGATACTCATACAGTCTATCAAGCCTTTTCGTTAGATCGATACATGACGCGAAGCTTGATTAGAGCTGTTAAAAAATATATCGGTTTTGATATAAGGAATTAAATATCGAAAATCAATATATCGAAAAAAATAAAATCGCCGATATATATCGATTATTTTTTGAAAAAATATCGATATTTTGATATATCGATTTGTTTTACCCAAGCCTACATCACATTCAGTCTCACTGTCACCGTATAAAGACAATAAAAGGCTCATCTAAATATGTATCCTTTTTTCTGTATTCGTTTTAATTTTTTTTCACGTGATTACAGTGATTTTCCATTCACCTATAGCTATTATATTATTAGTCTCTGCAATTAATTAGGCATTTTGGAGTTAGAGTTTTTAATATTCTGCTCTGCTATGTTTCGTTTCATTCAGCTACAAATCATTTCAATGGAATTTAAACCGCAATGGTATGTTTGTAATCTTAATACGCTATGCCCATTGTGTTTAAGGATTTCGTCAATTTCATAAATTGGCTTAGACTTATGTTTTTTTAATTATTTCATAAAACTGCGGCTTTGTAAGCTGTTCATTAATTGTAATGTGATTATTTGTCAACCAATTTTGTAATTCTGCTATTTTGTGATTTGAATTAGGTGTTTTATTCACACAAATATTGTAATAATCTATTATAACTAATGTTGGCTGATGCAGATTTGTTTTACGTTTCATCCTCTTCCGTCTTTTTCCTGGTGCAAACTTTTACTCCGCTCTCATCGGCCTGCTTTTTATTCTTTACAATTTTTCTTATAAATCCTTCTGCAACCCCTACAATTTTTTTTTACATTAAATACAATATTCATTTTCTGATCATCAACAAAAAGATATACACAGAGATGCATATCTCACTAGGTACTAACAAGATAGGAATGTTGCAGTTAAAAACAATCAAGCACATTCATTACAATTAAATTTACATAAATAGAATATTATTGTATTATTTATATAAATATATAATAATTCTATTCAAAATATAATGACACTCTAAGAACAAATCAATTCCTTATATTTAACACATAAACTACATTTAATGTTTATTAATAGTGTTATTTTTCTTTCAAAAACTAACAACACTAAACTCTGGCTACTTATACAATTTTTCAAAAGGATTTAATGATACCTTAAGACGTTTTTATTACGTCATATAACTTAAAACTTGTAATAGAACATTTATTGCATCGCTTTTCGCATTTTAAAACCTCAAAAAATAAATAAACACGGAGTAAATAACCAACAACTCAAATATTAGCATATTGGGAGGACGGTTGACGTTTGATGACATTTCAAAATGGCGTCATTAGTTCATCAATTTGTCACCGGGTCAGATAAGTTTGTGGCACTATAATGCAATCTATAAGTTTTTATTGCAAGTAGTACCTGATTAAAAAGGTTTAATAAAACAAAAATATAAATGCTATATAATAAAACATGATGATCGTATTAAACTTCATTTTTTTTTTAATTTTGAATTTCGAAAAACAAATGCCGAGTTGTGTGGTAAATAAGTACACCTATAATTATAATCTTATAAAAGTAAAAATAAATGTTCGCTGGACCCTAAAATATATAGTTTAGAAATCAATGTAATAAATAAATTTTGTCCTAAAATAATACTTTCGATAAATTTTATGACTAACTGCACGTCACTATTGACAATAAAGAACAGCAATTGGTTCCTTCAAATGTAAAATTACTATAAATACGAAACTTCATGAGTGGACAAACTTCAAAACGGCCATCATAGCGTGCCGGTAGTATAGTGAGGTGGCAAAGTATAGTCGTAACGTAATACGATAAATTATATTTATGTTCTTACACGAATATAAATACATGGTGTATTATCCAACAGGTTTCCTGTAAATGAAATTTTGAAGTAGAAATGGATAGAAATTATTGGCATTGAAATTTAAACCCTCGACACAAAATGTGGTATATGTTTCGATGCACTTTGATGAAACATGTTTCAATAGAATTCTCGATGTAACAATATTACGTGACGGCGCAGTGCGCATATCTTCTCTTCTGGTTGGTATTTACTTCATACAACAATAGGAAAGTGACCTGCAGTGATGTATATGTATGATGTAGACAGTAGTCATGAAGGCATTAGCCTTACACGTACTTAATAAAAACTTCTAATAATTCGTTTTAGATTGCCAATAAAACTAGAATAGATGTATTGCATCAAAGTCAAAATATATCAACATCAATCTCCCCTGAGAAGTTGGAGTTACTGGATGATAATTCAAATAAAAATGCACTATTAGTAAATAAGGTAAACTGATCAGCCTTTACTTTTAGTACTTATTATATCTGTGGAGGTAATAACTTCTCATTTAATACGTGTCTATCCTTTTAGTCTTCACTGCATAGTGTTGTGTAGAAATTGTAGTGTTTAATATAAAGTAATTTCAAAGCAAATAAGTAAAATAATCTTTAACACATTGTATAATTATTTTTTATCAATAGATATTTTTAAAATAATTTACACATTAGGTTTATATTAACTTAATGCAGAACAAATATTCCCACAAGCAGGATTTAAACCCACGACCCTCTGTATAGTAATCATATTCTGCTCTACTCTAACCTTTGGGTGTATCACACCATCTATCCGATAGATTGCATAACATATATTTTTCATGACAATATTATTATTATGCCAAAAACATATACCAGTATAAGTCACTGCGAGACTTACTCAATTAAACATGAATATTTTTTTCTATTTTCCAGATACAGCCACAAAATCTATAAATGAAAAAACTCACAGAAAAGTGTAATTTGCTAACAAGGAAAGTAAGAAGTTTAAACTAAAAAGTCCGAAGACGTGATGGAAAAGTGGCTCTATTCTCAGATATTATCAAAGATTAACAAAACAGAGAACTTGTAAATAAACTATAATTTTAGAAGAAATATAAATAAACATATATTTTTTTTTGCCTTATGGTTTTTATGTGTATCGAACACGATAGACCTTTACAGTTCTACGTTATGGGAAGGTAGTACGAACTATCGTATTTGTGATACTCTTGAACCAAATTTTGCTTAAATGCAAACTATCGTACGTACTGTCGACCCGATGCTATAACAAATCACACTTCGATGGTTTTGGTAAATATCGATATCGATTGTGGGAAATCAAGTCACAACCCTAAAGGCAGCCATTTTGTGTGCCAACTTTTGTTTAGGTATACACGCTAATTTTGTAGGTAGGGCCGATCCATATGTTTTTATGTACATGGAATAAACGGTTCCTACAATGGTTTAGTATTGCTTTAATTATTGCACGATACTTCGTGTAAAATACCGAAGTCGCTAATATGACCACAGTTTTTTTTTTGTCGAGCAATTTCTGTATTATGTGTTTGCTTAACAGTTTGATTCAAAAATAGTACAAATGAGTTAGTAATAATTAACGCGTTTGTGCTACTTTTGAATTAATTAGTAATCACTACATTTAAAAGTAGTATTGTATTGTATTCTTTATTGATAACAAAGTTACAAGTCATTACTTAAATACTAATTCTTATTTTAATATTTAATTTTACTTAAACTAATTTACCATAATTGAATTTAATTACATTTTATGTATACAATACAAATCTTAATATATTTTGTTATTTGCAACTACAGGTATGTCATAGGCTAGCCGCACACGCGCAATAATATTGTCAATCCAAGATTGTCAATAATGTTCTTCAATATATGGTTCCGCATACTACGCAATATTATTGTCAATATTTTGTGGTACAATCTGACATAGTCGCTCGGCAGCTAGACGCGTGTGCGAAAGTTTTAATGGATGGAAAGAAGGAAAAAAGTCGTTGCACTTAGTATTGCATTAATTTTATCTACTAAAAAAAGGCAATCAAGAAAGAAACGATGGACTGGATGAGAAAAAAAGCTAGAGTTGAATCATTTTCATCTAATAAATGAACTAAGAGTTACTGAAGAAAATGATTTTAAAAATTAGAAAATTAGTTCGTAGAGAATCTATTTTTTTCTTTAACCATTGTATTTTCTTTTCTTTTTAATTTCCCATGTTTTAATTAATGTTGACAAATATTGACTTTGTGTGAAAGTAGTATTATCAACACTATTTTCGCTATGGATACTGTTTTCGTCGTCCATTTTTTACAAAAAACATGAACGTCCACCTTGAAATCTTTTTCTCAACTAAAATATTGCCGCGCGCCCGCATACGGCAATATTATTGACAATACCCCTGCCTCCCCCTGATAAAATCAGAATATCTGGAAATCGGCAATAATATTGAACAATACCGCAATACGGGCCGCACACACACAATTTTATTGACAATATACACTTTATTGACAATATTATTGTGTGTGTGCGGCTAGCTATACTTCGGGTAATAAATAAAATTCGTCAATAGAATAACCGAACTAAACCTCAGTTTGGTCAAAATAAGCTACAGTTTATCTAATACTAATTTCTTAACCTTGATTTAGTCAGAATAGACCAAAATTAATGGGTTATATCTAATATTAATTTATTGTACCATTATTATATTAGCGTTTAGATTTTAGAAACAGCGTAGAAGTAAAACCAATTCCATATATATGGAATATTAATATAATACGTTTTTACACAATTAAATATATTTGATAGAGTAGACACAATACAAATCTATATTTATAAGTGACCTTTCTTCAGGCGACTCAGTGGTCACTGCTCTGCTTTATGCAGATGATGCAGTCCTGCTGGCACAGTCAGCGACTGACCTGCGGACCCAAGTCGACACAATGACAGAAGATTGTAAGAAAAGGGGTCTACGCGTGAATGTGAGCAAAACCAAAATAATGGTCTTTGAAAGAGATGAAGCCAAAACAGATGTAAGAGTAACAATAGGTAATGATGTACTAGAGCAAGTGGATGAATTTGTATATCTTGGACGTGGATTTAGCCGAGATGAAGGTACACCACTGATATAGAGCGAAGAGTGAATGCGCGAAATAGAGTGAACGGAGCGTTGGGGCAACTTCTCGGCAGCCACCACCTCAGCCAGAAGGCACGTGTAGGCTGTAGCAATACATAACGCAGTGCTTGTCCCAACGTTACTGTATGGAAGCGAGAGTTGGGTATGCAGAAAAGAGTATGAAAGTAAAATTAATACGGTCGAAATACGATCTCTGCGGAAAATCTGTGGAGTTAGGCTGACCGACCGCATTCGTAACGACGACGTAAAAGAGCGAGTAGGTATGAAAGAGAGTATTGGTGTAAAGATGCGAAAGGGAATGCTCCGATGGTTCGGACATGTGGAAAGAATGCCGAACAAACGTCTGGTTAAGATATACAATGCGAAAGTGGAAGAATGTAGGTACCGAGGGAGACCGAGACTAACCTACCTAGACCAGATCGGTCATGTACTGAAGGAAGGTGGAGTCAAGAGTCTCCGAAACCGGCGAGCGTGTATGAAGAGAATTATGAATGTTGAGGAAGCGAGTGAAGTATACAAGGATAGAGTTCTCTGGCACTCTGTCCTCTCTGCCTACCCTGCAAGGGATATGGCGTGATGATATGTATGTGTGTATGTATCTTTCTTCGTTTTTTTTAAGCCATTACGTATAGAAATTAAATTGAACTTAGAAGAAGTTATACCTCAACCTCAATAAAATTCTTTTAAACATCATTTTATTAGTTACCCAGTACAACGAATTTAGTTTCAAAAGTAATTTGAATACACCTTTATTTTTTATTGAGAGCTTTCGAATATTGCAACTATTATATAGTGTCCGATTGAAACTTTGGACTTGAGAAAGTTGTGCTAATAGATTGAGATAACAGAAATATAAAATGTCGCCATCTATATGTTGAAGCCAATAACATAGTCAACAAAAATAATCTCTATTCATGAGGCATAGAAAAGTACTCTGTGGAATAGAAATGTATTGACGAAACAATTAATAATGACACATATCTACTAATCTATTTCTAAATAAGTATGTAGCTAGGTAGGTTTGCGAAACCTATCTATTATTCTTTTTAGATTTTTACCTTTTCTTTCTTGCCCTAAAACATCTCAAATTGGTTTTGGTCCTATCGATTTCACAATTGCTAGGGAAACGCCCTTGTCATCAACATATTACGACACCAATGGAATACGGCTTCTTAATTATAAAGCATTGTTTAATTTTTATTATAGAAATGGAAGCTAAGTACCTACTTGATATTTTAGGTAGATGCGTATGTATTTACACGGCTAATATACACGTGGCACGTCGATCAATATGAAATGCCACGCGGTTATGTCACGTGTCCGAAACTAACAAGCATTGATAAATCACCTTACAATGTACAAGCCCGCTTTAGATTTCGGGACTAATTAGTCATACAGCAGCTACTATTTAGTCATACAGCAGTAGCTTCATAAATTGGCCATGACCATGAACCAAGGATTGATATACCAGATAGGTAGGTCATTACTACGGATAGCCGAAAACCAGACATATATTTTGTTTCTAAAATTGAATCGGATGGAATGAAAGCCAAATGGAAAAATAGAATATTATATGAAATTACTTTATTGAACATGTAAAATCCGTATTGACATGAGGAATGCTATTTCTCATTTACAAAATAACACAAATGTAAAATTTGAGAGACAAATCACATCGAAAACCTACCTTATTTTAAACTAACTAAAAATACAACATACAATCAATTTCCTACATTAAATTGCTGGCGGGTTTGAATCTCCACCTTACTCTTAACTTAAACGTTTGGTAGGTACCAGTATCGGCATTGAAATTTACAATGAGAAGAGGTAGGTTAACTAACAATAAGTCATCATACTTTAATGAAAGTCTCTAATTTTACATGTTGGTATGGTTTCATCAAAACTTTTATGCTCTACATTTATCACCATATTATAATAAATGGCCATCATATTTAAAGCACAGCTCTAAAACGTATTGCAGCAAATTAGATATTGGAGACACAATAGTTTTGATAGAACCAATTTGAGGTACATTATAAAGTGAGCATCCAGTAGTCACAGCGAACTTAACGAGGGAGGGCTAACTGTACAATTCCCCAGTGTATACATGCTAACACTTAAACATTATTTTTTTTTGAGGCTTAGAAACCTAGACCCTAGCCAACGGCAGACCTTTCCAAACTCTGCAATCTTACATTTACAATTATCATCACTATTAAAACTAACAAGTAATAGATAAACAACACACTGAAACAATTCAATGTGTTTACCATATATAAATTGTTATAATGCATCAAAGGGCACGAGTCAAAATAATATAAATGAACTCAGTAAAATATTAATAAAAAGGTGAATTGCATTAACAGACTTTGGAAAGTCAGTCCCATTTTACTTTGTAATAAATTAAGTCCAAGTAAATTATTCAATATGAACAGTAATGTCTTATAGGCTGGGAGATCATTCACTTTCTTCCTCCTCCTCCTCACCATCCTCATCTTCAGATTCTTCCTTCTTCTTCTTGGATTTCTATTATAAAAAGACAATAAATGATAAGATTGAATTTACAACGGAAATAACTTGTATCACATAATTTTCTAAAAATACTTACAGCTGGCGCAGGCTTCTTTCCCTTTTTGCCTCGTTTCTGTGTTTTTTTGCCAACATCACCACCACCTCCATTGGCGTTGTATGATTCTAGGTCTTTAGCATATTGCTCCTTAGCTTTAGCAGCCTTCTCCTCCCATTCCTGTACATAAATATTAATTATTATTAGCTTGTGCACAAAGGACACGTGATGCAGGACTATCTAAATATATAATAATTACACTTTTGTCCTTCATTGTCTTCCAGATTTCTCCCCCCTTCTTAGCTATATCAGTGACTTTCATGCCAGGGTTTTCAGATTTGATCTGTTCTCTTGCACTGTTCAGCCACAGCATATAAGCTGACATAGGACGCTTGGGCTTGTCCGTCATTTTAACTTTTTTCCTATAAGCAAACAAAGAAATTTCCAGTTAAATATCAAAGAAATGTCTGGCAACAGGTTACGCGGACCATGCTTAGGTGAATCAAATAGGCAGCTCGCCTTCGCTTTGCTTATATGGCACAGTAGGGCGGCGTTTTGGCGGGAAACACGTTTACGCTTTTATTACACAAAAAAAGAGAAAATTCGATATGGATGCACTACAAAGTAAATTAATTAAACCTAAATAAGCAATATAAGACTTATACCAGTATAAAAAACAAGAATTTGTTATCGCCTCATATAACGAGTTCACTGTCCTAGGCTTGGGTCGAAAGAGCCATTTTGTTTTCACGGATTGTGTTGAAAATACGCAATAACTAAAGATGACATAATTACCAAATAATCCTATGACTATTCAACTAAAATTCATGGAAGAAGTGTTTCAGTACTCCAATAGTAAAGACTCGAGAAATTAATTATTGAAATAAGGCGTCCTTCCCATACCCACGCGTACTAAGAAAGTACGACGAAGCCTATAGCCATGTTTGAATGCAAATTCCAACGTGGAATAAAACTAATTATATAGAATCCAGTCGTAATAAACACGAATATATATATTAAAACACTTAACTTTGATTAGAAAAATGATTGGACTTACCTGATGGCAAAAATTTTGAAATTATTTTTGAACTGGTACACAACCAAACTATAGACGTAGAGAACCAGAAGAAAATGTATGGAGCTCGAAGCAAATGTTCCCAGAGCAAGCTAGCTTGGGGTCGGCTCGCGTCGGTACCTCAGCGCCACCTATCTCGACGCTGATTGGTTCATGACAGCAATGCTGCCAACTGTTCAACTGTAGGTGAATGTCGTGTACTACGTATATCCGTGACGTATTGATTTGCTTGTCTATAGGAATATAAACTCTAACTTCAGGCAATAAGTGATAATTTTCTTATATATTATTGATGTAGTACATTTGCTTCATAAATTTATTTTGCCTTTTTACTAAGTAATTATGTATAACAATAGGTAGATATTAATATTTTACAGCCTTTATTCCTACATAAGCTATTTATTCGCAGCAAAATAATCATACATACAATAGAAGTATATCAAAAAATGACCCAGTCCACTCAACACCAGACTCCTATCGAAATTAACTCGCGCCCTATTTTAAATGCCGCCAACGTTAATTTCGAAATCGTAAAAAGCGCGGTAAACGTTTGTGGGAAAGGGACGCCAATAAAACATACCGCTTGAATGGCAAGCGCGTTTGTTTACGATTTGTTATTTCGTCGAGATCCTGAGAAATGGTTTTTATTTCCAAGATATAAGGGTGTGATACTCTTAGTTCTTAACTTTAAACACTTAAAATACATTCTCGAACGAAAAGATTAAAGACTAAGACAATAGTACATGTCTTCAGTTATAGCATCTTAACTTTATGTTAAGTTCCTCTAATAATTATTATTACTATTTACATTATTTAGTGTTATGATAGCATTTTTATATAAATGCTATTTAAGGTTTACTTACTGTTTTGAAATAATAATATTTGTTGTTATCTTACATTATAATCATAATACCTATCAATGGTAAGAGAAGACAAACTGAAATAAAACCCGAAGCTAATCCGTCTGGTCAAAGTAGGAAAGTAGTATACATGGGTAGTACCTAGTTACCTATCAAGTGGTGGATAACCTGCTCCACCGTACGTTGTCAGCATTCATTCGATACATAAGGTTCTGTTACGGTTATTTCGATTCCCACGCGGTATGCAGAGGTATATTTAAGAATAGCAGTGTGTAGACAGTGGCTTTTCTACGCTTCTGGTGCTACTAAGGACTTTAGTTAGGTACCACTTACCTACAAATGCTTGTCTGTCATAATATGTAATAAAAAACAAACATGAACTGCAGAAGCACGTGAGCTTTTTACTAAATTTTATATTGAATATGAAGTCAATTGCTACGTTGCTAAATTATCTAGAAATTCAGTTGCATTTCATTTTTGAGTTACCTACGTACCTACCTAAATGCCCTGGCTATATAGGTAATTGTAATAGTTAAAATTTATGATAAAATAAATGATTAAAACTAGGGAATGGAAGGTTCAGATAACTTATTAATCCGCAGGTACCTAAGATTTGGGCTATTTTATAGTTCTCAACTTAGCCCTTTTCCTTCAATTTTATGTAGCACAGCATAGGTCATGAGTCATCTCATCACCGACTTTTTGATTGTCTGTTTAATACCATTTATCGTCGTTATGACCAGCCCTAGCACTAGGCTATAATCAGTGAAATACAATTGAAGACCTCCGAAAAGCCAAGATTAGCTTGTATATGGTTGTATATGGATGGTTTGCGATTGGTGGCTCGGCTTATTTTAAATTATTTATTATAGGTAGTTTGATATTCGCAGATTCTTGTCACGGAATAAGCAATGGCATAAGTATCACGCTAAACGAACAACAGAAATATAACAGTATCTGGAATACGTAACTATGTTATGCTTTTACTTTTTTAGTTGTACCGAGGTAGGTAATTCTTATATTATTATTCATGGCGTACTGAGTGCATAGGTACAAGACGCTGATAAGTTATCATTCAACTCGCCAACCAGTTTAAATATGGATGACCTGATAATTTTCATATTTCATATAGATAAGCGAGGAGTCTCTTGAATTAAATGTCGACTTAGGTACTTATTATATAATATGAATTTGAGACTGTAGCTGATAGCCAAATGTTTGATTTCTAATGAAATATATTGGTAACATAAGAATCCTTACTGTCTAATTTGAGCTTAAACTGACTTATTATACATTTTAAATTTAAATATATTAAATATTTAGTAAGTAGATATATATAGTTACCTAACGTGACCCATTTTTTAACAATTTTTAATCCTCTCCCTCGGTAACCACAAACGTTTGTGACCAAGATCAATTTTTTTCTGAAAAGTTATTTGCTATCTGTTTTGTAGTACCTAAAGAAATATGAAGTTAGTAAACGTTCATAAACTAACGTATGAGTTGCCTACGTTATCTGGTAAATGAGTTATCCCTCATGACAATGGTGTTGGAGGCAGCCCTACATTGACATTGGTGAAGTTGTGGTCAACCGCCAATAGAAACCATTGCTGAGTCATCAAGAATTAATTAAATGTACCACTTAAAAAATATTAAATGTAAAGTAGGAATGTATATAGTTGTTAGACATACATACATTTAGATTTATTTTTATTGTTCATGTAACCAAAATTTTGTTCTACCAAGTGAATAATTATAACACAACCCCACAAAAAAGTATAAATTCGTATTCGACGTCAGATTTAAGATCCTGTAAACCATTTTTACAGATATATAAAGGCTCAGAAATGTTCTCAAAACTTGTTTGCATTATAAAATGAGGGCAAAATATGTTTTTTTGCATAGTTTTCGCTAAATAATTGGGTTCCGCCGGTCCTGCATGGATTCATTTTTTTTTTGTTCGGAACACCGTATGCATTAACAAATACTTCTAACCTCGTGTCGATTTGTGAATAAGTATAATAAAACCAGTAGACTCTCCCAATACTCCCAAAACAATCTAGATGATCGCTAACAGAAGCCATTCATCAAGAAGAAGAACAATCTAGATGACTATACGACAATTATAAAGTTTTGAAGTTATCTAAAAAATGGTACATAGGATCTTAATTCTGACTTCGAATATAAAGTCAACAGCTCAAAATACGTTGGAAAAGCGTCGACTGATTCATAACACAACCAACTTTTTTTTTATGCCAACCTAATTGGACAGTGTGGTATAGCAGGCCGAATTATTCCCTATTAAAAAAGCGACTGGTGCCTAATAGCAACTTGTGAGTAAATGGCCTAAAAAGATTAATGATCCTGTTTAATAAAGCCCACGTTTTAAGTATAATTAAAATTAATATTATTTTTAATATTCAGGTATATCATTTCCTCCAGTAATTTAAATGCCTCCATAGTAAATTTTACTTTAAAAGTTAAAATACTTTCGCAAAGCCAATTGTAGTGAGCTTCTATAGAAATGTAACATGCAATAAAAAAAAGGGGCTGGCAAGGTAAACGGTTTCATATTGTTTTGACTCGGGACCCCAACAGTTTGTTTCAAGGGACATTCTTATCATTTTTTATAATAGCGAAGGGATGTAAAACTAAGCAGCTTTCTTAGTAATGGGGTATCATTATTGATTCCGTCTTCTTTGTCAGTATTTTTTTATCTTCGTGGTATTTGCGATTGAAGTACCTTGATATTTTAACGGTCGTTTTGAAAACGTATCTGTCTGTTATTATCCTTAATTTTGTTTAATAGATTTTTGTTTTCAATTATTCTCTTTTAAGATTAACCTGACTTAATCATATATGCGAATATTTTTGAAAAGAAGAAAGTGAAACTGCACTTTATTAATCTACTGATTACTGTAGCAATGTGCATTTGTCACTCCTCTAAACCACGTTGAACGGAGCCTTCCCTACATATCTACCACAAGCGCTTATCTTTAAGTGAGCATGGTGAAATCAAAGTAGTATAATCCTATTCGGTTTTCATTTGGTCAGCCATCGTAATTAATGAAAATTGGATGACAATAGGTTTTTCATAACTTTCCGTGGGAGTCGTATAAATTCGTTTTCAGGAGCATGGGAAGCTGCAATCTTCTTAACTTATAACACCAATAGCAATCGCCCTACGAAACATCAGGTTGAGAGCCATCAGCGCTCACCCACAGTCCGGGTAAAGTTGTCATAGCCCATCTGAGGCTAACAAGTCGGACAAAAAAATATATCATCTATGAGCCCTCCCTATATGAGCTATTTCTATTCTTGTTGACAGCGCCCACATTTACCTTTATTTTATAATTTCATTGCCTAAAAACATTGACAAAACGTTTAAAACTATTTTCTATTTGGATAATTTGTTATTCAAATCACTGAAATTTTTAGCATTTAATATGCTTAATTATTTATAAATACCCGATTACGAAACGAAAAATGATGTCACAAGCGGGGTTCGAACCCGCACCTATTGGGAATCCGGCCCAACCGTGCTGCCACTTACACCATCGTGAACTATTTTAGGACATGCAAATTTCGCTTCATATTATATCTTACGTCTTCAAGGTAGGGATGTTAAAAAATAATCGATTTTTATTTTAATCGATTATTTTTTTCTAAAAATCGATTTTTTATAATCGATTTTTATAGTAATATTAATCGATTTTTAAAAAATCGATTATATAAATTATACGTTTTAATCGATTTTTATGAAAAGCGCCATCTATAGAACGGATGAAAAAAACTCGAAGTAAACCCATTATTATTTACAAGTTAAGAGTGCCATAATATATGTAGTTGTTGGTAAACAATAAAAATGTCTTTCAATAGTAAAACATTTAAAAGCGGTTGGCGAAAATATTTTACGATTAAGAAACATACAGCAATATGCAAGTACTGTTATAAAGAGCTAAAAACTTGCAGTAATACTACAAATTTAAAACAGCATACATACGCACCATCACGCCATGTCCCTTGCAGGGTAGGCAGAGAGAACAGAGTGCCAGAGAACTCTATCCTTGCATACTTCACTCGCTTCCTCAACATTCATAATTCTCTTCATACACCCTCCCCGGTTTCGGAGACTCTTGACTCCACCTTCCTTCAGTACATGACCGATATGGTCTAGGTAGGTTAGTCTCGGTCTTCCCCAATACCTACATCCTTCCACTTTCGCATTGTATATCTTCTTAACCAGACGTTCGTTCGGCATTCTTTCCACATGCCCGAACCATCGGAGCATTCCCTTTCGCATCTTTACACCAATACTCTCTTTCATACCTACTCGCTCTCTTACGTCGTCGTTACGAATACGATCGCTCAGCCTAACTCCACAGATTTTCCGTAGAGATCGCGTTTCGCATTAATTTTACTTTCATACTTTTTTCTGCATACCCAACTCTCGCTTCCATATAGTAGGGATGTTAAAAAATAATCGATTTTTATTTTAATCGATTATTTTTTTTCTAAAAATCGATTTTTGATAATCGATTTTTTTAGTAATATTAATCGATTTTTAAAAAATCGATTATATAAATTATGCGTTTTAATCGATTTTTATGAAAAGCGCCATCTATGGAACGGATGAATAAAACTCGAAGTAAATCCATTATTATTTACAAGTTAAGAGTGCCATAATAATGTTGTTCTTGGTAAACCATAAAAATGTCTTCCAATAGTAAAACATCTAAAAGCGGTTGGCGAAAATATTTTACGATTAAGAAACACACAGCAATTTGCAAGTACTGTTCCAAAGAGCTAAAAACTTGCAGTAATACTACAAATTTAAAACAGCATACATACATACCATCACGCCATGTCCCTTGTAGGGGTAGGCAGAGAGAACAAAGTGCCAGAGAACTCTATCCTTGCATAATTCACTCGCTTCCTCAACATTCATAATTCTCTTCATACACGCTCGCCGGTTTCGGAGACTCTTGACTCCACCTTCCTTCAGTACATGACTGATCTGGTCTAGGTAGGTTAGTCTCGGTGTCCCCCGGTATCTACATCCTTCCACTTTTGCATTGTATATCTTCTTAACCAGACGTTCGTTAGACGTTCTTTCCACATGCCCGAACCATCGGAGCATTCCCTTTCGCATCTTTACACCAATACTCTCTTTCATACCTACTCGCTCTCTTACGTCGTCGTTACGAATGCGATCGATCAGCCTAACACAGCCACAGATTTTCCGTAGAGATCGCATTGCGCATTAATTTTACTTTAATACTTTTTTCTGCATACCCAACTCTCGCTTCCATATAGTAATGTTGGGACAAGCAAGTTATTCTATATCAGTGGTGTACTTTCCATCTCGGCTAAATTCCCATCCAAGATATACAAATTCATCCACTTGTTCTAGTACATCATTACCTATTGTTACTCTTACATCTGTTCTGGCTTCATCTCTTTCGAAGACAATTATTTTGGTTTTACTCACATTCATGCGCCCTTTTCTTACAATCTTCTGTAATTGTGTCGAATAGGGTCTGCAGGACAGTCACTGACTGCGCCAGCAAGACTGCATCATCTGCATAGAGCAGAGCACTGACCACTGAGTCGCCCATCTGGACTCCCACATTCATATCGTTCACCCTTTGGAGACATTTATCCAGATATATGACAAACAGCCTGGCTGATAGAACGCACCCCTGCTTAACGCCGATATTGACGTCAAACCAAGGCGACATTCCGTCATCCAACCTCATACAAGCTCTACATCCCATGTAACTGGACTGCACAGCCTGCAGCAGTTTACCGTTAATATCATACTCCAGTAAAATGTCCCAAAGTTCCTTTCGTGCAACCGTGTCAAATGTTCTCTCCAGATCCACAAAACTGCAGAAAACTCTCTGACCTAGAGCCAGATGCGTCTTCTTCTTCTCCGCTCTAATGTTGCGCAGAGAGAACACTTAATCCATGCATCCCCTTTCACTCCTGAAACCTCCTTGTGCCTCACGCAGTAAACCATCGGACTCCATCCTCATTCTCCTTTCAATAATTTTAGCATACACTTTTACTGCCAAACTGGTCAAGCTTATGGCTCTATAATTTGCGCAGTCATAACGTGAACCCTTGTTTTTAAACAAAGGCACGATGACTGCGCTATTCCCGTCCCTAGGAACCATTCTCGAGCTCCAACATAAATTGAGGAACAACAGGAACGCCACCCAGACACAGGTGCCGCCAAGCTTGAACATCTCGGCAGACACCATATCAATGCCCGCTGCCTTACCATTTTTCTAACTTCTTATCGCCCATTCAACTTCATCCATACTGATGCCATCGGAGGACGCCGGTGCCGAATGTTAATCTACTAGACCACGGATACTCGGGTTGGCGCCGATGTTGCACACCGGCACCAACCCGAGTATCCGCATACATGACGCCAAAATATTCCCTCAATCGGCTTAACACGTCTTGTATTTGTGTAAGAATGTCTTACCTTTAGATCTTATTTTATTCATTCTGAAGGCTGTCCATCACCCCGAGACCTCTTCACCTCTCTCCAAAAGAGTTTGGTGTTGCCCTCGAAGTTTTTAGCCAGCCTATCTTCTGCACTCATATTTGTTCTATCACGTTTCTCTTTTACTAAGGCCTTGGTGTCATTCTTACATTGCCGATATATTACTTTCTTCTGTTCAGCCATACTGTCATTCAGATTCAAAGAAGAGACATAGTCCAGCCACACTTTCTTCTTTTGCTCTACGGAAGCTGCCTCTTCCTCATCCCACCAAGCATCACCATTTGTTTTTTCTATGCTTCTTTGAGCTTCCACATACTTCTTTCGCTGTATCTACCATACTCTCTTTCAATATTCTCCAGCATTCTTCAATGTCCGATTGCGGCTGGCTTGCCATCGTCAGCCGTTCTCGGACACCCTCTGAATACTTTTCTCTTACACCCTCTTCTTGCAAACTTTCAATCTTTATTCTTTCAAGCCCTCCGAAGTGGACACGCTCTCGGCAGTGCCTCCACTTTCTGAACAGACCACTAAATCTCGCAATAACGAGATAGTGGTCCGTATCGACTGTGGGGCCTCTGTAGGCGTCCAATATTTTGCTTCGGAGGCAACTGTCTACTAAAATTAAATCTATCGTCGGTACGCGTCGCCTCCGGGGGACACCCTAACCCGCAGTGCGGTACGCATATGAGCCGGATTGAAGTCTGACTAGACTAGCAGGGGACGCGACGTGCACTTGCCGGACTATGCCCACCTACACGCTCCGGACTATGCCTCCCTAAAAAAAATCATCATCACGTCAGGCTATTGTCGTCCACTGCTAGACGTAGGCCTAAATGTAAAATAGTACTGGACATTTATGGCATTTTTTTGTTGTGATTTATATTTTAGTTTTTGAGACAATAAGGTTGTTATTTTGTTAGGATGCTCATCATTTCATTTTTATGATAATAAAAAAAAATGTGTCTATAATTACATTTGGTTTCCTTATTCCTTACCTTGAAAATTTAAAGTAATATTCGCTTTGATGAATTATATATTTGAATTGGTTGATTTTTTATTCATATAATTTTATTTGATTTTAATCTGATAAATTGTTAATATGAATCTCTTAGGTTTATTATTGGAATATGAAAAGTATATACATTTTTAAATAATAGAAAAAAATCGATTTTTTCGTAAAAATCGATTATTTATTTTGATTATAATCGATTTTTGGATAATCGATTAATATTAAATTTAAAAAAAATCGATTTTTATTTAATCGATTTTTTTTCAGTAACCTCACATCCCTACCATATAGTAATGTTGGGACAAGCAAGTTATGTATTGCTATACGTGCATTCTGGCTGAGGTGGGCCACCACGGCAGCCATACCGAGAAGTTGTCCCAACGCTCCGTTCACTCTATTTCCCACATTTACTCTTCGCTCTATATCAGTGGTGTACCTTCCATCTCGGCTAAATTCACATCCAAGATAAACAAATTCATCCACTTGTTCTAGTACATCACTACCTATTGTTACTCTTACATCTGTTCTGGCTTCATCTCTTTCAAAGACCATTATTTTGGTTTTACTCACATTTATGCGTAGACCCCTTTTCTTACAATCTTCTCATTGTGTCCACTAGGGTCTGCAGGTCAGTCGCTGTCTGCGCCAGCACGACTGTATCATCTGCATAGAGCAGAGCACTGACCACTGAGTCGCCCATCTGGACTCCCACATTCATATCGTTCAACCTTTGGAGACATTTATCCAGATATATATGATAAACAGTCTGACTGACAGAACGCACCTCTGCTTAACGCCAATATTGACGTCAAACCAAGGCGACATTCCATCATCCAGCCGCACACAAGCTCTACATCCCATCTCCACAAAAGCTGCCTCTTCTGCATCCCACCAAGCATCACTTCTTTGAGCTTACACATACTTCTTTCGCTGTCTCTACCATACTCTCTTTCAATATTCACCAGCATTCTTCTATGTCCGATTGCGGCTGGTTTGCCATCGGACACCCTCTGAATACTTTTCTCTTACACACTCTTCTTGCAAACTTTCAATCTTTATTCTTTCAAGCCCTCCGAAGTGGACACGCTCTTGCCAGTGCCCGCACTTACTGAACAGACCACTAAATCTCGCAATAACGATATAGTGGTTCGTATCGACTGTAGGGCCCCTGTGGGCTCTTGCGTCCAATATTTTGCTTCGGAGGCGACTGTCTACCAAAATTATATCTATTATACTCCTTTATTCATTCCTTCTCCATGTATACATATGAATGTCCTTATGTTGGAAAAATGTGTTTGACACAATAAGGTTTCTCTCCATGCATACATCCGCCATGAGCCTACCTGCGTCGTTCACTCTCTTATCACCACATGGACCAATTGCGTCCTCATAGTCGGGACGCTTGGTCCCCACCCATCCGTTCAAATCTCCGCATACAATCACGCGTTCACTGGTTTCTGCCATATCCAGAAATTCCCTAACATTATCCCAAAACTTCTCCAGGTCTGATGCCAGTCTGGGATCTCAAATTCCGTAATCCTTCACACCTTAGGCCAAGCGAGAGGACAACAGCACTCCTACCCCCATGCCGGCTCGATCGCTCTGTGGTACATCAGACCACAGGGCCATCCCGCCACCAGGAAGATCGCAGGCGTCGCTGCCCCTTCGCTTGGTCTCTGTTACACAGAGCACGTCTAGCTTAGCTAGTTTGTCCACCATGACGGTTATCAGCTCGTGCAACTTACCTTCCACACTACCTCTTACATTCCACGTACGCACCCGGCACTCTACTCTCCTCGACTTGCATGACTTAGCAAGGCGTGGTGGGTGGTGGCCCCCATCGCCTCTCACTCGCATCTGCCGATGTTCGTACCGACGGGGGCGAGTCGGTACGCGTCGCCTACGGGGGACACCGTAACCCGCACTGCGGTACGCATATGAGTCGGATTGAAGTCTGGCTAGACTGGCAGGGGACGCGACGTGCACGCTCTGGACTATGCCCCCCTACACGCTCCGGACTATGCCTCCCTAAAAAAAATCATCATCACGTCAGGCTATTGCCATCCACTGCTAGACGTAGGCCTAAATGTAAAATAGTACTGGACATTTATGGCATTTTTGTGTTGTGATTTATATTTTAGTTTTTGAGACAATCCATCCATCAGCCCGTAAACGTCCACTGTTGGACATAGGCCTCCCCACGAGAATGCCATCTATAACGGTCCTGTGCCACCTGCATCCAACGGTTTCCTGCGACCTTGATGAGGTCATCAGTCCACCGAGTGGGGGGTCGTCCTACACTGCGTCATCCGATTCGTGGTCGCCACTCGAGAACCTTTTTTCCCCAACGGTTGTCGGTTCGTCGAGCGATGTGGCCTGCCCATTGCCACTTCAACGTGCTAATTCTTAGGGCTATGTCGGTTACACCTGTTCTTCTACGGATTTCCGTATTTCGGTTTTTATGACGTAGAGAAATACCGAGCATAGCCCTCTCCATAGCACGCTGAGCGACTTTGAGCCTTTTTATGAGGCCGACATTTAGAGACCACGTTTCAGTGCCGTAAATCATCGCTGGTAACACACACTGTTTATAAACCTTTGTTTTCAGACACTGCGGAATATTAGACGAGATCCTCCTAAGTTTCCCGAACGCTGCCCAGCCGAATTGGATTCGTCGGCTGACCTCTTTTTCGAAATTGGATCTACCTAATTGGATTGTTTGTCCTAGGTAAACATAGTGATCGACAACTTCGAGAATCGCATTCCCAACCAGGACCGGTACAGGAATGACATGAGCATTAGACATGATTTTTGTCTTGTCCATGTTCATTTGCAGCCCTACTAGTTAGGAGACCTTGCTGAGGTCATTGAGCATGGTGCCAAGGTCCTCCAGGGATTCTGCCATGACTACGATATCATCTGCGAATCGAAGGTAAGTGATGTATTCGCCATTGATGTTGATGCCGAGTCCGGTCCAGTCTAAGAGCTTGAAGACATCTTCCAGCGCAGGGGTGAACAGTTTCGGAGAGATAACGTCTCCCTGTCTCACGCCTTTCTGCAGCTGGATCGGTTTCGTACTCTTATCCTGGATGCGGACTGACATAGTAGCGTCTTTATACAAACACTTCAGCACCTCGATATATCGATAGTCAATTTGGCACCTCTGAAGGGACTGCAGCACTGCCCAAGTTTCGACAGAATCAAAGGCTTTCTCATAGTCCACAAACGCTAGACACAGAGGCCGATTATACTCCTCGGTCTTCTGTATAATCTGGCGTAGCGTGTGGATGTGGTCTATGGTACTATAACCTTTTCGGAAACCGGCTTGTTCGGGCGGCTGGAAGTCGTCTAGCTTGCGCGCGAGTCGGTTCGTAATGACTCTTGAAAACAGTTTGTACACGTGGCTCAGGAGTGAGATGGGTCTGTAATTCTTTCTTTGATTTTTAGATTTGAATTGGTTGATTTTTTATTCATATAATTTTATTTGATTTTAATCTGATAAATTGGTAATATGAATCTCTTAGTTTTATTATTGGAATATGAAAAGTATATACATTTTTAAATAATAGAAAAAAATCGATTTTTTCGTAAAAATCGATTATTTATTTTGATTATAATCGATTTTTTAACAAATCGATTAATTTTAAATAAAAAAAAAACGATTTTTATTTAATCGATTTTTTTCCGGTTACCTCACATCCCTACTTCAAGGTGACGTATGCCATCTATCGGACAATGTTTACACATTGTATAGGCTTAATACTTCAAACTTTACAGTTAGAATTGTATTAAACGATGACACAACCTTGTTATTCAAATTACTGAAATTTTTAGCATTTAATATGCTTAATTATTTATAAATACCCGATTACGAAACGAAAAATTATGTCACAAGCGGGGTTCGAACCCGCACCTATTGGGAATCCGGCCCAACCGTGCTACCACTTACACCATCGTGAACTATTTTAGGACATGCAAATTTCGCTTCATATTATATCTTACGTCTTCAAGGTGACGTATGCCATCTATCGGACGTTTACACATTGTACAGGCTTAATACTTCAAACTTTACAGTTAGAATTGTATTAAACGATGACACAACCTTGTTATTCAAATTACTGAAATTTTTAGCATTTAATATGCTTAATTATTATCTTTATCTTACGTCTTCGTAAAGTAGTAGTAGCTCTGTTCTCAGCACATATATTCAAAGTCTGGCATCGGCCACCTCCTCAAGTGGTAGACCAATTGGAATACTATATAATGCTCATTAAACGAGCTCATATGGCGTCATATCGAGATTTGTTTCTCTTAATGTTATTTACTTACCTATTTATGAAGACGTGAAAGAAAAGCGTGGCAATACTATGTTTTCTGTCAGTAAATGAGATTGTTTAATAAAAAAAAAGTTGCTTTTATTAATGTAGATTCTGATAAAAAAAAAACAATAGATACTTTATTTTTTTAATGTACACACTTAAGTACAACTATGAGTTTGGGGCATCACAAACAATAGTTCTAATAGAATTAAAATAAATCTTAAAACTAATATTTACAATGATTATATAATTAAATCTATTGTAAATACAGAACGGTAAAGAAAGTAATTTGATTGTATATATGGCGGAGTTGTGTAGGGGTTCGATCCTCATATGGAACAATTTTTTTCATGATTCATAAATTTTTGTTCTAAGTCGAGCCGTAATTTGTGTTAGTCAATTGCAGGTTGGTAAGTCATCCGATAGAAAGATTAGTGTGCGGTTATCCTTAGAAAAAAATAAAGCCAGAGTTAAAAATACTAAAAAGATAGTCTACAAGACATCTCCCAGAGAATCATTAGACAATGGAAAATTTAGTGCAACATATTAATAAATTCTTTTTTTTCTTAAAGCCCATAAAATATAGTTACCACATTATGGGGGAAATTAGTCTACTATAATCACGCTTGCCATGACGGGATGCATTTCGACTTATTGCTTACATCTCTTAGTCGTTTTTGCGACCGACGCGGGTAAAAGCCCATTGCATTCTTAATTCAACATTAATTAAAAAAAAAACAATGGTATAGTAAATTAATTGACAGATTGTATTAGTAGAATATGTATACTTATTTTGATGATATTCTATGTCTATGATCACAAAAGTTCAGACCTAAATAAAATAAACTTAAACCAATTAATTCTAACATTATTTTTTGTTTATTAAAGAGAATACAAATCAACTTGCATTGAAAGAACATGCAAAAGCTGGAATTTCACAAAGAAATAAGTAACTCTTTCCAGAGCCCGGTATGCTATTGGTCTTTCAGTCGGTATATGTGAAAGTATTCATAGTACTAATACGGTTATTTTACAGTAATATTTTATTTTCTGATTTTACTTAACAATGCAAGTTGCGCCTGCGCATATTTCGAATTTTTAATATGGTAAATACAGAGTAAAATTTTAATATGGTCCATGTAAAATAGTAAAGCGAAATCTGTTTACATCCTTATACAACCCTTTCACAAAATTTGTTCATAAAATTTAAGAATACACTGGAATTATGAAATAAATCTATATTTACGGCTTTTATTGCGTTTGAACAGTTTTCAATATTCATGATCACGGGAGGATCATGGTCTTCAGTCAGCATATGCTAAACTGTTCGAGACGTAGAAAAAGTAAAAATCAAATACAAACGCAACATAATGCGTAAATATGGTTTTATTTCATATCTGTAAATACTCGCGTAAACGTTAGAAATTACATTATGCACTGAAATTTGTTGTTCAATGTATTATTATAGCTAAGCCCTTAGTAGTTAACTTAATCGCTACCACTCCCGCTGCCGCTCTCGTCCCCAGATCCTGATGACGCTTCCGCTTCCGATGAGGAACTCTTTGCTTTTTCCTTTTTGTTTTCTTTGCTCTAAACAAAAAATTATCACATTTAAAATTAAAATATAGCATAAAGGTGAGACTTAAAACATTTATTAACCGACTACAACAAAAGAGAAGGATTTCAAATAGGATGTTTATACACTTTTTAATTTACGTTCAAACATAACTCTGTCATACGTAGAGATGCATTTGCAAAATATTTTTTTGTTTAAGATTTGTTGTAAAATTATCTCATTTTAATTTCATAACGATCTGACGAATTAATTTTTTTTTAAAATACAATCTTAATTTGAAATAAAACTACTTTTACGGATTCTATCGCTTTTATATTTGTTTTTTAATTTCCAGACGTTTCGAACACTTTTCAGTGATCATGGTCACGGAAAAGTGTTCGAAACGTCGGCAAATTAAAAATCAAATATAAACGCGATAGAATCCGTAAAAGTAGTTTTATTTCAAATGTGTAATACTCGCGTAAACATTAGAAGTCATTATACAATCTTAATTTTTAATTGAGGTTAGTAGTAATATTTAATTAAGCACTGACTCGTCAATATTAAACGAAACATTTTTTTTAAATTTATTGTATTAGTAATTGATGTTTTAAAAAAAAAATGTGCTGTTATTTTTATGGAACTGATAAAAAACATAGTGTCTGATAATATATTTTTAATTCAGTCCAATCAGAAAAGAAATAATAAATATATAAGAAATACAGTAATTTAGTCCAATCATAGTATTTTTGTCGATATTAAAGTTTTGTATACTTTGTTTGCGTAGAAATTTTTTTTTCACTGCTAGTAATTAAAATAATGTTATTGATCAAGAATGTATAGCAAAAAATGTATTTTTTTTTAATTATAAATATTAAAACCTCTACAATAAATATGTTGTCCATCAGCTTATTAACGTCCATTATTGAATATATACCTTTCTCAAATGGTGTGATGAAAGGAATTCACTCCCCTTCCAAGGCCAATTAGTCCTCGCATTTGGTGTTATGTTGCTCAGGAGAGCTGCCTACTTTATTGGTGCTTCCTAGCCGATTTTTACGATTCTCATGGGAAATTAAGCGTTGGCGACATAATGTTTTCTTAACGCGTCATAACATGTAGATAAAAAGTAAAAAATAGTATTAAATAATTTAATTACATCTTTGCTATCCTTCTTTTTACTCTTCTCCTTATCAGAGTCCGAGGAGCTATCATCATCCTCAATATACTCTTTGCTGGTGAACTTGCCACTGGTACCGGAGCCGCTAGTGTTAGGTTTCGCCTTTTTACTGACTGGTGCTTTGCTCTTCTTCTCTGCAGCCTTACGATCCTTTTCGGCTTGTTTTTTCTTTTGTTTGAATTCATCGGCAGCGCCGCTTTCCTTGTATTTCGCCATCGCTTGGTTATATTCTTCTTTAGCTTTTGCAGCCTTTTCTTCCCATTCCTGTATTTTTAAAAAGTTTTTCTTGTAAAATGTTACAATGCGTTACATAGCCGGGAGGGGGGTTCAAACAACACGTTACGTAACATTGTTATTTTATTAAATAAAAAACTAGGGAATTAAAATTTCCCAAGTTGCCAAGCAACTTTTATTTTTTAGATGATGAATAATCAATATACACATGTATTGCGAGTTTGGAAGCTCTTTTTTTATTTATTATTGCCGCAAATACGTTTAAATACGGTCGCTAGGGTGTTACGTAACGTTTAGGAAGGGGGTACAGAGAAACGTGGGAGTATCAAAAATCTTCAAAAATTGCGTTACGTAATACTTGAATGCCCCCTTAGCTGCAAATGAATTTTACAATTTTGCTCGGGCTACAGATGAGCACTGAAGGTTCTCAACCCGGAAAAAGCTCTCCCGTGTGGAACAGACCTCGGTAGTTTGACCACGTTTAAAGCATACTATTTGACTTAGGTAAACTATGCTAAAAAAAGATCACATGATTAATGGACGTCCTCTTTTTAGTTCAATTTAAATTGAAAAAAAAAAATTGGTTTATCAATTTTGTTCAAGTTGCAATGCAGAAAATAAGGATAGCGACATCTATCGAATCACACCAAAATCTCAGTCATCGGTCCTTGATCAATTTCAGATTAATCTGACGTTTAGGTGTTAAAAATCATCAAAAATTCAGTTCCGTCCAAAGTGTGCTAAATTCAAAAAGTTAAATAATAAAAAAATTACCAAAGTATAGTATACATACAGGTTTATCCTTTAGATCGCGCCAAAGTTCTCCACCCTTCTTGGCAATCTCAGTGACTTTGATACCGGGGTTCTCCTCCGTAATTTTCTTACGGTTTTCGTTCAGCCACAACATGAACGCAGTCGCAGGACGCTTAGGTGCATTTACGTCCTTTTCGCGTTTCTTAGATTTCTCTTTCCGCTTGCGTGGTGCCGATTCGGGCTGAAAATTTATAAATTCATTTTATATTATTGATTACCGAATAAATATGGTTATTTATGGTTCGGATATTTTACCAAATAATATACTATCCGTATTATTTTATGTCAAATTGGTTTGTAATGACTACAAAAGAACACAGGTTGTTCATCAACATTTATATTTTTTTTAATATTTAGCATAAAGTTGAAACTCCACGCGCACATACAATGTTTAGGCAGTCGTCTAAAAGACATCTACACTTTTGTATAAGATGTATTGAAGTGCCTTTTCGTGTGCTTTATTTGGTAATAAATTAACTAAAACTGAAATAAAAAAATAATAATATTAAGTGTGATAAAATCTCGACGTGTGTGTGTGACATACGTAGAGGTATCATGTCATTTTGTTAACTCTCGCCACGTCCATATATTTCCTGATTAAGTGATCATAATAATAATACTTTTCATGTTCTGATGTTTATTATCATCACCATAAATATTACTATGTAATAATTAATTTTATTTACGAAAATATTATTTAATTCCAAAAGATGAATCATAGTGACGGTAAGCAGGTAGGACTGCACGGTAGGTAGATGGGACATCGAGAATCTAAACATCATATTTTATTGTTATTTATACTCTAACTACTAGACCTTTATTTATTCAAATAAGCATAGATGGACACATGCAACATTAAAATACGGGATTTAAACGTAGCACAATTAGCTTCATTAGAATAAGCCATAATTAATTATTTATAGGTAAATATAGATAATACAAAATTATAGTATCTGTCTATTGAATTCATATTGTTTTCCTGTTACCTCGCAATTAATCAATATTTATATTATGGTTTGCAAATTGTTGTCATTGTTTTGTAGAAATATGACTAACCGAAAGAATTTTGTTAGACAAAGGCAAGTTAAGACAACATTTGAAATGGAATTATGAACACAATTATACATAAATATAATATAATTTATTTCGATATTTAAAAAGAAATACAAATTACATGTTTTAGGCAATAATTTATAGATCGTACAAAAATTATTCTAAGTCGATATTCTAACACCGACTCTCAGGGCAGAAGTATGCTATTTAGGCCACATTTTATGTATTAGTATTATAACAAAGATTTTCTTAAGTCTGACGCTTTTAGTCTTTAAATAGTTGTACCCTGTAACCTATTTAACTTTAGGAATAGTTCCAATTTAAAGATGCTATTTAGTTTTCTGACCGAAACCTCCACTTAGCCCAACTAAACTGCTATGCTCCGAATGTATAGACGAAGAAGGTTATGAATCAAAGCCATTGCAGTAAATAAACTCTTTAATTAAAGTTTAATATTATTATAGCGAAACCTTAGGTTTGACAGGTCTTCTTAATCAAAAACGAAACCAATATACTGTGTGGATTGCGTAGTCTATTTTATCAAAATTGACTAACAAGTTAGTTATAAAGAGTTCCCTATTTTGAATCTTACACGCAGAAATAGGGCTCACGCAGAATTTATCAGTCCAAATTATTCTCACCTTTTGGATTAATCATAAATATGTTTAATAAAGGCCGAAACACAATAGTGGTTTAGTTTTTGACTAGGACGTCTTGCTAAATTTGAGGTTTATCTAGTCAAATCTAGGAGTCGCGGCACTTCTAAACCTGTCTATTAGTATCCATTTGAACTCTTAGTTAAATATATTAACAAGATTTAAATGCTGTAATTTTGAAATAAAAAGTATACTGTAAAGATGGCGAGGTAGTTTAAGTAGCTATGTGCAAATAATTGTGAGTTCGATTGCGACGCAGAATAATTCTCGCAATCCTCACGTTACTGTTCTGAATCTAAGTGTAATTTGAGTATGTTGTTGTTAACGTCTCTCACAATACAAGAATTCACTGTTTAATTCTTTATATATAAAAATTATAATATACATATAAAATTATATATTTGTTACATAATATATAATTCTTTCCTATGCGTATAACTGACCTTCTACTAGGCAGCTGGAGCAAATTTTGATGTGTTCCAGTGGATTAAAAAATGGTGTAATTTAATAATTCGATCCGGTAGGTGGCGCCGAGATCGATATCAGGGAATTATATGTTTATTTTATTTTAGAGTTGTACACAACAGTGTCTGATGGTCAGGTAGTATAAATGAGAAGTAAAAAAATGTACATACAATAGTAATTGCTTTTTTGTGTTTCTTTTCCTTTTTCTTCTCCTTCTTGCTTTCATTGGATGCAGCTGAAGCGTCCGACTCTCCAGACGATGAAGCGTTGGTGTCATATCTAAAAAAATAATGCTTGTTTACATATTTGCATATAACGATTTCAGATGCTTGCGCGAGTATTACACGTTGGAAATAAAATTATTTTACTGATTCTCTCGAGATTTTTAATTGATTTTTATTGGCCCGAATTTTCAAACACTTTTCAGCGTTCTCCTGTCAAATACAACTGTTTTTACGGATTCCGATGACCACTGTAATGTGTTAGAAACGTCGGGAAATAAAACATCAAACACAAACGCGATAGAATCTGTATAAATTGTTATGTTTCAAATCGCGTAAACATCAGAAATCATTACAATCTTACATCGCTTAACTGTCTCTTAAAAAAGCAAAGGAATGGATCGCGATAAATTGCTATTAGCTCATAAAGCCAAGCAAAATGTGAAAATGGCCTTGACTTTGGAATTAGTTTACAAATAATAAGTTAATTAATCGTATCGTCAATAAATTTAGTTCACAGATCGTGAAAATCGCTCATTTAACTAATTTAAATACAGTTTCCACTAATTTCTCACTATACTGAACAAAACCTAAAGATATTATGTTAAAAATCTATGCTGGTAGCGGCTACGAATACTACCAACCCATACTTAGCTCGTGGATGTTGTAAAAGACGACTAAGAATCTTTTAATAACCTGAGCCAACTCCATCTAAGGCCGTTTAGTCAACAATTACATTCCCAAGGAGGGTTGACGTCTGGCAGGCGGCCGGTCATAAAACTATTGTCAATAACTTTTACAATATGTACAATGAAAGAAGAGAACATATTGTATCGACCCCAAGTAATTGGGATAAGAGTAGAAGAATGATGAGTGATGTTAAAAATCTAATAATATATACTAACTCCTCAGCAACATCGCTCTCCTTGGCCTTGTCAGGATTGAAGTCCTCGTCGGTACTCTCGTCCGAGCCGTCAGAGTCATCCGAGTCACGCTCCTTGGCTTCCGCCTTAACCCGCTCGAGATATGCATCTGGTTCCTTTTCTGTGTCCGAATCGCCGAAATCGTCATCATACAAAGCTTTATCCTGTCATAAGTTAAAAAACCGAACGAACGTCTGGTTAAGAAGATATACAATGCGAAAGTGGAAGGATGTAGGTACCGAGGGAGACCGAGACTAAGCTATCTAGACCAGATCGGTCAGGTACTGAAGGAAGGTGGAGTCAAGAGTCTCCGAAACCGGCGAGCGTGTATGAAGAGAATTATGAATGTTGAGGAAGCGAGTGAAGTATGCAGAGATAAAGTTCTCTGGCACTCTGTTCTCTCTGCCTACCCTGCAAGGGATATGGCGTGATGATATGTATGTATGTATGTATAAGATAAAAAATATTATTATTTATTCTATTTATTAATTCATTTAGCTTACGTCCACTGTTGTATTTATATACATGACTTATGTCTTTGCAATTGGAAGTTGGGTTTGAGGGCATCGGATTCCATAACCACCCCGCTTGACAGTCAAATTGATGTTCACAATTAGCATTGAATTGTCTAAGAGAGTGGTGCTGATCCCGCATCTAGTAGTTACGACTCCCACGTGCAACGGGAGGTGACACATTTTATTGTTATCATCATCTTAGCTCATATATGTACCACTACTGGGCTCGAGCCTCCTCCACACTAGGAGGGGTATTGACCTATTACACCACGCTGGTCAGAGGTGTAGGTATAAGGTTTTACTTCGTATTTTACGATCACCCACGGATAACATGGAGGGGGGACTTTTGGCGGGAATATAAAATGTCATGTGGTGCTCTTGTATTATATTCGATATCTTAGTGTTTTAACGTGTTATATTAGATAATTTTAATGGCATTTTATGTAATGTGATGTGACGGAACTACTGGGATGTAGTGAATATCATATAAAAGTGCTTTACAACGTTTTCATTTTCCATCAAAATTCCCACAAGATACCATTAACAGTGTGGCCATAACACTGTTAATGGCGACAATTTGACTTACTGACAGACAATGACTAACCTGAAGAGACTAAGAACGTGAAGATAATTATAACTCGACACTGGCAACAATGGCGCGTATAAGTAGCTGATTGCCAATACATAAAAAGAAGAAGAAGAACATGGAGGGGATGGTGAATTGTATTCTTACTCTGTCACCACACAGAAAGATACAGTATTGTAAAGGACTTATTAAATAAATATTTACTTACATTTTTGCCAGTGTTCTTGACATGCAGTTTCTTTGATGATATATAGTTGAACAGTTTGTCGTATTCACCTTTCTCAATACTGCTGAACGTGTGAACGTTACCAGATTTGAGCGCTATCTCGAAATCAAATGATCTGTTCACGATAAAAAAAATTTTAACATAAATTAAAACTGATTTAAAATCATTATGAAATTTAATAGGAACTATTTTGGAATAAATCTCTTTTAAAGATATAAATATGTCGGAATTATGTAATAAAGTTGAATGCATTTAACTTTGCCGCGTAGTGAAGGCGTAAGAAAAAATTTGACATCACTCCTTACAGGCCCGATTGAGTTGTGAAAATCGGTAAGGGGACTTATAAGGTGAATGAGGAGCAAGTCTCACCTGACAAACCCATAATGCCTTCCTCACAATCGCCAACCCGGCACGACATTATGTTTAGGAATTATTTAAATAGTTAATAGTTCCACTTACTTTGTAGATGACGCGCCACCACGAGCAAAATTGACGGACGCGATTTCTTCGAACCGGATATGTACTGGGGGCTTGTGAACATAGATGAATCCTTTCTCTAATGGGTATAAATACCCAGCAGCTGCTTTGTATGAACACGCTATTGCCGGTGTTTTGTGGTGGCTGGAACAATAATGTTCGACATTTCATTGTCCATATGGTGACAGTAAAAATATAATTAACTACGCCCATCTCGCCTCTGCCTAAGGGCAGATCCAGTTTATTCTGAGAGTAAAATATTTAAAAACTTTATCAGTATTACATACCCTAAGAAATCTCCAGGACCTGTGACTCTTCTGTTTATAATAACCTTCATAATTTTAGCAAGAACTTCATATGTAGGACCTGAAAGCTCTTTACTTATCTTCCCTTCATATTTCTCATTCAATTCTTCTCTGAAACGTAAAAACAAAAATTTATTCAAATTTTGCCTTTTTCCAAAATAAAGACGCTGAATTAACAGGCCCTTTGCCACTACCATGGCCAGGGCCAGCAGATCAGCAGAGATTCTATGAATAAAGATCTCTCAAACTGAAAAAAAGACCTTTCTAAATACTTTATATAATGGTTTTCTCCGTGCGGTGAAGGAGTAAGAATACAATTCAACACCACTACGCAACTGAAAATTTTTCTTTAATTTTCTCTATTTTTTTTTTTCATTTATTACTGGTATAAATTTTTACAAAAAATAATCAATTGTTTGCTTATAATCTAAAAACCACTAAGGTTTGTCCAGATCGCAATAACATTCTGCGTAGCCGAAACAACAACATAATCAATAAATTTCATTATTATGACAACGTAGGTAAGTGTACAAAATTATGAATAGATATCATGTTATGTGTGAGCTTACAGGCTGTTTAAAAAGTATGTTTTTAACTTCGTTTTTATATTTTAAATATATTTGAAGGCGTACGTAAAATAGTAGGCGTCATAAGCATTATTAAAGTGAGGTGAATTAAGAAATTAATAGAAAGACAGATGTGTAAATTTATAAGTGAAATTCGAACGGTCTTGGAGTGATAATAATTATAAAAAAAACTTACTCAGTGAAAGGCAGTTCCAAACTGGTCTCCTCTTCAATGCCAAATAGCAGTACAAGATAATGGTACCGCGTCTGACCTTGCTTGATAGGCGGATCGAGTGATACAACAAAGAACATTTGCCTGGTGTCTTTGTGGGGCAGCAGAAACAGTCTCAGTACAGTCGACATGGGTATCTTGTAGTCGAAAGTTTTACCGTGAAGTTGGAAGAACGTTTGGAATACTTTGATATCGTAGCGACCACTAGATAAAAAAAAACAATTATGTATTCGTATTTCGATATATATTTTTTTTAATTCATTAATGTTATTTATATTATTATGATTCACATAATAAAAATGACCATTTCCTTATTAGTTTGTTTCTTTTCTTCTTATTTTTCGAAAGTATACATATTTCGAAAAAAAAAAAATTAATGAAAATTAGCCCCGCATAGACGATGCAGCACAACGCTGAGCATTATTATTACTTCCTATTACCTCCTTATATGAGTAGATTAAATAATTAAAATAATAATAAACATTTTAGTGAAATAATGCCAATAAATGTTATACTATTTTATTCGGATTCATATAAAATTTAATATTGCACATGGGTGACTCATTAACCGTCTAAAGCATCGACTTAACCAATTCCACTTAACGCTGACCTATCAACAATAGTGTTATCCAAGATTGACGTCAGGCAGGCGCTCTGTTATAAAACATTTGCAAGATCCTATGCAGTATACTTTACTCTCTACCATAGATTTTAGGTAAAGAAGAACAACTGTACCGATGCCATATAAGTTATAATAAATGGCTGGAGGATGGCGTCGTCTAAATAAACGACTAATATATTATCCATACAAAACTTTAGTGCTTGGCATGACCTCGTATCGAAATTATTTAAACCTACTTTAAAAGTTAAATAATACCATTGAAAATCAAATGTGGTACAATAATGTAGGCATAAATGCGTAAATATTTCATGAAATATTTTTATACAGTCCTTATTTACTATGTATCCGTGACAGGTTTTAAATATGGTAATCGAGTATAAAAATACTAAGTAAATATTCTAGATATAGTCACTTTGTCATTGTAATTCAAATATCAATAAACAATGTTTAAAGCAAAAAACTTAAGCATTTTCAAATGTTAACTACATTTATATATGTTTTATCAATTACATTTTCATCTTAAATTATATTTGTAGATAACATACCGAGGTGTAAGACACTGGAGCTCCCTGAAAATAGCGATAGCATCACCAGATACTGATATAACGCTAGCTTTGTTCATCACTTGTTGGTGGAATGCCTCCACAGCGTCCATATCGCCAGCCAATTCGTTTGTAGGAATGTGGAAACGCATCTCCATTAGAGACACTGGAGTATCATCATTCTGATGGTTGGAAAATATTAATAAAACAAAAGATTTGCTAAGAATATAATAGATATTATGTGTACCCATGTTTTAAACTTTTTTACCCCAGTCAGTGGCTATTCGTAGTATACGCAAAGATCTCCCCTTATTAGTTTTCACGTTATAAGTTAATAATTTGGTTTTTAATATTTTTCTAAATAGAAAGTTAAAAAAGAAGTTACAGCATCTGACTCCAGAGACGAATAAGACGACTTCTTAAATTAAAAGGCAAAAATTAGAAAACCTTAAGAGCTGCTGCACTGTATGAATGAATGAATGTTGGGCGACAAAAGCAACGGATGGGAGACGAGGCTATTAGCGAAGATGCGAATATTGACATGGATATGTGGTGTGACGAGAATGGATAAAAAAAGGAATAAATATATATTAGGAACTTTGAAAGTTGCTCCAGTGAGAGATCCTTAACATTTCTCTCACGTGAATTAAGACATGATATGGATGTAGACGCAAATGCGTCGGCTTACTCTTTTAGGAATAAGAACATGCAACTAAAAAAATACATATTTAAAAGAATATTTTCCATCAATAAATGTATATTTGTATTTTGAAAGACTGGTAGTAAATTGTCTGCCATAGAAAGAATATTGCAAAATAATGGAGGACGACTGATCTGAAAGTCCCCATGGCCATACAATAAATTGCCTGGCCCGGCTATGTAACTTCCGTACTTAGCCTCAAGAGTTTTGAACACGTTCAAGTTACAAGCAAGTACTTATTATGTCAAACAAAATAGTTATAGGGAGAAATTAGTTATATTATTTTCATAATACCATCCATATTATTGACTTTCAATTACATGGAAAATATATTTACTTCAATAGTCATTATCTGTATGGTGATGGAATAAGAATACAATTCATCACTCCCTATCTGGATGTTGTAAAATACGACTAAGGGTAATGCGTATAACATCTATGCAAGAGAAGCAAAACTCGAAACAAAACCCTATACCAACACGTTTGACCACCATGGTACAGTAGGTCAATATCCCTCCCATTATGGAGGAGGCTAAAGCCCAACAGTGG
The DNA here is from genome assembly GCA_905163515.2 of Lymantria monacha. Taxonomy (NCBI): domain Eukaryota; kingdom Metazoa; phylum Arthropoda; class Insecta; order Lepidoptera; family Erebidae; genus Lymantria; species Lymantria monacha. Next base: position 23,955,475 of record LR991093.1, read on the forward strand.
CACGTATATAAGCTGAGATGAGTCATTAAATAAAAAAAGGCACTGACAAGTAAGAAAGCTGTATTACTCTTTGACATAAAACAATATATGACATGTGCAAGTGTAATGTGGGACCAAGGGTCATTTTCGTAGATTTAAATAAATGAATTATGTTACCTACCTGATGAAACTCAAGAGTGACTTCATTCTTTCCAGTGTTGCATTGAGATACATAATGCAAAGGAATTTCAAAGGCAGTATTAGAGCCAATATTAAAATTTAACACAGCTCCATTAAACTTAGCAGTACCCCAGTTCCAGCCTTTTAATGATAATTCTTTTTCCAACATATCCTTATTATAATTTGACTTGAAAAACTTTGCAACCTTTTCTTGTTCCTATATGATACAAAAAAATATATATATTATAATATTGAATTTAAATCTGCCATCTACAGTGGCAACTCGATTAACCAGACTAATTATTGTCATTTAGCATTAGGATAATCGAAAATCCAGCTGATAGAAAGTATGATAAAAGCTGTTTTTGTACACATTGCATAATATTTTGCAATAGTAGGTGTTTATAAAAAATAACAAATATACTTATCAAAATCAATGTTTTATGAAGAAATTAATGGATATATTTGCTAACATATATCTATTATGCATATCATATGCATCTATTTATGTACTTACATAGATCTTTTATAGTTATTTATTTTTTAGCTGTGTGACAGTGGCTATGAATACTGCCATTACTCTGCTCGTAGATGTCGTAAAATACGACTAAGAGCCTTATAATGACCTGGGCCAACTGAATCTGATGCTGTTTGGTCAACAATTACATTCCTAAGGAAGGTAGGTGGCCAATCATAAAACTATTGCCAATAACTTTTACAATATGTACTATGAAAGAAGAGTATCTATTGTATCAACCCGAAGTAATTGGGATAAGAGTAGGAGAATGATGATAACATAGATATTTTCTCATTAAAATATAATTATTTTTAAATTCATAATTGAAATGCAATATGTACAAGTGTAAGTTATACAGTTTAATTTGTTTATAATATTTATGTAATTTAACTTGAGTTAGAATATTTGGTAATTGCCATTTGACGTAAGCCACTTTGTCCCTTCATTGCTGCTACATCACAAATTTAAGCTTTACTACAGCTTACTTGCTTACTCACAATATTACACTCTTTTGGATACAGTAAGTAACAGTTGCTAACTAAATAAAACAACAATAAGCTTGGAGAATAGATCATGCGAAGCACGGGCAATAGAAGTTCTGACACATTCTCTTGCATTGATTTAACTTGTATATGCAAAAACGCGATTAGTAGTCTGAATCGCAAATCCGTATAACTGAGGGTCGGATTGCCGAGTTTACACTGTATTTCTTTTCAAAGTTATTATTTTATGTATTTATATTACAGATTATTTCAATGGGAAAGAAATAATTCAAGTTGCATTAAATAAACAAATTGTTATTAGCCTACAGGTAATAGGATTAGCAATTTAGAAATTACAAACTACACTATGTATAATCTCTAATCTCCGAAATTTTGTGTAATAATTGTATAATGGATTTTTTCAGGTCCATTCCATGTTGGTTATAAGAGAAATAAGGGACATAACCTTAAAACATTATTAGAAAACAAGATAACTTGAAATTAAAACTTTATCTAAGGCTGTCTTCACCATTAGTAGGCAATTTTGTGTAATACTGTGTATGACTCTTCATCCCAATAGTATATAGAAAAACTATATGGCACCTTTAATATAGATTTAAAGTAATTATATAAAGTAACTCACTCCATCTTTGAAACCACCATATCTATGCAGTGTCCCATTCTTCAAGAATACTCTCAACCCCCAAGATCCAATAAACTTTTGAAAATTAACCAATTCTATTTCTTGAGCAGGTACCTGTTCCACTTTACCAGTCTTAAGGTTTTTAAATATTATATTCTGGTCAGTCATCTTTAACCTTCCTGGAACCTGAAATATAGCGCAGCAAATATATTTGAATTGATGATATGAAATTTATAATAAAAAATAACAATATTTAACGAGTGTATAACTATACCATTGATCCTTTTATTTCAGCCTGAACGTCATTATATTCAAGAAATTCCATTTTATTAAGCACAGCTATACCTAATAATTCTCAAAATAATCCACGTGCTTAAATATTTATCGACAACCAAAATTAATAAAAAAAAATTAGATAACCCCTAACAAGTAACGACAATAGCGGCAACAATACAATACAAAATAGTGTTGCATATCGATAGTCTACTATCGATAGACAATCAATTGTCTATCGATAGTTTACGTATAAGCAATAGTATCAATAGTAAATCGATTGTATTGTAATACGTCAATACTATCGATACTATCGATAGTATCGATAGCTCTCTACGAGCAATACTATCAATAACAACGATACTATCGATACTATCGATAGTGATTCATTCGATAGTATCAATACTATCGATAGTATCGCTAATATCATTAGTTTTAACTCAAAACTATCGATACTATCGATAGTATCGACTATTTTGGACTATCGATAGCAAGCAACTATTCGATAGTATTGTTGTCTAAAGTTATGTTATGTGGTAAGCCAAGTACAGACATTATTATTAAAGAAATTTATTTAAATTTGCGTCATCATAGAGTAGAACAAGACGACTTTTGACGGGAATTTGAAAACGTCATGTGGTGCTCTTGTATTATATTCAATATCGTAGTGTTTTAACGTGTTATATTAGATAATTTTGATGGCATTTTATGTAATGTGATGTGCGGCGATACTAGGATGTAGTGAATATCATATAAAAGTGCTTTACAACGTTTTCATTTTCCATCAAAATTCCCACAAGATACCATTAACAGTGTGGCCATTGCACTGTTAATGGTACAGTTTGACTTAGACAACGACTGACTTGAAAGACTAAAAACGTGAAAATATTTATAACTTGACACTGGCACCAATAGCTCGTATATGTAGCTGATTGCCAATACATAAGAAGAAGAAGAAGAGTAGAACAAATTTTAGTCAGGTGAAAACATTAAATTTGTGATACTAACAAAGTGAAACAATTATAATAGCAATACTTGCTGCTGTCAATATTTCTTGAGTTTCGGTGGGAATGTGGAAGTATTATGTCATATTCTTGGATTATTTCATTTATTTATTTTCTTTTTGAAGTAAAACTTCTTTAGGCGCGACTAGGGAGTAACTCAGATTTTTTTAAATAGGATCATAATTTATTACTAGATGGCGCTGTAACAAAGTTAATGGATTCTAAGAGAACATGTATTAGAGTCTAAATCGCGCTATAGAAATTTTTGCAAATTTTAACTATATATATTAAAATTTATAATGAACTACTGTACTTGCTTCAATTACCTGTTTCGAATGAACAATATTAATATAACATTTGAATAACCATTGTAAAGCACATGAATAATAGATATAATTATAATATTATATTTATTTAAGTTAATATTTAATCATTTCAGTGATATATGTCGTCAACGCCAAAGAAGTTTTACTTCAATCGCGCGTAAAGGTTACACGCACACATTTTTTTTTTCTTTTTGTTAAAATGGGTCAATCCTATGAAGAAATTCGACATATTTTAAAACTTTATTACAAAAAAGATACATGCAACGCAAGCTGTGAACAAATTGTGACGTTTATGGACCTAATGTGGTGTCAGAGAGAGTAACACAATGGTTTAAATGTTTTCAATTCGGGAATTTTGATGTCAACGTTGCATCTCGCTCATTTCATTTTCAATTGTATATAATATACAATTAAAAAATTATTCTGGATTCAGTTAGATATATATATCTATATCCCTATAATGTGAAGTTACATATGTAAGCATATTTTTAATAGAGCCTTCTAGATGGATCACATTGCAATCGAGCATACAGAGAACTTATGTTTTTCGGACCCTGTTAAATTTACTTCACTAGATTAATATCGCTAAAAATACAACAAATCTAATGACTAATTACGGCCATAATTCTGTGTAGAATTGTAACTCAGAATTCTTGATTATGTTTTTCATAATTTTGTTTAACCGAAACTTTCAAAGCTAATAATTACACTAAAATTTTATAGTAATAGACATTCTGAGTTTCATTAGTATACTGGAACAAACCATTTTTTTTCATTTTATTGCTTATGGTGGCGAACGAGCAAGCAGCACACCTGATGGTAAGTGTCACAGTCGCCCATGGAGCTTGGCAATACTAAGGTTATAGCTTAGGCCACTGCCTACTAATAAAATCCCCAAGCCCACCCAGTTGAACTGCCAGCTTTTTCGCTCACCGAACGAAGCGCAATAGCACATTGCCATTACTCAGACGCCGATCTTCTGCGAAAGTGTGGTACTACCCCGGAACCACCGGCCCGCGGCTGTAGACAGAAAACTGTCAACAGGGTGGTACAAGTACAAGGTACCACTTACATTCATTCACACATTCCGACCCAATTGTCCAGAAGTCTCGCAGCATTATAATTTTACTCAACTTTCAATGGCTATTGATCTTAACCATTATTAGCTAACTTGGGCTTCAAAGTAAGAACGCAAATGCACGTTACTGCTAGAAAAGTCACCACAAAATTCACTGAAAACAAGCAACAGGGACACAACTACGGTATTTATATTTTTAAGCAATACTATTGAAAATTTTCTGGCAATCGATAGCCCGAAATAGTCGATACTATCGATAGTATCGATAGTTTTACGCTAAAACTAATGGTATTAACGATACTATCGATAGTATTGATACTATCGAATGAATCACTATCGATAGTATCGATAGTATCGCCGTTATTAATAGTATTGCTCGTGGAGAGCTATCGATACTATCGATAGTCTCGATAGTATTGATATGTACGATACTATCGATAGTCCTATCGATAGTATGAATACTTTTTGAGGTTAACTATCGATAGTCAAACTATCGATTTTTATGCAACACTGATACAAAATAACCAAGAGGTATATAACTGCACTTAACAGCGTATAAATTTCGCAATGCCATCTATCGGTCTATCCTATAACTAATTTAACTTCTGTAAATCCAATCAACAATGATTTTTTTATTGCTTCTGGTGCCGAACGAGCAAGCAGCTCACCTGATAATAATTGGAAACTGCCGCTCAGGGCCCCCTGCAATGCTAAACCTCGGTAATACATTGTAAAGCCAAAGAGTTATTGCCTAATTATAAAATAGGGTATAACACAACCTTTTATAACTTAGGACCTTGATATAAATCGTAGCATCTTCTTCAAACATGTCTATAAGAACATTAGAAACCACTCCTATATGGGTTACACGAGTTAGCATCCTGAAGAGAACTAAATTCAACAGAAACGCTGTTTCGACCTACAATTTTAGTCCATCTTAGATAATATTTGAAATGTTATATTTAAGGAGGAAAAGACCAAATGAAACTGAATATAAGACTGAACTTGTATATACAATAAATGTTGAAATGTCATTAATTAAATATCTTTCTCTTGAAACCTGACTTTTGGATTGATTTAGATAAAGAGGATGGTTGAGTAATTCATCATTTACTGAGCGTTTACAAGTTACCTGCATCCTATCAGAGTCTGCAAAAGAGCAAACGACTGCCGCAAATTGTGACACTGGGTTTAGTTGGTGATGATGAGTGAAGTTAGGTGGAGTTAAGGATCGGAAGACATCAGGAAGGTCCGGAGTTTTGATTTAGCAGCCATTCATTTAGACACTCAAACAGTGTGAAAACACAAAACAACGCATTTACGTTAAATTATCATTTCGTATGAAGTCATCGTCTATCAGTACATCAAATAGTCGTCTTCAACTGTGCTATGGCCATAATGATAATAGGAATACAACAAGATACCATATCTTCTGGGCAATTTTGATGGCAACCGAAAACATATGTAAAGAATTGTTGTATCATATTCACTATATCCCAGCACTTCCTACGCGTCGTACATACATATATAGCCTCATTGTTTGCTTGTTTCCCAGAGAGGTAGGCAGAGACTACGAATTGCTACAAGCCATAATCTTTGCATAGCTCCATCACTTCATTCATACTCATCACAGTCTTCATGCATGCTCTACGATTAGGCATACTCTTAATATGACCTCTCGTCAATACATCTTCAATTTGGTCCAGAAAAGTATGACGTGGTCTTCCCCTTATAATCGTCTCATTCGGTGATCAAAGTTTGACGAAGCAAATATATAATATATTTACTTCGTCAATATTTTATATATTTGCTTCGTCAACCTCTCGTCATTCTTTCTAAATAACCAAACTATTTCAGGATACCCTTTTTAATCTTTGTCACTGCTTCTTCATTCACACCACAGCACTCTATTATAACATTATTCCTGATTTTATCTTTCAGAATTACACCACATACACTACGAAGAGCTCTCATCTCTACAACATTTGTTCTACTTTCATGTCTTTTCTGCCAAATAGATTTTTCACCTCCACATATGACGGTAGGCACTAATGCTCCGTTATGTACCACCTTTTAGGACACATTTCAGCTCATCATAAAGGCGTACAGCGCCACCATTCACTTTATTGCCAGTATTGACTCTTCTTTCAACATCATCATCATGCTTATCATCTCTATTAAACAGTTACCCCACTTATATACGTAGGGTAGAGTAAGTAGTAAAGTGGTAAATGCAGCAAGGAAAAGAATTTGTATACATAGGGTATACAAATTCTTTCCCTTGTTGCACTTTTAATTATTTTCGTCTTACTTACATTTAGTTTCATGCCCTTTCGTTTAAAAGCTTCATGCATAGTATTTACTATCGCTTATAAATCCTTAGCTGAAGATGCAAGTAATACCTGATTATTGGCATAAAGGAAGCATTAGATTATTTTCCAGATCTTTCAAACAGCTATTCATGAATAGTTTAAACAGCCATAGTGACGCTACACATTCCTGTCTAACACCTTCATCAATACTAAACCATTGTAGGAACCGTTTATTCTTGCGCATTTTTACGTATCCTATTGTATAAAATGCCATTAAAGTTATTTAATATAACACGTTACGATAATAGGATATTCAAGCAATTCAATATAACACAAGACAACAGCATGGCACTTTCACATTACCGCTAAAACTCTTCATATGTTCTCAAAGTAATTAATGTATGGCACACGGCATCAGATGTCATTGCCTGTTTTTTTTTAATATTTTAGCATTATTGAATTACGTTCTAGACCATTACAGACTATAAATTACTTTGACATTAATCATTCAGATCATCGGGTTGAGAGCCTTCAGCGCACACCCACAGTCCGGGTAAAGTTGTTATAGCCATCTGAGGCTAACAACTAAGTCACACACAAAAAAAAAAATCATTCGGATCAGTTTAAGCTACTCATTCACAACCTTATACGCAGGGTCTAGGATATTGCTAGACCCGACAAAATTCGAATTTGAATTTTGCACAAGCAAAATTGGTCCGTTCTCGATGAGTCTTTCATATAGGGTGGCTCAATTCTCGTTTTCTTCGATATTATTTCTAATTAGAGTTCTCATTCCGAATTCGTATTTGAATTTAGTAGTTTTGAGTATCTATGCTGAATACAGCTGACGTGTGCAGAATATCCTACGTGCCAGTCGCCTTATGTATCTATGGATGAATCGATGAAGGCGAATAGACGGAATGAGTAGTGACCATTGGAGATGGATGGGATGAGAGTAGACCGATGGGGATGGATGAGATGAGAGAAGCGAGGATAGATGAGGATGGATAGAATAATTGAGATGGATGTTGGGGAGTGGCTTTGAATGAGGACGGATGGTATGAAGGTATGAGTGAGAAGGCATCCCCACGTCCATCACGTTGAGTGGTGACCGGTCCGTCACCAGTGTGAACGGATCCTTTCATCCCCATTGGCATTGGTGCTAACGGATGATATGATTGAAAATGGATCCCCACCCCATATCGCCATGGATGGTGACGGATGATATAAATGAGAACGGATCCTTACCTGTAAGCCACATGTGTGGTGACGACTGGTATTAGTGGTGGCGGTGGTTAGATGGTGGAGGCTGATGGGAGGGATGAGATAAGTGGGTATAGACGGAAATGAATGTGATGATTCGGACGGACGGTGATGAGTTTGGGTAGATGGGAGGAATGGAGATGGATGGTATCAAGTGATATTTTTTACCCAAGACAAAATTATACATTTAACTGGTAACTTTGTGGATTTTGATTCGAGATTAAGTTCTTTGATTGGTCCGGTTTTGTAGATTGATGTAGGTAGGGTAGAGATAGATGTGTGGGGTGTAGGGTGATTGAGAAGTGATCAATGCTGTTTGAGAGAAGTTGAATTAGAGATAAAATTCGAATGACGAGAATTATTTGCCATATTAGCCCATTGCATCTGAGGCAACGGAAGGGCATCACGTGGCTCCATAGGCCACCGTGTTCCCACCCTATCGCCATTGGGCTGACGATAGTATAGATAAATACAATATAATACTATAATAAATGTGGTATTGTATTTATTATATCGTCCTTGATATTTGTGGCAGTCCCGGAAGAGAATTGTCAAATGGGGGCAAGTCCCGTGAGGAAAGTTTGAATTCAAATGAATATAATGAATATGAAATAAATTTGAAAGTTGATAGATGGATTATATATATATAAAAGGCAGGCTGCTAGGTAAATCACGCATTCTACGTGATTGTGATGTGTATGGATTATGATGATAATTAATAGTATAATTTAAACAATACAATAACTTCGTAGGTCATGAGCATTCACGGGTTTGGGCTGAATACAATTTCTATATTTTAAAAATAGGGCATAAACGGCGGCAGATCCCGTAGAAAAAATTATTCGCTCTTCACGAGCGAATAATTTTTTAAAATGCTATAAACTAAGGAAATAACATAGAGCAGATATTCGGTCTCGGGTTTGGTAACAACCACTAGTAGTTAGCCCGAAAAGGGATGAAATACTAGAAGGCAAGATAATGTTTAAAACGAAAAGGCAATATCTAATTAAATAAATAAAGAGACTTCATTTTTGGACTGAGATCTTTAGATCGTCATCTTTTGTATGATAATTTGTGTATGAGAGTTTGTGTTCTCCCCAACTTCAAGGAATTTAAAAAAACTTTCTCGGGTAATTTGCGATGTTAGCATTGACATTACTGATAAAATCATTCACTCATTTTTTGTGCGTGGATGGTGGTTGTGTTTGTGTTATTATTTTCGAAAATTAAATTTACGATACTGTTTATGTACCAAATCGTGTGATATTTCTAAATTTTATAGAAATCATAGAAAAATACAGTTGACAATCGATAGTAACGTACTTTCGTGTATGGATAGTCCTGCCCTCATTTAAAAATTAAATTGTGTCGTCCTTTGGACTGAACATAATAATTTACACCGGTTATTTTCTTGGTATATTTGCATGTATATAATTCATGGCGTCGATATCATTACCACGAGTCCTACAGCTGAAGAAGAACAGCTTGGAGGCAGAACGTGAACATTTCGAGAAATTTCAGGTAAGGTACCAAAGTTTTGTAATTTTTGACCTTGTGATATTTCCTGTTGTGACTTTGTATTTATTCATCTATGCATTTATTTAGAATCCTTTTTGTAACAAATCTTTGTGGGTGTATCTTGTTCTGTTTCAACTCTTAGAGACCACATTTAAACAATCACATTAAGTTATTAAAAGCAATGAATTGAATTATTAATATAATATGACTAGCATATGTGGATAATCACATAGAAAATAAATTTATTGATAATATGATTCCTAAAATTAAAAAGGAGACACAAAATAATTACTGGTTATTTTTAAAAAATCCCAAACCTATCCAGAAAGTTGGGCTACCGGCTCTCTTGCTCACCAAACGAAGCACAATAGCACATTGCCACTGTTTGGACGTCAATTTTCTGTGAGAGTGTGGTACTACCCTAGACGGACTGGCCCATGGCTGTAGACAGAAGACTGTTAACGGTGTGATCCTACCATAAATACTGTGATATGTGCAGTTTGAGAGTCCTCAAATATTCAAAGTAAAGGTGGCATAACTATCTTTATAACTATAGCCATATAATGAAGAAACTAGCTTTCTTTGACTTTATAAGACTAAAATAACTTAAAGCTCCGTATAAGATATTTCTCGTTTTTAAATCACACTTAATAATCCTGAAATTTTGATGAGACGTAAACTTGTGTAGCAACATTGCTGTACAGGTACTTGATACTTGCGTATTAACATTTATAAATACAAATTTAGCATTTTTATGTATCTTGCCATTGATACAAAATACCTGTGGACAGTTCCGTTGGAAGAATCATAGTTACGTGGCGGTATAGCTATGTATTAATATTCAAAATTACAAAGTAGAAACTATGAGAAGAAATATATATGACAAAAATACTTTAATTTGTTTCGTAACCATTAAATAAACCCATATGCAATATTTGAATTTATAAAATGTATGATTAAAATGCAAGAAATTTATGTAAATTATTGAAATTTATGGTTTGGTTTGTATGTTCAGACATTTGGGTGGTAAAGAATACAAATCATTACTATATCTATCAATTACACCTTTGGGAATGTACCTATACTATGTGACCTATTTTTTAAGATTTTTCGACCCCACTGTCCCCCTCAGTGACCACTCGTAGTATATGCCAAGACCTTTCCCCTCAACATAAAGTTGTTACATAGTATTGACAAGTATAATTTTTAATCATTTGCAGACAAAAAGTGAAACAAATGAAAATAATTGGACTCCTATTTGTCTTTACAAAGATCTCTATATAGTATATTAGCTTCTGCCCACGGCTTCGCCCGCGTAAAAGGTTACTTCCCTAGTGTTTTTCATCCCCTATTTTTATTTTACCCCTTAAGGGTAAATCTTTTTCAAAATGTCTTATTTATATCTAATCAATTGCCTAAAAATAAGTTTCAAGCTTCTGGCTTTAAAAATGACGATACTTCCTTACAACTTTTCCTTCCCCCTTTACAACCCTTTTTTTGCATTAAAAAGTAGCTTATGTCCTATATCAGGCTCTAGACTATCTGTGTACCAAATTTCATTCAGATCGGTTTGGTAGTTTTGGCGTGAAAGAGCGACAGACAGACAGACAGAGTTACTTTCGCATTTATAATATTAATAAGGATTAAGACGGTGTTTATTGAATAAGACTGCAGGCATGCTTATTATTAACTGTGCCACCTGCTGTGAGTTTAAGAAGCACTAAGACTGTACGCTATATTCAAAGATCTGTCAAAGTTGAAAAAGCTCAAAATTCCTTTTACTCGAAATGGACTACTAACTTAACAAAAATCTAAACTACCCCCCTGCTTCTATGACTGAGCATAGTATTTTGAAGATCTACAAGTCGGTCACTTATCAGTCTACCATTAAAGGTGTAAAATGTTATTTGTAGATCACCTATAACTATTCCTTGATGATAAAATCTGGGGACTAATCAAGCCAATGTTATTTCTATGCAAGGCCTCTATGTAAATTCTTAAATCAATAGTGCGTTTAAAGGGAAATTGATAGTTGCAGCAATACTGTTGCGTATTCAAGGCGACACGCTTGCGAGCTGTCGGTTACGTCATTATACCAACTGTATACATAAACTTCTTTCAACACAAATGCACAAAGGTACTAAACACTTGCGTTACACGCTCACGAAACTCAATCAAAACTGCTTTTCTCGTTAATTTTTGGTAGCGAGTCCTCATGTGGTGATAGCTTACTAATACAAAGTGTCAACAATGTTCACTTTCTCGTGGGAGTCCTAAAAAATCGGCTGAGGATTCACTAGAAAAATTGACAATAGCATTTTCTTAATTTTTTCTTAAATCATCTGGTCGAAATGGACTGGGCTACAAGTCGGCCCCATAACCTGCCGTATTCTACCTCTATCGCGATCACCACTACTGAGATCTTGTCTTCGGTGGAGTAATATTCTAAGTAACTTATAACCGTCCCATCACCAATCTGTCTATCGTGAATGATTATGATATATAATACCAATGTCTCCTTGGTTAAGGAAACATATTTTCGACAATGAAGGTCGATGTGAATGAGTGATGTCGAAGAATTGGATTACATAGAATAGAACACGTGGTTTTTATTTCAATTTCTTTTTATTTCACCTGCAACTATCATTTCAGCTAATTCATATACGTAGCACAGCGCTACGTGGGGGTCAGGTCAGGGCTCAAGCCTAATCCAGAGTAGGAGAGAAATTGACCTAATACACCACGCTGGTTAGAGTGGTTGGTATAGAGCAGGGTCGACAACCTGCGGCTCACGAGCCACATGCGGCTCTTTGGATGTGAAGTTGAGGCTCTTTAGTTCTATATGTAAAAAAATATTTTATTAAGAAAACCTTTAAAAATGCTTTATTATTAGGCATTAGGCACAAATTATTGTTGCCAAAAAAAAATTGTGGCTCTTTAAAAACTTTAAACTTTTATAAATTCTAATTTTTGGCTCTTCCGACTCCAAAGGTACCGACCCCTGGTATAGAGTATTAAAATAATCCTTCTGTTTCACAGATATCATATGCCTTAATCATTAATCTCATTCCGTTACCACCTATTAATTATTTCTTCTTTAAGGTACAATGCATATTACAAGTTTTTAGGATCTTATATTCGATGGCCTTAAAAGCTGGTGTCCGTAGTAAAAGACCTGTATGTTATTAAACGATAACACTAATAGCGTCCATATAGTTTCCATCAAATCATCGATTCGATGTTTGTTATCAAACAGATAACAAAGTATCGATATGTTATCACCGTATCTAGTTATACCGACAAGTCCTATTTAGTTACGAACTAATTCGAATGGTTATACTTGTGTCTAAGAAGATTCTAGTCCAAATTTTTTTTTTTTGGTTACTATTGTGCACAAAGAACTGGTTATCATCTCTACTAATATTTTGGGTGAGAAATTTTATCTTTATACACGTATGAGTAAATAAAACAATAGACAAGTGTTGATAGTTGAATGAACTTTATCTTAAGGTAAACTCCTAGTTTCTCGTTAAAGTGTCTAGTGTGAAATACGGATTTTTAGAATTTATTTTAGCTCGCATACATCTCACCGTTGGGCTCGAGCCTCTATCGCATTATGAAGAATTGGTCTATTACACCACGCAGGTCACGGTTTGATATATGGCTTTTTTCGATTTTTCTTCTTTTCCATAGAAATTATTTTCATACCATTTTTTTTTTTTTTTATGTGTGACTTAGTCGTTAGCCTCAGATGGCTATGACAACTTTACCCGGACTGTGGGTGAGCGCTGAGGGCTCTCAACCCGTTACATACCATGTCCTTTAGTCGTCTTTTACTACATCCATTGGCAAGAAAGGGAATGGCAAAATTGTACTTTACTCTGTAGTAAGATTAATTGAGTATGGTGACACACGCAATTAATATCTTAGTGCAAAATATTTTCCAATATATTTGTCCATGTGGTACATTATCCCCGTGTGATAACGAGTTAAGAATACAATGAATTCAAACCTGTTGGACTTCCAAAAACCGGCTAAAGAAACACTATGAAAACTGATAACAATTAGGCTAACATGATTTCTGATGTTTACGCAAGTGAAACATTTTACATTTGAAATAAAATTAATTTTACGGAATCTATCGCATTTGTATTTGATTTTTAATTTTCTAACGTTTCGAACATTTTACAGCGTGCATGGTCACCGGAGGATTGTCCTCCTGACTGACTGGATCGGAATGTAAATTGTTCGAAACGTCGGAAAATTACAAAATCAAATACAAACGTGATGGCATCCGTAAAAATAGTTTTATTTCAAACAATTAAGATTGGCGATTATCGCATTATCCACCCCATGGTGGAGGCTATATCTAACAGTGGCATACGTGGATGATCTGTTGTAAGAGTAGAATACATTTGTTTTATGGCAATTATTTTAGTCATTATTATTATTTTTTTTCGAAACGCTCTAATAATATTATTTATTAACATCAGCCGAAATTATTACTTGACGGATACGCTTTAAAGATAAAAATATTACTAATTCATAGTTTAGTCATTGCGATAAAATAGTGTTACGTTACATTTTTTTTTGATATCTCCAAAGCTCATGTTTAAGTTTCTATGAATTACAACAGAGATCAAAAGTGGTTTTTCCAATGCTTTCATTTTTTGTTCATATTGAGGTAGTTTTGCTGATTCAATTTGGCTGTGTTGATCATTATTCTAAATATTCATTTTATTTTCCTCCTAGTCGTTGCCGCACTTTTGTAGCCATACATTACATAGATAAATAATTTGTGTTAATATTTTTGGTTGATTACCAACGACATAGCGCGATATTAATAAAAATATCAACAATAATAAATATCCATTATGGATACAATACAATACATTTCTGTGTGGTGACAGAATAAAAATATAGTTTATGATGATGACGACAAAACTATGTCTTTAATGTTCAACAAATTTGTTATTTTAGTAGTTTTAAACCAACGACGATTGCGCAGTTCTCATAATGGTGTAATAATACATCATTAATGTTTACCCTGGTCTACCATTCAGCTGCATCAGGGAAGCACTCTCTTATTACGTGTTGCATATGTTTCGATATCGAGAATGAAGCTCCTCTGTATTTATTATGAAATTGTCCTATAGTCATTTGGCCAGACATGTTTGGTATGGGGTATTATTTCGAGGTTTTCTTTCTGCCTTTGTAGTAATCTTAATTGCCTATGTCCTTATACTGATGACACTGTTGCATCGCCCATAATAAAGAAACTCTTATTTTTGACTAGAATCATCCATCTTTCTATCAGTTCATTAAAGTCCATTCTTTAATATAGCCATCCCCAAAGGCGGATTTTACCATAATCGCAGGCAACTTGACCATTTGTACCCTGGGTGCGGACGGCGGTCCCCAGTTCTTCTGTTGTACTGTCGTCCGTAGCGAATATCTGGCGCTTCGCTCCTAGCCTTCTATCCGTAGAAGGTGACCGGACGCGAATCCGCGACGGGCTCAGTCACTCATTCATTTGAGGGCTGGGCAGGCATGTTCCACCGCCACCGTCGTCAAATCGTAAACCTGATTCTTTGCTTGTCTTAGTTTCAGGAACGAGGGTCTTGGCTTAACCGCCCGGACCGCGAGGAAGACAACCTCTATAAAGAATTTCGAATGTACATTCGAATTCGGAAATCACCCATAATCTTAAGTTTTGGCGTGCGGCGAGAAGATGCATGGCAGATGGGTTGTTCTGTTCTTAGCACGCTCCAGCCAGGGTACCGGCTGCCCCCCTGGTTGGTAAATGTAGGCTTGCCCGGGTACAGGGATCTCTGCCCGGGTCGACGTCATAGTTTCTCCCACACTCGTGGGATCATTATGGAAACTCTCAATTTTAATAATATTTACGACGGGGATCATAATGATTCCCACCTCAAGGCCCGGTCATGCCAACGCAAAACTGACCAAAACGACGCCTCGTCCTCGGGACTCGAGGCGTCCGCCGAGGGTCCGGCACAGCACATGGAGGCCCAAACAACACCGAAGCGGAGGTCGCCCAGGAGGAGCCGGGGGAAGACCTCTAGCTTCAAACGGCGTTTGGAGGAGCGGCGAGCGCGCAGAAAGGCTGCCGCCGCGGAAGCGAGGAAGGACGGCGGTAGAGCCGAAACGGAGCCGTCGACGGACGAGGGCGACAGCGATGTCGCAGAGCCGTCCGGGGAAGATGGGGGTGGCGGTTCTACCGCCAAAATGGACGAGGGCGGTGACATTCCCGCAGGGCCGTCCGAGAAGGATAGCGGGCCGGCTGTTGAAGCCCCCGCCAGGTCGTCAGCGCGTCTTGTGGCAAAGAGCCCGGCGGCGACAGCGACAACGCTGACGACCAAGGAGAAGGCCCTCCCCTCGCAGGTGAGGAAGCGCCGCCTAAGTAAGGGTGGCAGCTCGGGTGCCGACTCGGAGGGGAGCGTGGCCAGCATGCCCCCACCTAAGGTGCCGGCTTCCCGAAGAGGGCGAGGGGCCTCGGAAGAAGAAAGGGCGGCGGCGGTCGCTGCCCGCGCCAACGGCGACCCCCCCGACCTGCGGGCCGAAAATGCCCGCCTTAATGGCGAGATGTCGGCCATACGGACCCGGAACCGGCAGTTGGGGGACATGCTGGCGGGGATGCGGCGGGCAAACCGCCAGTTATTGAAGGACGTGGCCGACCTAAAGGCGCAAATGGCGCTGCTCGCGCCGCCTGCGCCAGTTGCGCCACCGGCCAAGGCCGGCCACTCAGCGGCCGCTGCAGCGCCAAAGCCGCCTCGCGCTGCGGTGCCGATGACGCTGGGCACTGGCGTCACCGTGACACCCGTCCCCGCAGCGAGAAAGACGCCTGCCGCTGTGAAGCGCGCGTCGCCGGCTGACGCTGGCGCGGTCGCCGCGGCGAAACGGGTCCCCGTGGTGAGGATGACGCCTCTCGCTGCGGACCGCATGCCGCCGGTTGGCGTCCCTGCGGCGCCAAAGCCGCCAGGCGCCGCGGAACGGGCCCCCGAAGACGCCCAACCGACCCCGATACTTGCGGTGGGAGGCTTACCGGACGAGGCCCTGCGCCAAATCATCGACGCAGTCGGGAAACTCGTCGATGCGCGCGTGGCCGTTCTGGAGGCAAGGTTGCCTCCAGAACCACGTGTTCGGCCGCCTCTCGCCGCGGACAAGCGATCGCATGTGGCATCAGCCCCCGCCCCGCTGCCTTGTCAGGGTGGCCGCGTGGGTGGCAGCTACGCCGCGGCCGCGGGTGCGCCCAAGCCCAAGGGGCCCGCGCCGAAACCTAGGAAGAGGACGGTACCGGCTCCTGCCGGACCGCAGTCATCGTCGGCAACAACACCGCCGGCGACGACCAGCGCGTCAACGACTGCGCCTTCCGCGCCTGTCGCGCCTGCTGCGCCCGAGGGTTGGCAGGTGGCCGAGCGCGACCGGAAGAGTCGCGGTCAGAGAAGGAGAGCGGAGGCCAAGCGCGCCGCTGAGGTCCCCGCTCCCGCTCCACAGGCAGGAGCTGGTAAAAAGAAGAGGCCGCGCAAGGGGCTCAAGTCGCCGAAGACAGCCGCAGTGGTGATCACTGTGCTGCCTGAGGCGGCTGAGAAGGGCCTCAGCTACGAGGCCGTCTTGAGGAAGGCCCGGCGGGAGCTAGACGTCTCCGATATTGGAGGCGTCGAAGCCAGGACCCGCAAGGGCCGGACAGGGGCTCGAATCCTCGAGTTCCCCGGGGCCGAGGGCTCCAAGACGGCCGACAGCGTAGCTGATAAGCTGCGAGGTTTGTTTGCCGAGGAGGGTGGCATCAGGATCGCCAGGCCCGTCAAGTGCGCCGAAATGCGCATCGCGGGTCTGGACGACTCCGTGACGGTGGAAGACATCCGGGAGGCTATTGCCTCGAGAACCGGGTGTCCCATAGACACCGTCCGGGTTGGTGTCATCCGCCCCGGTCCGGGCGGCGTAGGTGCCGCCTGGGCGCAGTGCCCGGTGGAGTCGGTCAGGCAACTGGCCGGCTCAGGCAGGCTCCTCGTGGGCTGGAGCTCGGCGCGGGTGACCGTGCTTGAGCACCGGCCTGCGAGGTGCTATAAGTGCATGGCGGTCGGACATACTCGACCGACGTGCACTAATTGCTTCGACTGCGGCGGACTGTGTTTCCGCTGCGGTCAAACCGGGCACGTGGCGGCATCTTGCGCCGCCCCGCCCCACTGCCCCGCGTGTGCGGCGGGCAATAAGCCCGCCAAGCACCGCATGGGCTCTGGGGCGTGCAAACCTCCAGCTTCGGCCCCAAAGGGGCGGGGCGGCCCTCCGACCACGGCCGCTCCCGCTCCTAGCGCGGTCCGATCGCCCGCCGGCGAGGGGGAGGTCATGGATACAGCCCGTTAATGGCTACACCATCCATGCACCACCTCTTGCAAGCCAACACCAACCACTCCGCCGGTGCGCAGGATTTACTCCTGCAATCCATGGCGGAGTGGTCGATTGGTGCAGCCGTAGTCGCGGAACCGTACTGCGTGCCTGATCGCCCCAATTGGGTGGTCAGCCGAAACGGAACTGCGGCAATCGTCGTCTCAACGCAGCGGCACTTCCCGTCCTTGTCTCTTTTGGATAGGGGCGAGGAATTTGTCGCGGCGGAGTGGGGAGGGGTCACGCTCTACAGCGTATACCTCTCCCCTACCAGGAGAATGGACGATTTCGGAGCCTCCCTCACCAACCTGGAGGCCTCGATACGGCGACTAGCACCGGGCCTCGTCCTAGTTCTGGGCGACTTCAACGCCAAATCCACGGCGTGGGGGTCCCCTATGACGGACGACCGCGGGCGGGCGGTCATCGAGTGGGCGGCTTCACTGGGCCTCTGTGTTCTTAACAGGGGCTCAGTGAACACGTGTGTGCGGCAGCAGGGCGGGTCGATAGTGGACTTGTCGTTCGCTAGCCCCGCTGTCGCACCACGGGTGAGGAACTGGAGTGTCCTGAAAGAGGCGGAGACCCTATCGGACCACCGGTACATCCGGATGGAGGTCTCCCCTCTCCGGGACCCCGGTAGGGGTCACAGGGCGGACGGAGCTCCCGCGTTTCCGCGGCGGGCTGTGGGTCGTCTTGACAGGGACCTACTGGCGGAGGCGGCCATCGTTCACACGTGGCTGTCCTCACCGCCCCCAGCGGACGGGGTGGACGCCGAGGCTGTCCGCATCCGCAGTGCGTTAACGCAGATCTGCGATGCGACCATGCCCAGAGTGCGGCGGCGTCTACCTCCGAGGCAGGGGGTCTACTGGTGGTCCCCAAGATTGGCGGACCTTCGTGCGGCATGTATCAGAGCCCGAAGGTCCTACACCCGCAGCCGGCGGCGTCACCGCGATGCTGAGCGGGAGGGCCAGCTGTACGAGGCGTACCGCGATGCGCGGACGGCCTTTCGGCTGGCCATCCGAGCAGCCAAGGACGCGAGTTGGCAGGAGATGCTGGACGGTCTCGACCGTGACCTCTGCGGTCGCCCGTATCGCGCGTCGCTGAATAAGCTTCGCGCGCAGGGCCCTCCCCTCACCGAGACCCTCCAGCCTGACTTCCTCTGTAGGGTGGTCGAGGAGCTGTTTCCACGGCAGTCGGAACACACGCCCCCGGTCATGGCCTCGCCAGAACAAGACCGGGAGGCTGACGACGAGAGTATTCCGCCCGTGACGGAGACGGAAGTGGGAGCAGCTGTGGCGCGGATTCGTTCCGCGACCACGGCCCCCGGCCCGGACGGAATACCAGTCCGGGTGCTGACGTCGCTCCTCGAGCACCTCGAGCCTCGCCTCAGGCAGCTGTACAACGCCTGTTTGGCGTCTGGGCGGTTCCCTGAGTGCTGGAAGGAGGGGAGGTTGGTTCTCCTGCCAAAGCCGGGACGGCCCCCGGATTCGCCGTCGGCCTACAGGCCCATCGTGCTCCTCGACGATGTGGGTAAGCTGCTGGAGCGCATCCTCGCTGCCCGCATCGTCCAACACCTGGAGGAGGTGGGGCCCGATCTGTCGGACGCTCAATTCGGTTTTAGAAGGGGGCGTTCGACCATCGGGGCCCTGCTACGACTGAGGCAGTCGGCCGCGGAGGCTGTCACCGGCGGGGGAGTGCTGTTGGCGGTGTCGCTGGACATCGCCAACGCATTCAATAGTCTGCCATTCAGCTGCATCAGGGAGGCGCTCCGATTCCATGGGGTGCCCTTGTACCTGAGGCGGCTGGTGGCGGACTATTTGGAAGGGCGCAGTGTCCTCTGCGCGAGTCCCGCAGGGGACATTGTGCGGACGTCCATGTCGTGCGGCGTTCCACAGGGGTCGGTTCTGGGGCCGACTCTGTGGGACATCGGGTACGACTGGGCGTTGAGAGGGAGTCTCCCCCCCGGGCTGAGCGTGATATGCTACGCTGACGATACGCTCGTCACAGCCCGGGGCAGGACACTCGAAGAGGCGGCGAGCCTGGCCACTCTCGGCACCGAGGAGATGGTCGGGCGAATCGAGGCGCTGGGGCTCAGGGTGGCCCTAAATAAGACGGAGGCCCTATTGTTCCATGGGCCACGCGTAAGGCCGCCAATCGGCGTCTCGCTAGTCGTCAACTCCGTCCACATCAGCATCCAGGCCCATATGAAGTACTTGGGTCTGGTGCTCGACGGGCGATGGTGGTTCCGGGAGCATTTTCGCCGAATTGCTCCCCGGCTGGTCGGCGCGGCGTCCGCCCTTTCGCGGCTCATGCCGATCGTGGGCGGACCCAGCTTCGAGGGCCGACGGCTGTATGCGGGGGTGATCCGTTCTATGGCCATGTACGGCGCACCCGTGTGGGCGAGGGCTCTGAACGCCCAGCTCAGGGCTGTTCTGTGGAGACCCCAGAGAGTCATGGCGGTCAGAGCCATTCGCGGGTACCGCACGGTATCGACCGAGGCGGCATGCCTACTGGCCGGGACACCCCCGTGGGACCTAGAGGCGGAGATGCTCTCCGACCTCTACCGGCGGGTGACCTCACTGCGCGAAGAAGGTGGCTCCCCATCGCTGAGCGAGATAGCCACCTGGCGCGAGGACGCCCGCCGAGACGTCATCGCCCGTTGGGCTACGCGGCTGGAGAGGCCTAGACACGGTGTCGTCACCGTCGAGGCTCTCCGGCCCGTATTGATGGAGTGGATGGAGCGGCGGCACGGAGTCCTCTCCTTTCGACTGGTGCAGGTGTTGTCGGGGCACGGATGCTTCGGCTTTTACCTGCACACGGTCGCGCAAAGGGAGTGGACTTCGTTCTGCCACCATTGCAGCAGTGACGAGGACACGGCGCAACACACGCTGGAGGCGTGTCCGGGCTTTGACCGGCAGCGCCGTGACCTCGTCGCTGTTATCGGTGCCGACCTGGCGCTGCCGGCTGTCGCGAGAGCGATGGTCGACAGCGTCAGGAACTGGGACGCGGTCGCCGCCTTCTGCGAGGCTGTCATCTCGCAGAAGGAGGCGGCGGAACGAGTCCGGGAGGAGTCCCGCGACCCGGGCCGCCGTCAGCGGCCGGGGCGGCGCAGGCGCGAATACCTGCGCCTGATGCCGCCCTAACCGAGGCCTCGGGTGATCGGACCGGGGAATTGTCCGGTCACCCGACGTGAGGCCACCGCGTGAGGGCGACGCCCCGACGGCGAAATCTGTCGGGGCGTCGACGAGAGGAACCCGCGAGGGTAAACCGCCGGGCGGGCCACCGAAGTTAAAATCGAGTACCGGTGGTCCGCTCGCACGGCGAAGAGAGAAGGTTTTACGGTGGGTCTATGAGGTCACGCGCCGCCTTTCCGTCACCCCGGACCGATTCAGCGGGGCGAGACGCACCCATAGCCCACCAATAAAAAAAAAAAAAAAAAAAAAGGCAACTTGACCATTGCAGTTGCCGTTAGAAGTTTTCAAGTAGAGTCTAACTGTCTATATTTCTGGTGCTCCTTTTGCCAATTTTTACAATTTTCACGGGAAAATATTGTGTATTTCTTAACCCGTCACCTCAGGTCTATTCATACCCGAGATCAATTCACGTCAGCCTATTTAAGAAATATGTATGTTTGTATCTATCATCTAAATTGTATAAGAGTCTTTTAAGTTCGTTATTTTGTGTTAGCTGTATATTTTATTGGCCGGACATTAGTCTTCGGCACGGTGTACCAGTAAAACGAACATGATTGTCAGTTTCCGCCCACAGCACGTACATATGTACCTAATGGACTCTTAAATTTCAATAGGGCGGGAATTATTAATATGTATACTTAAAACAGACAATCAGGTCTCCGATTATAAATAAAAACTAGCTGTATTTTATTATCTTATATTAGTAGTTATTTATATTTTTTTTTGTAAAATGTATATATTAAATCGATAATATCGTATTTATCGGGCGTAACGTTACAATAACTCACTCCGCCCCAAGTTGCCAGCGCCACAGTCTATATTGTCGTAAATATTGTTTACCGATCTTAATTCAATGGAGGAATGTATCAAGAATCTAATTGCTGATCTTGATTTTTTTTTATTGATATACAAGTAATAGCAGCACACTTGATGGTAAGTAATATTGCTGTTCATGGACCTTTGCAATACTAGAGTTACTTACAGTTAGACCGCTGCCCACCAACCCAAGTCCACCCAGAAAGATGAGTTTCTAGCTCTCTTGCTCATCGATCAGCACATTGCCACTGCTCAGATGTCATTTGATTTTTTGCGAAGGTGTGGTACTGTGTGTAACCGGACTAAGCGGCCCGTGTCTGTAGACAGAAAACTGTCAACAGTGTGAACCAACTATTACTATCTGACTAGTGTTTTAATACGATCAACGGTCTTTTTTTTTTTTTTTTGGTGGACTATGGATTAGTCTCGCCCCGCCAAATCGGTCCGGGGTGACGGAGAAGGCGGCGCGTGACCCCATAGATCCACCGTAAAAACTCCTCTCTCTTCGCCGTGCGAGCGGGTCACCGGGACCCGATTTATCAACTGTCTTGGCTGTGTCGTAAAAGACGATGATATATATAATGAATATACAAATATGTACATCTGTGTAAGAGGAGGAAAAGTTGAAATAAAATCCTAAACCGATCCGTCTGATCCGCGTGCTATATTAAGTAAATTTCCTTCCTGTTATGGAAGACCCCCGAGCCCGGCAATGCGTCAGATTGGTGCTGAGTTGATGTTAACGATCATGGTGATGAAGGGTGAAATAATTTTTTAAAGGCTTAATCACAAGAACAAGATAGCCAGTATTTTGATATTTGGTATTATGCAAACTGCGCTGCAATAAACTTATTTTATTTCCTCAACCCTGGCCCTTCATCGAGTAACCATATGAACGGCGGCCTTCTCTATTTGGTTTTGCTTTTCATTACGTTATTCTTAATAATACGTACGAGAGAATCAACCACTGCCCTGTTTCAAAATAAAAAGCTAGCGTTATTAACTAAGCAAGTTCGAACTAATACACGTGTTTTTTTAATTACGGTCAAAAGAAATCACTCTTAAAATGTGTGTAGTGGACAGATAACATCATTGCACAAGAATTAAAAAATACCTACCAACGAGCTAATCAGCAGCGAGCTAGAAAATTGTTACTATCTTTTTCTTGGGTGGCAAAATGCCTTTACGCATACCCATCTCTCAAAAGAGAGATGGTGTATGTCAGGCTCAGCGCCAACTAAATGTTTGCGCCACTGCCTGCTAAAAACCACACGCTATACTTTCCTCTCGGCTAAGGCGAAGTCATGGGACCGTTTTCACAAGCCCCGCAACGCCACCGGGCTAGAAATCGTTACTATATCAAATATCTACTTCTACTACCGTTTTCGGGAGTCTCGTGGTCGAAGAAAGGTCGGTCCTGAGAAAATGGCAAGAACTAGAAAAACCTAAAAATTTTCAGCTCATAACTTTTATTGAAAATTATATTTAGTATCCAGTTAATATTAAACATTTTTGTTATCTCAGGTCATGCCATGCTTAAATATTTTTATCGTTTTGTAAACTATTACTAAGATGGGCGTTTCTCAAGGTGTGTACATATAATCAAGTATGTAGTTCTAGTTAATATCACTAACAAAGTGTGACTCAGTCTGCCTACACAAATGCACGAGTCTACCAGTGTTGAGATATATAGACGCAAGCAACCGGTTTGTTGACGGAAGAAAATCGCGGTGACCTAGACTCTCAATGTTTATTATTAAAGCGAAGAATGCATTTTGTTTTCTATTATCTTTTTTATTATTGATGATAAATATCAAAAGCTTTATTTTACTAGTCTTGATATTGCGTTATGCCTATTGTGATCTCAAACTTGGTAAAAAAAAAACTTGAAGTGTGTTTTGGAAAACGAAGTGTCCTTCGAAGACAATTCTTATAAGTGTAGATCACACATTTAGTCAGTTCACAAAAGTGGACTGCCTAAATGTGAACTACATATTTCACTAGTATTAAAATAAAGAACACCACCATAGGCATCATGCTCAATGATTTCAGCAAGGTCTACCAACTAGTAGGGCTGCAAATGAATATGGACAAGACGAAAATCATGTCTAATGCCCATGTCATTTCTGTACCGGTCCTGGTTGGGAATGCGATTCTCAAAGTTGTCGATCACTATGGTTACCTAGGACAAACAGTCTAATTAGGTAGATCCAATTTAAAGAAAGAGGTCAGCCGACGAATATAAATCAGCTGCGCAATGTTCGGGAAACTAAGGAGGCTCTTCTCGTCTAATATTTCGCAGTGTCTGAAAACCAAGATTTATAACTAGTGTGTGTTACCAGCGATGACTTACGGCACCGAAACGTGGTCTCTAAATGTCGGCCTCATAAAAATGCTCAAAGTCGTTCAGCGTGCTATGGTGAGGGCTATGTTCGGTATTTTTCTACGTGATAAAATCCGGAGTACGGAAATCCGTAGAAGAACGGGTGTAGCCGACACAGTCCGAAGAATTAGCACCTTGAAGTGGCAATGGGCAGGCCACATCGTTCGACGAACCGACAACCGTTGGGGAAGAAAGTTTCTAGAGTGACGACCACGAATCGGACGACGCAGCGTACGAGGACCCCCACTAAGTGGACTGATGACATTACCAAGATTGCAGGAAACCGTTGGATGCAGGTGGCACAGGAACGTTGCGAATGGCATTCTCGTGGGGAGGCCTATGTCCAACAATGGAGGTTTACGGGCTGATGGATGGATGAATGGAAAATAAAGAAATTATTTACAATGAATTATACATTTTTCATTTATAATACTATATATACCATATATATAGGCATAGCAATGTTAAATAGAATATAGAAATTGAAGAATGTTTTTTTGTTAAACCTTATGTTCGCTAAAATATTCTTTGTCAACACTTCTAATAATACTAGATTGAGCCACAGCGCACTGTAGCCGGGTCCAGCTAGTGTTCTTTTAATTAAATTTATACTGTAATACCTACAAACTATGATGACTTGTCAGTTTCGAATTTTACTTTTCGTGCAGGCCCGACTACTACTCGAAAACCAGCGAGAGAGAAATGTATTACCTACTCGACATTTCAGAATAGCATGATTTGATTGATCTAAATATTCGATTGGTAAATGTTCGAATTCGTATTTTATTTTATATTCGTGATTAATCTTTACAACTGAGAATTTTCTATTGTCAGAAAAAAGAATTTGAGAAAAATCATTTCGATTTCTAAGTTTCATAATAGAAATAAGATTTTATTGTTCTACTCAAATTAGCGATTTGTAATCGCTAAGAAAACCAGAATTGAAATATTCGTTTTTATTTGTATAAATTATCAATAGACCCGTATGATTCTTAATTGGGATTCTAATAATAGATTACGTTTAAAAATACTAAGCAACGTGTCTTAGAAATACAATATGTACTTTGTTTTGAAGGTCTAATAATACGTATTTAAAGATCTTTTCTTTCCATAATTCGATAATATTAGCTTATTATCTATTACACACCTATACCAAAACTTTAACCATTAAAACCGATAACTTATAAAAGATTTAAAACTTACCCAACCTATAAAAAATGCTGTGTAGTAGCGATTATGAATACTACCAACCCTTACATTGCTCGTGGGTGTCGTAAAAGACGACTAAGAGTTTTATATCGATCTGGGCCAACTCCATGTGATGCCATCTAGTCAACAATTATATTATATGCGAGGGTTGACCTTAGGCAGGCGGCCGGTCATAGAACTATTGCCAATAAGTTTTACAATCTGTACAACGGAAGAAGAGTACATATTGTGTCGACCCCAAGAAATTGAGATAAGAGTAGTATGATGATGATAGCTATAAAAATAGTAACATATATGGGCATATGTGTATATGTATTGTATATACAGTTTAAATATAAATTAATATGGGGGTTTTTATCAGAACAACAGAAGCCAAAATAGTGTCTAAATAACGACTTTCCTTATCAGGTGTTCGTAAGTTCGTATCCCTCTGAAGATAATTCTATGTGCGATCTACAAATAGTTAAAATCTTTTGTAAAATTATGTGCGATAATTTCATTATGTTCTTTAAAACGACTCTCACATTGTGACGAACTGCTACTAGTGAGATGTATAAGATCCTAAGACAATTTTTTTTTTATTTTTTTTCTAAATTGTTCATTTATTATCCTTACTAATATTATAAATGCGAAAGTAACTCTGTCTGTCGCAAAAAAATTTGGATAGTCGTAAAACCTGACAAAGGACATAGGCTACTTTTTAATCCAAAAAAAAGGGTTTTACGGGGATGAAAAGTTGTAAGGAAGTGTCGTCATTTTATAGCCAGAAGCTTGAAACTTATTTTTAGGCTGTCGATTACATATAAATAAATATGACAATAAATTTTTGTAAAAAAATTACCCTTAAGGGTGAAAATAAAAATACGTGATGAAAGTTTATATGAAAATTGGTTATTTTAGAAGCTAGATTGACGAAACATCTTTTTTGGCTTTTGATACATAATGAACATATAGGATACGTTTATCCCGGTAATGTGTTCCCTTACGATAATAGTTCAACTTTAGGAAAGTAACCTTTTACGCGGGCGAAGCCGCGGGCAGAAGCTAGTTTCTAATAAAGCATCAGCAACAAGGTATAAGTTGGCCGATTTTCTGTAGCTATTGCCACACATTTCTATTTCACATTTAGATATTTATTATATAAAACGGTGATATCTAGAGTATATAATTATGTATTATGTGATCAATATGGATTAATATCGCTTTCAGTAATTATGTCGACATGCCGACACTTAAATAAAATACAGGTAGTTTTGCTATTTATCATCAAATAAAATCTGAACGTCTTAACTATATCCGTATTGATATATTTCAATGATAAACTATATAGTAAACAACCATTTTAACGCTGAGATACTACACTCATTTGCAAAAAAAACGGGCACCTAAGCAATGAACCATTTCAAATGTTAATATTTCTTTGTTTGATAATTATAGGTAGTTTTATCCACACAATTTGGTAAATTAATAAGAAAATAATCGTTTTCATCAGTATTTCATAAAATTTAGATACAATTTATGGGAAATAATGCTAAACCTCGCTAGTAGTGTATATTCGCTAGTAGTGCATATGCTCATGAAGTAAAAATAAAAAAGTTTTTTTGTTTGTTTTTCTTTAATAAAGTAAAAGCAGATAAATGTTTAGTATCGAGTGTGACCCCCTCTAGCTAAAATCACAGCTTGAATTCGTCTGGGCATGCTAGCGAGTATATCCCGGATACTTGCTTACGGAATACGTTCCCACTCCGCAGTAATCACATTCTTCAGCTCTCTGATGGTCTGCGGAGCCGGGTGTACTGATCTCACACGCCGTTTCAGAACGTCCCAGACATGCTCTATGGGATTGAGGTCGGGACTTCGAGCTGGCCAATCCAAACGACGAATGCCGACCTCTTGCACATACGCATTAACATCGCGGGATCGGTGGGCGCGAGCATTGTCGTCCATAAAAATCGAGTCTTCACCTAGAGCGGCCAATGCGGGTTGTGCATGAGAAATTAGAACTTCCGTTATGTATCGATGCCCAGTCAGTGAGCCGTTTTCAATGAAGACTAACTCTGTACGATCCATTGAATTTATTCCTGCCCAAAACATAACAGAGCCCCCACCATAAGGTGTGATTTCTTCGAAACATGCCTCTGCAAAGCGTTCTCCTTGTCTTCTTAGCACTCGCCGACGTCGATCTTCACTGAACAGAGATATCCTGGCTTCATCAGAGAACAAAACCCTATTCCAATCGTCTTGAGTCCATGATTCACAATTTCTAGCGAACCTAAGCCTGTGAACTCTGTGCTCACGGAGTAATTTGGGGCCGCGGGCCGGGCGGTGACTGCGTATATTGGCAGCGAGAAGCCTCCTCCTGACCGTCCATAGACTAATATGCATATTTCTTACTTCTTGGAGGTTGTTCTTAAGATCCACATACGAAGATTTGCGATTTCTCAATGCGCGACTCACAAGAAAACGATCATCCCGTGGTTGGGTACATGGTTTTCTTCCAGAACCAGGCCTTCTCTCGACGGAACCAGTCTCCTGATATCGCTGCCAGGTCCTTTGGACTGTCGAGCGACTAACATTTAGCCTCCTAGCCACGAAACATTGGCTGCAACCCTCTTCAAGCAGCGCGATAATTTTGGTAGCTTTTACCACTTTATCTACCATTTTTGATACAGCCAAACAGCATTAAATAAAGCTTTGACAGTCAAGGATATGAAATTAATCGATAAAAATTGAATAAAAGTTATGAAAGTCGATGTTAACTTCTGGAACTTCGCGCCAAAAATGTAGGATAAAAAGGGGTTTTCTGTAAAAATGAACATCAAATGAAAAATTGAATTTAGAACGTACTTTTTTAAATACCACAGCATTTTTAAAACCGGCCAGTAACGTGTACAAACGATTGAAACCTTTTTGGTATTGTATCTTTTTAAATATGAATGAAAATCAAAACCGCCCGTTTTTTTTGCAAATGAGTTTATTTGTGAATACTCCTTTTTCGGGATGTAGGAGAAGAACCTTAAGATTAAGGCGCGATAAATATCGACCGTGTTAAATATTGTCCGTGTGATGATGGAGTTAGAATACAATTCACCACCCCCCTTTCTTACCCGTGGGTGGATCGTAAGAGACGACTAAGGGATATGAACTGCATTTAAAATATATGCAAGAGATGGAAAACTCGAAAGAAAACCCTATACCAACACGCCTGATCAGCGTGGTGTAGTAGGTCATTTCCTTCCCATTTATTATGTAGTAGGTCATTTCCTTCCCATTATGGAGGAGGCTCGAGCCCAACAGTGGGACATATATGAGCTGAGATGATGATGATGATGATAAAATATCGACCTAGTCTTACTTATTTAATTTAACTTAATGACATAAATTTAGTTAAAATTTTCAATTTAGTTGTCGCTAGTATTACTTTAGCGAATTGTCGCGAGCTAGTCGATCAATAACACCTTAAATTAATCTGCACGCATTTGAACGAGACCAAATTTAATTAGCGCGCTAACGTAGCACTGTCGTCATAAGTCGTCTATTAGCATTCTATTGATTTGCTTTACTGGTGCTTTTGACTCGCATTATAATTTATTAATTAGAAAATATTACTACGCAATGTATGAGGTTATTATCCTGGCTCGCCTTTTGGAAATGGCCCTTTTGACTCCAATCATAGCGGCCTGCCTAATGTGAACCTTATTCAATAAGCTATTGTTTTTAGCTCGTCTTGTTTATTATTTATTTTTCTTTTTTATGAGTCAATAGTGCCAAAATGATAAACTAAAAAACGCGCCAACATATCCTTCAGGACGCGGATGATAACAAACGCGAGTACCTACTTTAATAATTAACTGCGTCAAATTGACAAAATGGAAGGAGTTTCTGTGTGTCATCAGTCATAATGTACGGAGGCAACTATACTACTACCAAATTAATGAGGTTGGCACACCCATTTACACGTATTTTATCACACTCTAGAGTAATTCTATAACCTCGATGTCGCGGGGGTCTTAACAGACATACGATTAAGGTACACACATAGCAACCCAGACCTAGAATAAATTTTTGCAGATCACATAAAGAACTTTCAGCGTTCGTGGTGTCTGTGATGTGTGGTGAACGCACTTCATAGCACTCGGCATGAGGAGATCGCTGTCGGGGATTAAATGTTAGTAGACGATCTCTCCGGCGTCCCGTAAAAGTGCGGAAGGGGGCCGCTGTGGTTTTAGTGAGTATTCCCGTGGAACAGCCAACAGTCGAGTCCCACAATCCTCCCCGTCTCGACACCGGCGGGTTTCCATAGCGCGTAAATGCGTTTCCGAGCGTTAAAAGAAAAATGAGGAGGTCGCTACTCCGACCGTTACGCAGTCTATGCAGTTTATTGCTATCTCTAATATAAATAAATTAGTTCGTGCTAAATGGTTATAATGTTACACTACAAATTTATTGGGAAGTGGTACACGGCCCCGGGCGCTCGGGGGCAATCACCGCAGCATCCTTTTCCGTTACAGCTAGAGAGACACATGTTTATGCCATCAAAATTATATTAGCTATATTAACTAGAGCCCTTCGATGATTCCTTTCGCTGTATTATTTCTTTGTTTTGATGAGATTATATATAAGATATCTCTTATTATTTAAAGCGTTATCTATTATCTGCTGTTTTAGTGTCTATATTCATAGTTTCACTTGGAAAAACACACGATTCTTCTTGTGTTTAACAACTATTGTCATTGCCAATCGCTGTCCAAGTATGGCGATTATGACATTATACCTCAGGCTCATGTTCAACATTAGATGTGGATTGTTTAAATGAGTGAAAGAGAAAAGTAGGGTTACTGAACTGATCTGAAACTCCGTAATGGGAGGGCAATCGACCTACAACCACGCTGGTCAGACGTGCTAGTATAAGAGTTTTGTTTCGAGTTTTCCTTCTCTTGCATAGATGTTATATGCCTTATGTATCCCTTAGTCGTGTCTTACGATCATTCGTTCGTCTCCGTCTCCACACGGATATTCTAGTCTCTGTTTACAATTAGTTTAAATTGTACAAGTAGCTAGGTACTATTATTGCGATTTATGCTCAGGCAGTGACTTAACAATGATAGTACTGAATGGCTATGCAAATTTTTATACTTGTTTATATAATTTTGCGTACGTAAGTATGTGTGATAAGATTATAATGTTCAATTGTGTCACGTCGTTATCAAGCATTGACATTATTTTTCTTAACCAAAACATGAAAGCATCGCTAGATCCCTTTGATATTTCAGTGAAACGCAATTACGTCTCAATTTAATTATTCCCAAATAATTCTAGAGTAATAACATTATAAAACATTATTTAAAGCCTTTACATACTTCGAATCATTTTAATCCTTACTAATATTATAAATGCGAAAGTAACTTGTGTCTGTCTGTCGCTCTTTCACGCCAAAACTACGGAACCGAACTAAATGAAATTTGGTACGCAGATAGTCTAGAGCCTGATAAAGGACATAGGCTACTTTTTAATGTAAAAAAAAAGGATTTGTAAAGGGGAATAAAAAGTTGTAAGGAAGTACCGTCATTTTTAAAGCCAGAAAGCTTGAAACTTATTTTTAGGCTATTGATTAGATATAAATAAATATGACATTAACATGTTGTAAAAATTTACTCTTAAGGGGTAAAATAAAAATAGGGGATGAAAAGCTTTAGGAAAGTAACCTTTTACGCGGGCGAAGCCGCGGGCAGAAGCTAGTATTTCATAAATATTTCTTGCAAAATAATCTATCGCATTTTTTTTTTATTTTAAGCTGATTTTGTGTAATATTAATATTGCCAATCGTGAGATTCGTTAATTATGTGGTAAAGACAAACTATAACAAAACGTTTGGATGTTTATGAAATGGTTTTCTTTACATATTTTATATTTATTATATATAATCTCATAACTCTATGGCCTAAGGAGTAAGTGGAGAATAACACCCATATTTCGTTTATTATATGTTGTAATGAAAAAAATGTTATACGTGTGTTCAGTTATAGAGGAGGCCTGTGTTCAATAGTTAGCTGAATCGATACATTATCATCATCATCATCATCCAGTCTTTATCCCAATTACTTAGGTTTGACGTAATATATACGAGTACTCTTCTTCCATCATCATCATAATCCTCCTGCTCCCATCCCAACCACCTGGGGTCGACGCAATATGTACCCCTCTTCCTACATATTGCAAAAGTTATTGTCAATAGTTTTATGACCGCCTGTCTGTCGTCAACCCTCCCTGGGAACGCAATTGTTGACCAAACGGTATCAGGTGGTGTTGGCCGAGGTCGATATAAGTCGTCTTTCACGACATCCACGAGCAAAGTAAAGGTTGGTAGTATTCGTAGCCGCTACCACACAGCAACCTTCTTCCATCATATATGGTATATATTGTCAAGGTTTTGGCGGTAGTTTTGTAACTGGCCGCCTGCCTGACATCAACCCTCCTTCAGAATGTAATTGTTAATTAGACGGTATCGGATGGAGTAGGCTCAGGTCGATGTAAACCTCTTTTCTAAAAGACGACTCTTTTAAGACACTCACGAACAATGTAAGGGTTGGTAGTATTAGTAGCCGTTGCTACATGTGACTGACTATCAAAGAACTTATTTTGTAGTTTTTTGTATTAAAAAAAATATATTTTAATTTAATTAGGGAAAGTAAATAAAACAAAAATTGGATCCAATAATAAAAGTATCTACTTTAGTATACTACTATATAAAAAAAAAAAAAAAAAAAAAAAAAAATGTAGGTAATAAGGAGGTTTCCTGCCAATATGCCTTATTATAAGTCAGTTCGCAACTGGCTATCACCGTTTAATGTATGTAGTTGGTAGTTACAAGTGTACAAAATCCATGCAGCTTGTGCTATGGATTGTAACCAGACCGTTACCCGTCCCTACATATGAATAATGGACTAGCTTAACGGGTCTCACATTTCGTTCAAACGTGTTGGGTCGATCGAAACTATTTTCCATAATTTCCATCAGCAGAATAATAAGTTTTCTGCGACAATAGCAGATAACCTTTTTAAACGACCAAAGGATTTTGACTTTTGAAATTCTTAAACTTTTACTTAATTCTAAAACTGTTTTTATCTACCTAAACGGTTTCGAATGTTGAGCTCGTTTAGTAAGACCGGCTCTTGAATGGCAGAAATTATGGTTTCTATATTATTTTCTATAATTAATATCGCCCATAACTTGCTAGTTAGTGTCGTATGGTGGCTAAGACAAAAGTCTTCGACCTTGTGCCTGTCCATCTTCATAGTATCTGTCGGTTTAGTTACCCTCACAGCTGTGTCGCCGAATGATGCAACTTATATTCTAGTGTGATAATTAGTTCAAACCAATAAATAGGAGCTAGGGTTGATTTCGCCTTATTTCGAATGCTCAGTGCCTTTAGTGTAGACTACAGACACAATTCGCCCTTGTGTAGTAACATTTATTTTCCATGGGACTTTTAATAAGCTAAGTGCAGTGGGCAACAGAGATATCTTGGAAAATTAATAAAATCAACTTCATTCGCCAATCTGTGACTTGACGATTATGGCCTCTTCTTCGCGAGGAAATCTAACTTCAAAAGTAGGAGTCGTAGATTGTTTTCCCATCTAGTACAACATTCCTGTTTACGATTAGGTGTAACATAGTTCAGTACCTAGTAGCTTTTTATTTAGGTAAAATTCACTTTTAAATTTTGACATTTTCGAAGCCAATACAAATTAAACTTGAATACTATCTATAAAAACTTGATTACGAGCGCAAAATGAATTACAATTGGAACGGATTTCCAATAGGTGTGGGTTCGAATCCCATGTGTGACGTACATTTTTCGCTCGTAATCAAGTTTTTATAAATAATCAAACATGTTAAATGCTAAATTTCAGTAATTTGAATAATATCATCGATTCGCTTTGTTTGTAAATTCGTTATCCACTTAGTGGGTATGTTATCAACTAGACGTCACACTTAAGCACATCATGTTTAATGCGTTTATTGCACTAGCTGCGGAATCGAGTAACTGATGTAACTGATTACGTTATTATTAACGTACGTATGACAATTGGTGCATAACGGTAGTGATGTGAGTGGTTTTAAGCAGGTCTCAATATTTTAACTTCCATGTTACTTTGCATACGTAAAATTATTTATTTTATTACATAAAATGAAATTGCTGTGCGGTAGTGGCTGCGAATACTATCAAACCTTATTACGATCGTAGATGTAAAAGTGCAGTTTTCCGTGTGGTGACGGAGTAAGAATACAATTCACCACTCTCTATCTTACCCGTGGATGATCGTACGAGACGACTAAGGGATATAAAATGCATATAGCATCTATGCGAGAGAAGGAAAACTCTAAACAAAACCCTATATCAACACGTCTGACCAGCATGGTATAGTAGGTCAATTACCCTTCCATTATGGAGGAGGCCCGTGCCCAACAGTGGGACATATATGGGCTGATGAAGAAGATGTAAAAGACGACTAAGGGATTTATATCGACCTGGGTCACCACTTCACCAGGTGGTCGGCCTGGTTAACAATTACATCTAAGATGCTTGGCAGCGACAGGTGCTAGTTGTAGATGGCCTCCTTCTGCGAGGAGGTCATCTCTTCGAAGGAGGCCGCGGAGCGGGTACGCGAGGCGTTTGCTTCTGCGGACTCGCTCCGTAGGCGGCGGCCAAGAAGGGGGAGGCTCCGTTACGGGCATCTCCTCCCACCGCATTGATGGCGAATGGATGTGACTAGATAGCCTAGCGTTGGGGTGTCGGGGATAGAATGTCAATAGACGATCTCTCCAGCACCCCGTAAAAGCGCGGAAGGGACCGCTGTGGTTTTAGTGGGTATTTCGGTTAACAATTACATTTTCAAGTAAGGTTGATTGATATCAGGCAGGCGTCCTGTTATCAACTATTGGCAACAACATTTGTTATATGTACCATGAAAGAGTTAAACATATTGGGTCGACAGAAAATAATTGCGCTTAGAGCAGGATAATGAAAAATTAAACTACATATGCATAATATGGGTTTTGTAGAACATTTATCCCATTTGTAATATCAGGTTAAAATATTTACATTGCTAATATCATCATCATCACAGCCCATAAATGTCCCACTGTTGGGCACGGGCCTCCTCCATAATGGGAGGGAAATTAACCTACTATACCGCGCTGGTCAGACGTGTTGGTATAGGGCTTTGTTTCGAGTTTTCCTTCTCTCGCATAGATGTTATATGCGTTTTATATCCCTTAGTCGTCTCGTACGATCGCCCACGGGCAAGATAATGGGGTGGTGAATAGTATTCTTACTCCGTCACCACACGGAAAGTTAAATTATATAAAATTACTTTGATAAATTACATTGAATGATTAACATTATCGTGTTGAGTTGAAAACCATAAATTTCAAAGCGGAATCAATTCGACAATAGACAAATTTAATAAACAACAATTAATTTACTTTCACGACTATTGCATATAGAAAGTTTTAATACTAAATTGCATAGAAAATGGAAACGATTAAATAATTTCCTATCTATCATGGTTCACATTCACGCGTAATTTTATATCTACGAGACATGCCGACTTTAGTGGCACACGTCTGACCAGCGCGGTATACTAGGTTAATTTCTCTCCCATTACGGAGGAGGCCCGAGCCCAACAGTGGGACATTTATGGGCTGTGATGATGATGATAAAATAAGTGATATGAAGGTACTACCAATCTTGCTGTTGTTACATTTGCCATCAAATTGGTCGGTATGGAAACGACATTGACATGCATACAATGGCGTGGCTTGCCTTAAACGGGCCCCATATCAAAATATGTTAAGGGCCCAAAGGAAGGGTATTTTTTTTTTAAAAAGTAGCAATAATGCTCTAATTTAATAACAATAATTTCATATTTAATATGTTATTTACTTAGCTTTTAGGAACATTAAATATATTAATGGTCCTAGGACCACAATTCGATGTAATGTAATTTTGAACAAAAATGGATGGCCCAGCAGTTATTTTTAAAAAACTATAAGAAATTGGGAGACATTTTAGAATTTTTTGCTTACAGCCTTACACACTTTCGGGGCCCCTGTATCATTAATACGGCGATACCGCAATAGTTACGCTATTCCATGCAATTTATTAGTATTGACTGATTCTAATGTTTATTTTTTGTAGTTACTCGTTTATTCGACAACTTCAGGATATAATAATAATACTAGACATGCGCGAAACAGTATTTTGCGAAGTGATGTGATATGGCATTACATTTCGTGCCGAGTAATATTACATTTTACCATCACTCCAAACATCACACATGACATGAAATGTCATGTGTGATGCGTAATGCGATAGCGCTCTATATACTTATACGGCGGGCGGCGTCAAGAGATATAAGCCTTAAAGTTCTGAAAATAAAACTCAAAATAAATATTGAATTGCTAGACACCGAACATTGCAGAAATGCTGAGCAGTACACGTGTGTTCGCGTCATATATGATGTGATGTGTGATGTTTAATGTGATGTGATATTTAGTCGCGTAATGTGTAATGGGTCAGTACACGGTCGGGTAATATTACGTGTGATACATCACTCGTATTACTTACACATGTCTAAATAATACATATGTCGATATTACTTTGTCAATAAAGTTCTAATAAAATTATTTCATTATACCTGTGTATATCCGTTTAATTGCCTGTAAACTAACAAACGAGACTGAAGAGATATATTTTTTTAAGCAACAATATCTTGCTTTAATTTAATTGATAAAAATATTAAGCTTATATATTTTGCTGTGTGGTAGCGGCCACTAATACTACCAACCCTTACTTTGCTTGTGGATGTCGTAAAAGACGACTAAGAGCTTTATAACGACCAGGGCAATCTCCATCTAATGCCGTTTGGTCAACAATTACATTCCCAAGGAGGGTTGACGCCTGGCAGGCAACCGTTTATAAAACTATTGCCAATAACTTTTACAGTAACTAATATGAAAGAAGAGTAGATATTGTATCGACCCCAAGTAATTGAAGAGTAGGAGAATGATGATGATATTCTTTTATATTCTTGTAAATGTTTAATGCCGTATCGTAGCGGCTTTGAATACTAATCAACTTAACATTTTTCGTAGGTCTCGAAAAATCAATTAACAGTTGTATAGTGATCTGGGTATTTTTTTCCAATTCCGCGTTTTTATTGGTGGTGTTCCCAACTTCACGAAAGAGGTAGCATCAAGCAAGTAGCGAGTGATAAAGTTATATCCAACTCAAGCAAGCAGGCTTTGCTATTCTAACTATACTAGAAGTAAAAGATATGCTGTGCCGATCTCAAATTTGAATGGCATTAAAGGTAGGAAAATAATATGGAACTGGAGAGGAAAATTATATGCTTTACCACTTTCTTTCATCACGGTTGATGTACTCCACTAACGAACTATGTCCTTAGTCTCGCATATGTATATTATTTGGTAGGAAGTGGTCTTAACGAAATAATTAATGTTCACCTAATAAGTCATGCAACCAAAACCTTTTAATCATGTTCGCATATTACACTTGAGAATTTTAAAATGCGGCTGGTTGTATTATGACCCCACCGAAACCAAGAGAGCGTTAATCCATTTTTATGGCTGACGAACAAGCAGCTCATATGATGGTAAGTGGTATCTGCCGCTTATGGACATTGTCGATACGAGAGGCACAGTCTGGTTGCTACCTACCGCAAGGCACGCACGTAATGAGCGGTTTACACGGGTCGATTTTCGCCGTGCGGCTAGTCTCTTCACAAATTGCCTCACCAAGCCGTATCGTTAGCCCATTTACACAGGTTACTAAAATCGCATGTGGCTCGGTCATTTCGTTCGAAAATGTTGAGCAGAATAGCTGTTTGTGCCGGAATTGAAATAGTTATTCAATTATTCAACAATTGCTTGAAGAACAAAGAGATAGTGATCACTGTAGTGGATACAACGTGTGCGAAACACTCCTTCATGCGGCGGGCGATCGCCTGCAACCGATCGTTTACACGGTCGATTTTAATCACCAATCGCATGCGGTCGATTGCCGCGCGCCCAAAGTCGGATGCCACCCAACTTTGGGGCTTGCGGCTTTAGTCACTTGTGACCTAGCCGAATCACCATTTAGACGGTCGATTTACGCCACGCGGCAAAAATCGTGCGGCTTTAGTCACCCGTGTAAACCCGCCTTAACGCAGCAACAAATTGCTCTTATTCAGACATCGCTTTTCTGCGGGAGGATTACCGCGGTCCATTTGCAGCTGTAGGCAGAAAACGTTTTAAATAAGTCCCTATTTTCGTGCCTGCACATGCATTTTTTTACACCATCCATCTAATAAGTAAGCTATGGTTTCCAAAGAAGTTAATCAGGTGCCCCGATACTATGCTTAGGTGAATTCCAAATTTCGGGTGGTCGGAGCTTAACCTAACCTAAGTTATTTAAATTACTGAAATTTAGCATTTAATATGCTTAATTATTTATAAAATCCGATTACGAAATGAAAAATGATGTCGCAAGCGGGATTCGAACCCGCGCCTATTGGGATTCCGGTCCAATCGTGCTGTCGCGGTAGTGTAGTGGTAGCACGATTGGACCGGAATCCCAATAGGCGGCGCGGGTTCGAATCCCGCTTGCGACATCATTTTTCATTTCGTAATCGGACTAACCTAAGTTAGGTAGTTTCAGCGGTAGTCCATTCAATTTGAGGAGAAGGGACATAAGGTTTATAAATGTGTGATGAATGCCGAAATTCCGTGGTACTTTAATCGAGGTCAGCATTGACACCAACTTTTCTAAGAAAACGATTTTTTTTTATTGTTCTAAAGAATTTAATTAAAAATTGTAAATAAAATTATGGGAACACATTCTTATCTAATATTCACGACACAATGGTGTGGTTGTGAAATCGTCACCATTGTACTGGTAATTAGGTACGTATTTAATACGTTTGGTGATTGACTACGTATCGCGAACCCGACGACGCTATCACGCTCGCCCAGACGGAGGCATATACAGCCCGCGCGGCCCTGACAAACAAATATCCACGATTCCGCCCCCGCCGTCGAGGTCGGAAATCGTGTCGCGTTTAAATCATAAACGTGGGTGAACCCACTTTGCCAGCGACCCCACGAGCCGAGGTCCGTACCCCACAGGGGCCGTGCCCTCGGGATCGGTCGCTGACACAAAAAAAAAACTATGTATTGAATTTTCTGTGTGGTGACGGAGTAAGAATACAGTTTGTCATTTACAAGCCCCAAGGCCAAGAGAGAGAGGTTCTTGCCGGTGGGTGGTATAAAAGATGATTAAGAGATATACAGGGTGTAAGGGGACCGCTCCCGAAAACAAAGACAGGTGACCCTACTAGTCCTACTTGTAATGATAGGCTAGACAAAAAATCGATTCGGATGAAAACAAATTTTTTTTTCACCACGCGAGGTCGTTGAACTCTTGAACATATGATCGTGAGTTATGAATAGATTGCGTCTTTTCTCATCCGAGTATAGTTACGTATTTTTTATCGAGTTATCATTACATGGCACTGTCCTAATACGATGGAATGTGAAAAAAACTTAAAAATATTTGTGAAAAAAAAAATTTTATTTTCATCCTGATCGATTTTTTTTCTAGCCTATCATTACAAGTAGGACTAGTAGGGTCAACAGTCTTTGTTTTCGGGAGCGGTCACCTTACACCCTGTATGTAGATAGCATCGATGGCAATAGATGGTAATCTCGACATAAAACCCTATGCGAACTAGCGTGCTATAGTCAATTTCCCTCCCACGATGGAGAGCCCAACGATGGGACATATAAAGGTTGTATTGAAAATGATGCTGTTATTAACTAAAACTATAATATCTCACTGTACTTTGCTTGCGACAGAGGGTTGATGTGCGCGTCCGTTAACCGGTTTCCTAATCCTATTGAGTGGACCACCGGTATTTTCACCTTATCTTCGGTGGCCCGCCTGGCATATTGTATTTTCAAATATATCTGTTGGTCGAAGCCCTAACAGCTAGTTTTTACCTTCAAATCAAATATTTAACACTAGAAAGACTGAAACTTAATATATGTATACTTATGGTATATTGCCCAGAAGCAGACAAAATGACTGCTTTGTAATAAAATAATCAAAGC
This sequence comes from Lymantria monacha, assembly GCA_905163515.2. Taxonomy (NCBI): domain Eukaryota; kingdom Metazoa; phylum Arthropoda; class Insecta; order Lepidoptera; family Erebidae; genus Lymantria; species Lymantria monacha. The sequence goes on from LR991093.1 coordinate 23,995,230, forward strand.
GTAATGATAAGTATAAAAAATATTTTTAATGTTATTTTATATTATTTACAACTCTATAATTTATAATTAGTAAATATTAAACAATAAAAAAATATCTATCCACTTGAAAAACAAAAGAAAAGCTTACAAAGCTTACGAATCATCGTCTGCACATTTTTTTGCAAATAAAACTGGTATTTTTTTTCATGCATGTGTTATGCACATACATACTTTTTCTACTTGTCACAAATATTCATTGTTTTGTTATTGTGACAAAGTTGTAGTTGACAAAACCTGCGTTATGGTTTATGATGTTTACGCGAGTATCTATTACACATTTGAAATAAAACTACCTTTTTTAATTTTTTTTTTTATTGCTTATGGTGGCAAACGAGCAAGCAGCACAACTGATGGTAAGTGTCACTGCCGCCCATGGACCTTTGCTATACCAAGGGTATAGCTTAGACCGCTGCCTACCAATTAATCCCCAAACCCACCCAGTTGGGCTTCCAGCTCTCTCGCTCACCGAACGAAGCACAATAGCACATTGCCATTATTCAGACGTCGATCTTCTGCGAGAGTGTGGTACTACCTCGGACGGACCGGCCCGCGGCTGTAGACAGAGAACTGTCAATAGCGTAGTCCTACCACTATTGTACCTTTACGGATTCTATTACTTAAATACTTACGGATTCGCCCTTACATAACCATAATCACTGTACAGTGTTCGAAAGGTCAGGAAATTAAAAAGCAAAAACAAACGCGGTAGAATCCGTAAAAGTAGTTTTATTTCAAAATTGCGTTTTTTAGGGTCACAGAATACCTTATTATTGTTAGGGCAGATTGCATTTGATGTTTGTGGGTCTTCAGGTTCTTTATTTCTGTATTCGGCGGCAAGCTGTTCTGACTTTATCGATAATTCTTTTCTATTCGTTATTTTTATGAATTGCTATAAAATGAATAATTATATTGAACTTGTTATAAACAGTATCAATGCATAGATCTAAGACTGACAAGTACTACTTTTATCTTACTGAGCACCTGCAACTTATCTAATGCAAATTGATAACAAAATATATGTAAACAGAAACAATAAATTAAAAAAAAATGATATTTCAGTTCAGGTTGGAGTGGTCATGTAAGAAATTACAAATTTTAGTAATAAAATCATTTAATTATTTTAAAATCCCAAGTCAGTCAAAATTACTACTCTTGGGCATTATAGGTATAGTGCATACGTATATCGGAAATAAAAAGGGAGGGGAGGTAAATACAACTATTAATGAATGCCTTTATATAATACTAGCGACCCGCCCTCGCTTCGCTTCGGTTACGTCAGTTTAGTTGTGTAGTTTAGGTACTTTCGCGACATAGAATTCCTTTCGGAAGAGGAATTTCTTAAAATCCTACTTCATCTGACCTTTACAGGATAGAAAGAAAGTCCACACCAAATTCCAAATCTGTAGGGGCAGTAATGGAAAATGTGTTTTTTCCCCCTTTAGGGGTGGAATTTTTAAAAAGCCGCCTTTATATAATATATAAAAAGTCATAAGACTTCAAAAAATTGTATCCTTATAAATTATATATAATATAATAATAATAGTTTTCCGTGTGGTGACGGAGTGAGAATACAGTTCACCACCCCCTATCTTGCCTGTGGGTGATCGTAAGAGACGACTAAGGGGTATAAGACGCATACAACATCTATATATACAGCAAGAGAAGGAAAACTCGAAACAAAACCCTATACCACCACGTCTGACCAGCGTGGTGTAGTAGGTTAATTTCCCTCCCATTGTAGAGTAGGCTCGAACCCAACAGTGGGACCTGTATGAGCTGTGATGATGACGATGAAATATATATTATTTTTTTATCTGAAATTTAAAAACAGTCAAAATTGCTGCTTTGGGCAATCTAGTGTTAAAAAACCTATATACCTTATAATATAAAAACTATAACTTCCATATATCAACGTAACGTATCGTACATACATATATACATACATACCATCACGCCATGTCCTCTGCAGGGTAGGCAGAGAGAACGTAATAGAGAACGTAAATATGAATGTGGTGGTCAAATGTCGAAGTTCAATAGATCACAAGTTATTTGGTTTATGTAAATAATTTGATTATGAGATTTAAAAAAGTCATAATAAATTAAACATTTTTATAGTAAAAAAAAAACAAGAAATGTTTTAAAGTTATTTAAGATTACACGTTTTTCTATTAAATAAATTTCAGGTTTGTCTATAGAACTTGGAGGTTTGTCTATGGTTTGGTTTGTCTATTATACAGGTTTGTCTATGGAACTAGAAATGAATACATTTAGACTTAAATCTTTTGTTGGTGAAATCTACCACTACATAATAATTGTTATACTATAGAACTTGGCTAAGGCGAAATTTATGCTCACATTGTGGAGGCGAGTTCTGCCCAATAGTGGGATATATGTGAGATAAGAACAAGAAGAATGTGTACTGTTTTTTGTGCGATGTCTGAAATAGTCGTAAATACATTAACATAGCTATTTATTAAGATAGCCATATTCAAACATATTTATAAGAATTAATAATTGCTAAGTACCTATAAGTGAAGCGCATCAGCTGCTCATGCAGATGCGCTGACCTCATCCGACGTTTCCAAAAGTAAATATACAGACCGTATTAGGCTCCAATGGGACGAGGCGTGTTTGCGTTGTGCTACACTCATCGATTTGTTTAGCTATATTTCATCTACATATATTTAATAGTAGATTCTGCCCGCGGTTTGCCCACGTAAAAGGTTACTTTCCAAAAGTTTTTTTATCCTCTATTTTTTTTTACCCCTTAAGGGTAAATTTTTACAACATGTTAATGCCATATTTATTTATATCTAATCAATAGCCTAAAAATAAGTTTCAAGCGTCTGGCCGCCCTAGCCGAGGCCGCGGGTGACTGGATCGGGGAATTAGTCCGTCACCCGCCGAGAGGCCGACTGCGTGAGGAAAGACCGACATCCTACCCGAAGGGGGGACGTCGGTCGAGGAGAGGGTACTCCTCAGGGGTATTCCGTCGGGCCAACCACTGACGTCAAGTCACTCTGCTCCGGGGGTTGGCCCAACGACGAAGGCGACGTCACGGGTGGGTTACGGGTGTGCGTGCTTACGCCCCTCTGTCACCCCGGACGGAGTGGTGCGAGGAGTGTGCCGACCGTAACACGCCCCCAAAAAAAAAAGCGTCTGGCTTTAAAAATGACGATAATTCCTTACATCTTTTCATCCCCCTTTACAACCCCTTTTTTGCATTAAAAAGTAGCCTATGTCCTTTATCAGGCTCTAGACTATCTGTGTACCAAATTTCATTTAGATCGGTTCAGTAGTTTTGGTGTGAAAGAGCGACAGACAGACAGACAGAGTTACTTTCGCATTTATAATATTAGTAAGAATTCTTTGCATGCATATTTCAAGGGATTTAAGTTATTTAACTTACGCTATTTCTTACATTTGTATAATAAAAATATTATATCATCATCATCTCAGCTCATATATGTTCCACTGTTGGGCTCGAGCTTCCTCCATAATGGGAAGGAAATTGACCTACTATACCGCGCTGGTCAGACGTGCTGGTATAGGGTTTTGTTGTTGTTTTCATCTCTTGCATAGATGTTATATGCGTTTCATATCCCTTAGTCGTCTCTTACGATCACATAAGATAGGGGGCGGTTAATTGTATTCTTACTCCGTCACCACACGGATAAACAAAAAAAAATATATTTATATTATTATTTTTTTCCAGAGAAGACCCTGCAGTAAGACTGATACTTGTATTAGAACTGTTAACATATACGATATAATTAACGGCCACAAAGAATATGGCAGTTTTTTTTTCGTCATAATGATTTCTGATGTTTACAGAGTTCATGATCCCAGGAGTACTGATAGGTCCTTTACAGCGTTCAGATGTGTGAGTGATGAGTATCTTACAGCGTCTATAGGAGAACCTATCAGTCCTCCCGTGACCATGAACGCTGTAAGTTTTTGAAATGTCGGCAAATTAAAAATGAGATAGATACAAACACGATAGAATCCGTGAAAATAGTTTTATTTTAATTCTGTGATATGTCAATATTGTATTCTTAGTCCTAGATTTCGTACATATAATGGATATAATATTATTTTTATCATATTTTATAGTTTAAATTACTTTGTTCTAATATTGCAGTTAAATTACCTATCGGATAGAATCGCCAACAATGTTATCGCTAAAAAAGCAGAAGTCTTAATCAATTTTTCAGACATTGTTGGAAAAGCTATTATCCGCTAAATGGATTTTTGTTTATCTCTATTATTATGTATCTTTATGTTCCAAAAGTATGACTACATAATATGTTACTAAATTTATAGTTCGCACTCAAGTTTTAACGTTAGACCAAGATTAAATTTACCGTATGACAATTCAGTTGCGATGCAAATCACTTCAGAAAATATTTTAATTAATACATGCATTTATATAGCAAACTTAGGAGTACATTGCATCGTCTGACATATTAATAGGTAGGTAAACTCAATGGAGATGGGCTTCTCGTCAAATGCACTTGCCGGATTTAGACATGCGCTTACGTAGCCGGTCGACGACGCCTGTGCGTGGGATATGGAGACGTTTTATAACTATTTATTTAAAGCCGAATATAATAACATGATTGTATGGCGTTAGGATTTCCAAGTCAACTTTGACTAAACACAACTGCCGCTGACATAAATAAGGCAGAAACATATATGTATTATGTTTTCTTTAGTCAACCAGGCGCACCGTATCAAAATCAACAAAAGTGCTCATCTGTGGAGGAAATGCGCTAAGTTCTATTGCTTATGATTGTGTATGTATACCATTTCAATGATCAATAAGGTCATACTCTGTAGTTTTGTCTATTTAACTGTTAGCCGCAGATGGCTTTCACAGCTTAGTCCGAAATATGGCTGAGCGCTGAGGTCTCTCAACCCGGTGAAGCTATAAGAGATATCGCCCAAACTCTCACCCTGTGTGGAACGTACCTGTACCAAGTAGTGTGCGACAGAGAGAACGCTCTACGAAGGCAATTAACCGACTGCCTCTTTCCAAGGATCGATGTGCAGTATTTATTGTCCGGTACTATATCGGTTATGTACATATATGGTACCAAACGCAAAACTTTTCTAAGATCGGCAGTCTGAGACTTTATATGCTTATATGTGACAAGTCTTTATCAAAGACTTGTCACATCATTTTCGCCAGTTTGTCGCTCAAACTTTTTAATTAATTTATATGTTAAGACCTTGAGTTTAACTCCATTATTGCTGTGTAATGGTATTTGCATAGTTTGGTAAAAATATGTGCCATGGACGTCGTGTAGGTTTTTAACCTAGCACGCGATGTTATATTATTAATTAACATAAGATATTCATAATACAAGTTGGAATGTGCGACGCGGTTAAAACGGTTGGCATTCTAAGTATGCATAATAATATAAATACATAATTTTAAAACAAGGCAAAATGCATTTTAAATATTAGATTAATAGATTCGTTATTTTTTTCCTTTTGGACTGTTTTTGGTTAGCCTTAGAACGTTTTCGCTGATAGATAATATAAATAAACAGTAGAACATACTAATTTTATTTTCGAGATTTCGTCTAATATGCCGAAATATTATCCAAGATAAGAAATGGAAAGAGAATGAAGCGAAAGAGAATAGGACTTTGGTAGTTTCCGGACGACATAGGTGACATGCTGGCCAAATCCAAGGTAAGAAATTGGAGTGTAAGAAATGGCATGTGAGATTAGTGTGAATCAGCGAAAGAGGGTCGCAGAAAATAGACCTTGGTGTCTTTGCTATCCATCTGGGTAACATACTTTGAGTATACGATGATTATTATTTCAAACCAATCTGGAATTAATTTAATGAATTTTTGATTATTTAGTAATATTAATAGTTAATATTTAGAATGTGGAGAGTATTTTAAATATAAAGAATTAATATTCCCCAGCAGTAATTATATAACGTATTATTTTAATTTCTATGATATGTCTCTTTGATAATATATATCAATTATATTTTCCAATTATTTGAACAAGTCAATACTGATTACTTTTTTTTTGTTACAGGTAAGCTGTTCCGATCCACTGAACGTGGTTTTTGTCCCCCAAGTCTACGTTGCTTGTGTATGAATTGCTTAGCAGGTAATAGGATGGTTACAGGTAGAAATACATTTTAACACAACATTAAATGTCATTTTTGCAAGTACAAAATAATTATAATGTTGCATGTAAAAACGAAAAATGCTATTGAATTAGTTGTTAAGCACCGTTAGTGCCTAACAACTAATTCAATAGCATTTTTTCCCTCTTATTTGTTATTGTTGAAATAATATGTTTCTATATGCGTTATGTACATATATCCATCTAGTAAACCTAAGCTCGTTGGTTTATTGGTAGAAGTTGATATATCGCAGTGCCGCCTGGTGGCAAGTTACATTAATGCGAATAGCATATAAACCTCCGTGAAAAAACACATATACGAGTACATACCAATTTTCATAATGATCGGTCAAATAGTTTCTGAGTTTAGCGATGTCATATATACAAACATCCTCTTTTATAGATTATAATTTTGACCATTTTATGACTCTGCGCTGTCATATTTTCTTTGTCCATTATGTACCATGCAAAATTAACTTGTTTTATTGTTCTAATGATCGGCGATAGAAAGGAAGAGCGAAATATTGATTCTTCATAAATTGGACCCAATAAAAGAATACGTCGGGATTTAATATATGCTGTTTTATTTGAGACTCGTCATATTTTGAAATTATGCTTGTACTTTTAGTTATATTTATTAAATAGGTTGCTATTCCGACATGCATATGCTGTGCTGTTGTTTTGGTATGTAAATGAGCACTAAATAGGTTATTGCTATTTTTATTAAATTGATTTAAAATATTGAGACTTTATAAGCATATCTAAACAAATTTATTTATGTTATAAACAAGCCATCACATTTATCCGAGTTAAATATACTTGTAGATGCAATTTTATATCTATTTGAATACGCATTTTGTTTTAAAACTTGTTTATATGTTAGGGTTTTGGCACCCCTATCATCATAGACCATGACTGGTATCTCTGATAGAAAATCAATTCATTCTGCAATTCTTTCAGCATAACTAATCTGCTGATACGATTTTCGATATTTCCCGTACATGATCGAAAGTGCATTCACGGTTATTAATCGATATGTTATGCTATTGCATGTTCCTTTGCATGATATCAATGCCATCATTATTGTTTTAACTCGTGTTCACTAACAATACTAATAGAGTGTGGCGCCATTTTAATTTCAGCGTCACATCGCACTTAACTAATGCATGCTGCTGACTCCGTTGTGCACTAGCCCGTTGCTATGGCGAACACCACCGACAAACGATTCTATCAGCTGGTAAGTTAATTCTAACTATGTTTTGTTTGGACAGGCTTTAGTTTGGTCAGATCCTGCCATAACCGTCCGTACCAGCCGTATTACCTTTTCTGTAGCTCCCTCTTGTCGATCCAATAACATTACACCGGGGCGCCGTCTTTACGCGGTTGATCTGTCCGCGGAGGGTGGACTACCTACATGTATATTTTTGGACTATTTTACTTTAATTTCCAATAAGTTAGCGCCCAAGTTTTTACTTCGACTTGCTTTATTTTTTATGCTATTACTGAACCGTACTATTTACCTTGCGCATGAATAATAATAATAAATAACTTTACTGTCACAAACTTTTCAAGGTTTAAAAGTTATACAACGGAACCTTTAGGAACGAGGTAATAAAATTCACCTTATATAACTTAAATACTTATAAACGAGATTATATTAAATACTTATAAACTTGATATGCCTGTGTCAGATAGAATCAGTGTTCCACTTATTGTGCAGGAGTCTTATGATTGCAAAGAACCTGCTGAAAAAAGATGCATTCTTATAGTACATATTCTAAGCTTTCCATTTGTAACATAATTAAAATTAGAAGGGAAAAAATCCATGTACAGAATTGATGACTCATATTTGCGTAGTTCTATAATATATTCTGACGTGCTTGATAAAGTGGGATCACCGGACAGAGTAATGGTTGAACCTAGACTCGTAATTTAGACAGTTTGTCTTATATTCTTTTATAAGTGCGAAATAACCACCGATTTTGGTCAATTTTATTTTTCTGATGCCAAAGTGTTTGTTTTTCTGTATAATAGTTATTTAGATTTAACCACTTCATTTTTCTCCTGAGATACAGGCTTTAGCCTAGTTCGGGAACTAATATTAAAATAACTTTGTTTAGTAGCGTTTTATGTTTAAATAAATTATTATAAATATTTCTTCTCATCACACACGCTATGGTTATAATTATATCATCATCATTCTCCTGCTCTTATATCAGTAACTTAGGGTCGATGCATATGTACATCTGGAAGAGGTTGTACATATTGCAAGAGTTATGTTACGACTTCAACTCTCCTTGGTTATGTAATTGTTGACCAAAAGGCATAAGCTAGTTGATCTAGGTCAATATTCTCTTAGTCGTCTTTTACGACATCCATGAGCAAAGTAAAGGTTGGTAGTATTCGTAACCGCTGTCACACAAGCAAGTTATTAGTGTAGATATAGGGATATATGTTATGTAAATATACTGTATAAACATCATTTCAAATTCTATTCTAACAGTATACGTTAGTGCATTGTAACTAAAATCGTAGTGGACACGTGTCGCGATGATTTCATTTCTATTATCTTTATGAATGACCCCTACAAATGGTGATTCATTTGATTCACGATTATTAATTTTATTGTTGCTACGTATAAATAAGCTGTGTTTTTAATCTGCTGCCCAAATATGTGTCACCTGTAGGTATAATACTCACATACGTACGTCCTTTTTTTTGGGTAGGCTATGGTCCGCACACACGCCGCCCGTTCCGTCCGGGGCGACGGAAGGGCAGCGCACGGCCCCATAAGCCACTGTATTCCCTCCCCATCGCCATTGGGTCGGCCATTGGTACCGCTTCCTTGCCATCCGAGGTCAGCCCGACGAGGCATACGTACGTCCTAGTGTTAGGTAGAAGCGTACTTCATGTGAGGAGGACGATTGACGTACTATGTCACTTTGTTACAATAGGTTGGTGTGGTGGTTTTGTCCTAAGCTCGTTTCTTTTGCAAGCAAGAAAAGAAGTTGTCAATATTTTGTATTTTTAGATCGGAAAAATATTATGCATTAACTTTCGTCTACAAATTTTTCTGGTAAATTATTACTCTTAATTTCTCTATGATTTTTGACGTTTATGAGATTATAACTTCCTCGACGTTTCAATCATTTTTCGGTATTCATAATCACGGAAGGAATTACCGCTATTAAAAGCTGATAGTAGTATATTAGATTAATCAGGTTTAAATTAATAAATTATCGATTTCGATAAGAGTAAGATGATGGTGATCAAAGGTATCATATAATAATAATCACTATATGCTTGTTTAATAATGACTCATCAAAAACAATATAATTTTTATATTACTTTTTTTATTGCCGAATAATTTATATCGATATTTCATATCAGCTCCTCACTAGGAGAGAAATTGAACTACTACAACACCACGCTGGTCAAACGTGTTAGTAAGGGTTTTATTTAGAGTTTTCCTTCTCTTGCATGGATGTTAAATGCATATTTCATCCCTTAGTCGTCTTTTATGATCACCCACGGGTAAGATAGGGTGGTGAATTGTAATCTTATTCCGTCACCACATGGAAAAAAAAAATCAATATGTGGGTTAAAATTTAATGACTTATACTTTAGTTAGCGGGTACATAACCCTTGTTGGATGTGAAATGAAGTGTCACTGCGTGCCTGCATACTGCAAAGTCTTTCGGGAAAATAAATAACGTCGTCGTATCATTGCAACTGTTGAGATAATAAAAACGACGATGGGTGTATTGTGATATTAATGTTGATATTATGAATGCCACAGGACGAATTAGGTGTTCAAGCAAACTAACACATACATACATATCATAACGCCATATCCCTTGCAGGGTAGGCAGAGAGAACAGAGTGCCAGAGAACTCTATCCTTGCATACTTCACTCGCTTCCTCAACATTCATAATTCTCTTCATACACGTTCGCCGGTTTCGGAGACTCTTGACTCCACCTTCCTTCAATCTGGTCCAGGTAGGTGAGTCTCGGTCGCCCCCGGTACCTACATCCTTCCACTTTCGTATTGTATATCTTCTTAACCAGACGTTCGTTCGGCATTCTTTCCACATGTCCGAACCATCGGAGCTTTCCCTTTCGCATCTTTACACCAATACTCTCTTTCATACCTACTCGCTCTCTTACGTCGTCGTTGCGAATGCGGTCGGTCAGCCTAACTCCACAGATTTTCCGTAGAGATCGCATTTCGACCGCATTAATTTAAAGCAAACTAATAATATTAGATATTAGTAGTGATAGGATTACACTGTTGACAGTTTCCTGTCTACAGCCGCCGGCGGCCCGTCTGGGGTAGTACCACACTCTCGCAGAAAATCGTGTAGTGGCAATATGCTATTACATTTTGTTCGTTGAGCGAGAGAGCGGAAAGCCCAACATTCTGGGTGGGTTTTGGTTGGTAGGCAACGGTCTAGATGTACCCTTGGTATTGCAAAGTTTCATGAACGGCAGTAATACTTAACATTAAGTGCTTTGCTCATTTGCCACCATTAGCACAGGCAAGCGAAGCTACTGCCACAATCAGTGTTAATCATTGAGTAAAGAATATGAGCGTGTTATTTAAATCTGTATAGTACTCGTAAACGAGCCGTTCAGCCCTTGGCTGTTTATAAACCCGTGTTAAAAATATACAACGTGCCAACGCACATGTTCACATATGTTCAGTAGCTTATACACCCTTGTTTACACGTACGTCGGTTGTAGATTTACTATTCTGTTCCACGTGTATGTTTCTTTGTATAATTTGCGAGGGCGGATACGATTTTAAAATGTGAATAAACTCATTCTATCATTTATCTCAATATATCTACATTGATTGTTAAATGTAAATAAACGCTGGTTGAAGACAATTATAAATTATTTTCATAATAGATATTTGTTATTGAATTGCTTGCAACTGTTATTATTTTGTTATCTAGTAACAAAATAATAACAGCCAGCACATTTTTTTGTACACTCTGTGTCACCATATGACTTGAAGGAACTGGGAGATTTAGTGTGAATTATTCAAATGTGTCTCGTGGTGGTTCTTAGCCAACTAACCAACGCCATTCGGAAATCAGTACTTAGACGCATACGATATTCTTTTCAATCATGTTATTCTCTAGGACTAGATTTTATATATAAATATTGAGATGAATTCTAAAAAAATAAAATAATATAGATTATTTGAAAACAGAACGCAATCAAAGCTCGACACCATTATATACCTAGTCTTGCCATATATACTGTAACAAAGAAAATATTTTATTATTATTGCAAGTAGCATTTATTACTTTTACAGTGTGTTAGTTAATATTTATACATAAATATAAAACAATCCCTATCCCTACTAACATATAAATGTGAATGTAAGTTTGTTTGTTACGCTTTCCTACTACTCAACCGATCATCATGAAACATGTACACATATTCTTGGAGGTATTAAAAGTAACATAGGATACTTTTTATTAAAAAAAAAATCAAAATTTTTATATGTAAAAATAAAAAAATTGTTTGTCAAAAAATCTCAAAATCTAGCTTCATCAACGCCATCTAGCAGTCCAGTAATGAAGTTCGAACCCTGAGTATTGTAATACCGTTGCACTGTATTACCGACGGTCAAAAATAAAAATAGGGGATCAACAACTTTAGGAAAGTAACCTTTTACGCGGGCGAAGCCGCGGACAGAAGCTAGTTTAAAATATAAAAGCTTATTCGAAGTGGTCTCCATTAACTGCAATACATTCCTTTAAACGTTGAGGCCAGTTGTCAATAGAAGCATGCACTCTCTATGGGTAAATTCTTCACTGCCAATCGTATGGATTGTTTTAGGAACTCCAAAGAAATAAATCATAATCCAGTGGATTAAGATCGGAACTAGATAAAGGCCAGTCTTCAGCTTTAATGAAGTCCGAAACGTTCGGTTTCAACCAAGACTGCGTAGACCGAGCTTACTACTACTACTACCTTCTCAAGAATGGTATCTTGATGCACTTGTGCCAATGATTTGATACCTTTTTCACAAAAGTGTGGCTCAGTCTCTCCTTTATAGCTAATACCCCACCAAACCATCACTGAAGTCAGATAATGCCCACGTTGCACTCTGTCGACTAATTAGAAAGCTTCCTTAGAGCTTTGGGCATAGAATCATTTTATTTGTTAAAATGTTGCTCAATTGTAAAAATTTTATCATCCGTAAACAAAACTTTTCTGTGATCTCCCTTTGCGTATCACTTCAGTACTTGTTTCGAATTTACCACCCTATTCTTTTTAAATTATCAGTTAAGAAATGTACGTCTCTTATAAGCTGCAAGTCCTAAGTCATCTTTTAAAATACGCGACATGGTTCTAGGTGCGCTTCATCTCCCGAGATAAAATCTTTTGCTTTCGGGCAGGATTTCTTGGAATTCTTTCCCTTACTTCTTCGACTACCTTTTTCGTACGAACATTACGTGGACGGCCAGATCTTTTTCTGTCACAAACAGTGGAGGTCACATTGTATCTATTAATAGCACGGTACACAAACATTTTACTAATACCAAGCGTATGAAGAGTTTTAAAAATTGCATTTGGCTACATACCCACTTTGTGTAATGCAATCACAGCGATTCGGTTCTTTTTATCACCCCACTCCATTTTAATATCGCAAAATATTGTACAATGTATTGGCGCCAAAGTAAGAAAACACAATGAACAATCATATAAAAATGCCAAATTCCAAATTCAAATGTAATATTTTGCTTATTTTTAATTATAACAGTATTTATGGCCGGACTAAGTATATTGTTCTCGTCACACAATCGTCATTTACATTGTTTTTGCCGTCATTGGTCATTGTGGATTGAAAGTATGCACGGTACTCGGAATAAATTTCAAAGGGATTGTTTGTGATGACACAATGACGCAAGCCTCTATTGTCTCAGTGAACAAATATGCGGTTTTATATTAGATTTATACAAATTTGTATATAGATACAGCTGATAATTATATTTTTTTTCTAGAATCAAAAAGTCATGTAATAATAATGAGGTTTATATATTAAAATAAGAGTGCAAAAATGTGTGTCAGTCAATTACAGTCTAATGCTTAAATGCTGTGTGTTAGCGGCTACGAATACTACCAACCCTTACTTTGCTCGTGGATGTCGTAAAAGACGACTAAAAGCCTTATAACGACCTGGGCCAACTCCATCTGATGCCGTTTGGTCAACAATTACATTCCCAAGGAGGGTTGACGTCTGGCAGGCGGCCGGTCATAAAACTATTGCCAATAACTGTTGCAATCTGTACTGTGGAAGAAGAGTAGATATTGTATCGACCCCAAATAATTGACTTCTCTTGTGGGAAACGTATAACATCGCACTATAATCGTTAACCCGCCTGTAAAGCGTGGCGATTATGGCTCTATCGCCGTATGAGTGACAATGGATGTGGGCAGCACAAAACCGCACTTTATTTTGATCTATGATGATTGGTGGGAGTTATGCGAAGGACGGTAAAAGGTTGAATAATGTAATTTTAATGTTACATAATGAGATGTAAGATATCCACATATCGTGAAAAAAAAAAAATCTCATATAAATATGCGATCTAAGGGGTACAAATTCAGGCTTGGTAGTACCAAGATGAATTGCCTGAGAGAAAACCTAATCAAACAAATGAACGTGGGCATTCGCCGTCAATAGCTTCATGACGGTTTAATTAGTTTCCGATAGTCCGTTAGTACTTAAATATTTATTTTAGGGAAAATTGAATATAAATCTAAGAATAATTTGGCTGTCATATTAGGATCTAACTTGCTTTAAAATTAATTTCAAATATTTTTGTAAAGGGTCTTTAAGTACGTAACCAATCAAGGCGTTTCCTAAAAAAATAATATCTTAATATGTTAATTCGCTATTATGTAAGTTAAATATCTAGGTTAATTTATATATTTGTAAGAAGAAGCTGATTGTGATCCTTCTAGTCTATATAAGTACATTTCTTTGTTCGCTCTAAAATAGATTGCCTGTTCAGAATTTTTATTGGTTACTGTAAACTGCGTTTTACATTAACCTACTTGCGTAGTTCAGCTGCCAACATATTGATGTATTTCCATATTATAAATGTCTATATATTACTCAGGAGTATATATCACGATTTCTACTGAAATATACATCAATTTAATAAAATATTATATTAGAATTATATAGATCTCATCCTAATTACTTTGTGTTAGTGTGCTCTCCTTCCATCGTACCTACATATTGCAAAAGTTATTGGCAATAGTTTTATGACCGTCCGGCTGTCAGACGTCAATCCTATTAGGAAATGTAATCGTTGAACGGCATGAGATGGAGTTGGCCCAGGTCGATATACAGCTCTTTTTAGTCGTCTTTTACGACGTCCACAAGCAATGTAAGGGTTGATAGTATTCGTAGCCACTAGGCTATGATATATAAAAAATCTAGTGGCTACGAATACTAAAGATTTTTTCTAAGTAAATTAATTAATTAATATAATAATAGTCTAAATAAAATCTACATTTAATTTAAATCATTGCTCATTTTTACTATGGTGACAGATAAAATCGATGCGAGTTAGAGAAAATATTAAATATAACCTTGTGCTGAACACCTTTAATTAGCTTGTGTTTCTTTCTCAATGGACTAATAATAGAAGGAATATAAGCTGTTGAAGAATGTTAAGCTCTTATGGATATTTACATTTTAACAAACACAATTCACAATTCTTATTATAATTAATTCCGATACATAGAATACGACTGGTTTTGATAACTTTCTCTGGCTGGCGGAGGTAAAATAACCAGATAAATTATAAGCTACTTTTTGTTCGGTGGATGTTTAGGATTATTGTGAATAAATTAGTCAAGATTAATTTAAGAACTAACAGTTGGTGAGCAGTTGGTGTTTGTATGTTGAGGTTTTTACGAGGAGAGCGATGTTAACCATTCTTATAATTCCTCAATTGGTTTTTCCGACTCTTACTTAAAAGTAAATCGTGGTGACACATTGAATTCTGAATCCGACACCATTAATAAATAATAACTAAATAAATTATGCACACATTAAAAAAAATATGCACTGAGTTATAAATGAAGGAGACTCATCCTTTCCTCATACTCTCACCCACAAAATTCGCACTAATTAGTGCGAATTTTTGCCTCCACGTGATATAATAGTTTTTTTACCTCATACATATAATAATAGTTTCCTCACTCTATGCATTAAATCATATCCATCATGTTGGAACCTACTTAGTACCTACCGATGTAACTAAAAGTTGTATATAAAAGGCAGAACACTGGTGAACCTGAGCAGATTGCTTGACACATAGGGATGTGACTAAAAAAAGTTTCGCCCTATATGACTAGCACAGGTTCATCTTACATATGTATATACATAAATCTTAATGATAAATCATAATAGCATAAATCTTTTTGAATGCTATGTATAAAAAAATATGTTACCCCAGTACCTTTTTTTTACTTTGAATTAAATACCTATTATATTCCATGCAAATGGAGTTCTCAATTGGTATTTAACATTATTATTTTATTTGAAACGCCCACATCGTCCTGTGCCATTAATAATAATACATATCAACATTAATAACACAATAGATTTATCACCATTGTTCTTGCCATGATAATGGCCATTGCGCAAAATCCTTAATCCGCGATATCCCATCGTTGCCATTTTTTTTTTTCATTTGCAACATTTGTAGACCATTTGAAATAAAAATATTTGTAAGAATTCTATCGCGCTGATATTTGGTTTTTAATTTCCCGACTTTTCGAACACTTTACAACGTTCATGGTCACGGGAGGACATATTCCTATGCTGCAGTTTTATAACAGTAAAATAATATACATAGATTAAATAGCGAAGTGCATATAAAAATGTCAGCATAAGTTGTAAGACTATTCTTATTTTTTGCAGACACTAGCTATCCAGAAGGCTATTAATGCTATTGAAACACCTGTCAAAGAGAAACATGTTCGCAGCACAATCATTGGCACCTTCCAGGAGCAGAGCGCCATCACCTATTGGGTATTGTTGACAATCTCTTTATTCTTTTGATGTTATATCCCTATTCTTTCTGTTGTTATAAGCATGTGACAGCTGATCACGAGATACATAGGTACATACATATCATCACGCCATATTTGTAGGCAGAGAGAACAGAGTGCCAGAGAACTCTATCCTTGCATACTTCACTCGCTTCCTCAACATTCATAATTCTCTTCATACATGCTCGCCGGTTTCGGAGACTCTTGACTACACCTTCCTTCAGTACTTGACCAATCTGGTCTATTATAGGTAAGTTAGTCTCGGTCTCCCCCGGTACCTACGTCATTCCACTTTCGCATTGTATATCTTCTTGACCAGACGTTCGTTCGGCATTCTTTCCACATGTCCGAACCATCGGAGCATTCCCTTTCGCATCTTTACACGATCACGAGATACCAGCCTTAAAACCTGTTCTTCTTAAAATAAGTTTTCAACAGTGAATAACATGGATTTAGTTATACCAATCGAACAATTTGGCTGCTATCGCATCATAAACATTGCATCTCTTACTATGTTCAAAATAATATTTGTATATGTATAGATATAACTGTACCCCGTACAGATTGAAACATATTCACTATTACGGTTATTTCTTTCTTCTTTTTAAACCATATAAGACCCAGTCTTGTGCATCACCTCCTCTAGTATGATGAGGGCAGTTAGGCTACTCCACCACGAGTTAGCATACAGCTTTATTGATAAATATTCCTTCTTTTCCAGTGATGTTATCTGCTTACATGCCCTTAATTGGTTTTTAAGATATGTATAAGAAAGGAAGGTCTGAAGTCCACTCTGTTCTTACTCCGTCACACAAAGTCCGAATGCTGGTTTAAAAAAAAAATTTTAGCGTTATTTACCTATTCGCCTTTTCTTTACACTAACGGTGAGTAATTACAATATTATGATTATACAGATGGTGGCTATCCGCCTTCCAATACAAGATAACCGCATCGTGGCATGGAAGTTCTGTCATGTGACACACAAACTACTGCGGGAGGGACACCCGGCTTGTCTTGATGATTCACAAAGGCACATCGGCATGATCGTGAACCTGGGCAAGCTATGGGTGAGTTTGTATATTGACTTAAAAAAATGTTTATATATTAAACTTGATTTTAATCCTACTAATATTATAAATGTGAATATTTGTGAAAATGTTTGGATGTTTTTTACTCGATTACGCGTAAATCGTTGAACAGTATTTGATGAAAATTGGCACATAGATAGACCAATTCCTGGATTAACACAAATGATACTTTTATCCCGCTAATGTGTCCCCTTGCGACAATAGTTCTATTTTGAAAACTTGATCTTTTCGCGGGCAAAGCCTTGGGCAGAAGCTAGTATTTCTATGTATTTCATTTTTATTTTATAACCGGGTTATTGTAGAAATAGGCATTGTGCGTTATTATTCCAAATTCCGCAGATTCACCCGCGCAATTCACTTTTCCATGGGAATATTGGGATAAAATATAGCCCTGTGAGAGCTTAGCTAACGAACTCACATTTGCATTTATAATATTAGTTCTCATCTCCGCTCATATATGTTCCACTGTTGGGCTCGAGCCTCCTCTACAATGGGAGGGATATTAACCTACTATCCCACGCTGGTCAGACGTGTTGGTACAGGGTTTTATTTCGAATTTTCCTTCTCTCACATAGATGTTATATGCGTTTTATATCCCTTAGTCGTCTCGTACGATCACCCATGGGTAAGATAGGAGGTGGTGAATTGTATTCTTACTCCGTCACCACACGGATATGTGTTATATTGAGATTTATTATTACTTTTTATCCTACATTACACCATGTTTTAACTTAGATCTCTACCAATACATATCGTAAATCGGTCAGCACTGCATTCAATTTCGTCTAGTAATTTTTGCGTGATGTGCATACAAACAAAATCAAGTACTCCTACATCTCTTTATAATTTCAGGTCCATTTACGAGAAGGCTACGGCAAGCTAGTACATCTTTACTGCAATCTCTTGGTGTGCAAACTAAAATTTCATTCGCGTAATCCACGTTTTCCTGGCAACATGCTACTCACAGCTGATGAGTTAGACGCCATTGCCGAAAACGATGTTAATAACTAGTAAGTAGTTTAGTTATAGGCAGATTGTTTATTTTTTTTAGATATTAGTATAATTTATAACATAATAAAGAGATTCTACGTCGATTCCGATGCTGGCTTATGTTAAAAAAGCGCAACAGGATATTTGTTGAATATAAATCGATACATACATACATACATACATATCATCACGCCATATCCCTTGCAGGGTAGGCAGAGAAAACAGAGTGCCAGAGAACTCTATCTCTGCATACTTCACTCGCTTCCTCAACATTCATAATTCTCTTCATACACGCTCGCCGGTTTCGGAGACTCTTGACTCCAACTTCCTTCAGTACATGACCGATCTGGTCTAGGTAGGTTAGTCTCGGTCTGCCTCGGTACCTACATCCTTCCACTTTCGCATTGTATATCTTCTTAACCAGGCGTTCGTTCGGCATTCTTTCCACATGTCCGAACCATCGGAGCATTCCCTTTCGCATCTTAACACCAATACTCTCTTTCATACCTACTCGCTCTCTTACGTCGTCGTTACGAATGCGGTCTACTGTACTTTTTAGAAATGAGCTATAGACAAAATAATTGCTTTTTAAAAATATCAAATACGTTTAAATGAATGTTTTTTCTTAACATATGTATGATAATATTATCCTATAAGTACAGCGTGAGAAAAATACAGTCACTTTAAGTTTTGAAAATTCCTTGATTTTCATATATCGGGAGTAGAGCATCACCTCAACGCTTCGCTTATGAAGCGTGCAATAATTATTAACAAATTTGTAACAGATTTTGTACTTTTGACTGCACAAATGGCGTAGTGGTTACGGTATCGACCTAGCCTGTTTCCATGCAGGACAATACTTTGTGCGGTCCAGAAATTGTTGATCTCGAGTCTGGGTGTAATTTATGTCTGTTAAATTCTGTTTGTAAAATCCACGCAATACAAAGATCCTTAGAGCAGTGTTGTTAGCTTAACAAAAAAAAATCTCATAACAATCAAATATTTAATACATACATACACATACATATCATCACGCCATATCCCTTGCAGGGTAGGCAGAGAGAACAGAGTGCCAGAGAACTCTATCTCTGCATACTTCACTCGCTTCCTCAACATTTA
Source organism: Lymantria monacha (assembly GCA_905163515.2). Taxonomy (NCBI): domain Eukaryota; kingdom Metazoa; phylum Arthropoda; class Insecta; order Lepidoptera; family Erebidae; genus Lymantria; species Lymantria monacha. The sequence continues at coordinate 24,014,712 of LR991093.1, forward strand.
TAATTCTCTTCATACACGCTCGCCGGTTTCGGAGACTCTTGACTCCACCTTCCTTCAGTACATGACCGATCTGGTCTAGGTAGGTTAGTCTCGGTCTCCCTCGGTACCTACATCCTTCCACTTTCGCATTGTATATCTTCTTAACCAGGCGTTCGTTCGGCATTCTTTCCACATGTCCGAACCATCGGAGCATTCCCTTTCGCATCTTTACACCAATACTCTCTTTCATACCTACTCGCTTTCTTACGTCGTCGTTACGAATGCGGTCGGTCAGCCTAACTCCACAGATTTTCCGCAGAGATCGCATTTCGACCGTATTAATTTTACTATCATACTCTTTTCTGCATACCCAACTCTCGCTTCCATACAGTAATGTTGGGACAAGCACTGCGTTATGTATTGCTACACGTGCCTTCTGGCTGAGGTGGTGGCTGCCGAAAAGTTGCCCCAACGCTCCGTTCACTCTATTTCCCGCATTCACTCTTCGCTCTATATCAGTGGTGTACCTTCCATCTCGGCTAAATCCACATTCAAGATATACAAATTCATCCCCTTGCTCTAGTACATCATTACCTATTGTTACTCTTACATCTGTTCTGGTTTTATCTCTTTCAAAGACCATTATTTTGGTTTTGCTCACATTCACGCGTAGACCCCTTTTCTTACAATCTTCTGTCATTGTGTCGACTAGGGTCTGCAGGTCAGTCGCTGACTGTGCCAGCAGGACTGCATCATCTGCATAAAGCAGAGCAGTGACCACTGAGTCGCCCATCTGGACTCCCACATTCATATCGTTCAACCTTTGGAGACATTTATCCAGATATATGATAAACAGCCTGGCTGACAGAACGCACCCCTGCTTAACGCCGATATTGACGTCAAACCAAGGCGACATTCCATCATCCAGCCGCACACAGGCTCTACAGCCCATGTAACTGGACTGCACAGCCTGTAGCAGTTTACCGTTAATACCATACTCCGGTAAAATGTCCCAAAGTTCCTTTCGTACAACCGTGTCAAATGCTCTCTCCAGATCCACAAAACTGCAGAAAACCCTCTGACCTAGAGCCAGATGCTTCTCCACAATGTTGCGCAGAGAGAACACTTGATCCATGCATCCCCTTCCAATCCTGAAACCTCCTTGTGTCTCACACAGTAAACCATCGGACACCATCCTCATTCTCCTTTCAATAATTTTTCCATACACTTTTGCTGCCAAACTGGTCAAGCTTATGGCTCTGTAATGTGTCTTAACGTGAACCCTTGTTTTTAAACAAAGGCACTATGACTGCGCTATTCCAGTCCCTGGGAACCATTCCCGAGCTCCAACATAAATTGAGGAGCAACAGGAACGCCTCCCAGACACAAGAGCCACCGAGCTTGATCATCTCGGCAGACACCATATCAATGCCCGCTGCCTTACCATTTTTCAAACTTCTTATCGCCCATTCAACTTCATCCATACTGATGCCATCGGAGGACGCCGTTGTCGAATGTTGATCTACTAAACCACATCCAACACCGGCGCCAACCGTGGCATCCGCATACATATCGACAAAATATTCACTCCATCGGCTTAACACGTCTTGTGTTTGTGTAAGAATGTCTCCACCTTTAGACCTTATTTTATTCATTCTGAAGGCTGACCAACCACCCCGAGACTTCTTCACCTCCCTCCAAAAGAGTTTGGTGTTACCCTCGAAGTTTTTAGTCAGCCTATCTTCTGTACTCATACTTGCTCTATCACGTTTCTCTTTCACTAAGGCCTTGGTGTCATTCTTACATTGCCGATATATTTCTTTCTTCTGTTCAGTCATACTGTCATTCAGATTCAAAGAAGAGACATAGTCCAGCCACGCTTTCTTCATTTGCTCTACGGAAGCTGCCACTTCCGCATCCCACCATGCATCACCATTTGTTTTTTTATGCTTCTTTGAACTTCCACATACTTCTTTCGCTGTATCTACCATACTCTCTTTCAATACTCTCCAGCATTCTTCAATGTCCGATTGCGGCTGGCTTGCCATCGTCAGCCGTTCTCGGACACCCTCTGCATACTTTTCTCTTACACACTCTTCTTGCAACCTTTCAACCTTTATTCTTTCAAGCCCTCCGAAGTGGACACGCTCTCGCCAGTGCCTCCACTTTCTGAACAGACCACTAAATCTCGCAATAACGAGATAGTGGTCCATATCGACTGTGGGGCCCCTGTAGGCTCTTGCGTCCAATATTTTGCTTCGGAGGCGACTGTCTACCAAAATTAAATCTATTATGCTTTTCTGTTCATTCCTTCTCCATGTATACATATGGATGTCCTTATGTTGGAAAAATGTGTTTGACACAATAAGGTTTCTCTCCATGCATACATCCGCTATGAGCCTACCTGCGTCGTTCACTCTCTTATCACCAAATGGACCAAGTACGTCCTCATAGTCGGGACGCTTGGTCCCCACCCATCCGTTCAAATCTCCGCATACAATCACGCGTTCACTGGTTTCTGCCATATCCAGAACTTCCCTAACATTATCCCAAAACTTCTCTAGGTCTGATGCCACCGAGGATCCTACGGGAGCATATGCTACAACCATGAATACCTTGGTGACACCTAGTTTTATACGGACCCAGAGAAGTCTGGGATCATACATTCCGTAATCCTTCACACCTGAGGCCAAGCGAGAGGACAACAGCACTCCTACCCCCATGCTGGCTCGATCGCTCTGTGGTACACCAGACCACAGAGCCATCCCGCCACCAGGAAGATCGCAGGCGTCGCTGCCCCTTCGCTTGGTCTCTGTTACACAGAGCACGTCTAGCTGTTTGTCCGCCATGACGGATATCAGCTCGTGCAACTTACCTTCCACGCAACCTCTTACATTCCACGTGCCCACCCGGCACTCCGTTCTCCTCGACTCGCCTAACTGGGCAAGGCGTGATGGGTGGCGGCCCCCATCGCCGCAACTGCCGATGTTCGTACCGACGGAGGCGGGTCGGTACGCGTCGCCTCCGGGGGACGCCCTAACCCGCATTGCGGTACGCATTTCAAATATTTAATAGTTATTTATTTTACTGAACATGTTAATTTATGTTTTATTACAGTTTCCAACTATGTGTGGAATTGTTCGACTATATGGAAGAAATTCTCAACTTGCAAGCTGCAGGTCAGTCTTTAGACTCTAGCAATACGAGTATATACATTAATGAACTCATGAGCCCATCAACCTTAACTGTTGAATATTTGGCTTCTCATAGGGGGGATAATGCTATAATCACCAGGTTTATAGGGTGGGCGATAGCAATTGGTTTTGTGAACTGTGAACAGGAGACCGATAATATTCACTACTCTGCTTACCGAATTTTTCAGCCCACGCGAGAGTTAAGGATGGCATTACATTGTATAATTAACCTGTCTTCAATTGGGGTAAATGCATTTGCACTCAGTTGAGCTCATTATATACAAATATATGTACCTATATTTGTTTAGTTAGCTGATTGTCCTCAAATACAAATTTAAAGTTAGTTTAATTAATTATTATCAACATTAATCCTATGTTTCCCCTAAGTATATAAAATAAGGACATATGGCTTTTAGATTTAATTAATGGAAAATCCAATAATGTTTTAATCAAATGAGATTCCCCAGCAATCGCATACTTATTTTTCCATTCTTATACAACAAGGTCAATTGGCTTAGCTTCGACTTTTGTGGTGTTATACACTGAGCTGCAGTTACAATTTACCATTTTTTGGTTTTCTGTCTTAGGGGCCGTCCATTAATCATGTGAGGTTTGAAAGGGGAGGAGAGGTGACAAAAATCACTAAATATCACAAGAAGGAGGAGGGGGGTGTAGTAAGATATCACGTGTATTTATTTTATTGTTAAACGCTGAGATTTCTAAACTGAAAAGCCGTTGCCAGAAAACGAACGGAGTCGTTTAACGTATGTGATCTGTATAAAGACCTTTTTGCGAAGTATAAAAAAGCAATAAACCGAGAATATAATGAACTGTGGGCTACTGCTTTGTAGGTACTAAAAATTCACGTGGTGTTGGTGGTGTCATAGTCTTAAACTCACCTCACGACGTATCACCAAGTGTTAAAGATGCTAAAAAAAGATCACGTGATTAATGGACGTCCCCTTATCTGCAATTATATTAAAGCCAAAAAACAATGAAGATTTATACAGCTAGACTAATGAAGCCTTTTGTTATTAGTGTTATAAAATATGTAGTTGTAATTTGTATACAGTATTCGACAGTCTGGGCAATGCACGCGCAAATTCTATGACGGCGAGCGGTCAGTGCCGGCTCGCAGCCCTCATTCCATGTGCTCAGGATGCATCGCAGATTTACGACTGCAACGTTCGCCTGTTGTTCCGCCTGCACGCTTCTCTACCGGCAGACACCCTCGCTGGACATCGAGAAAGGTCACATTTCACTCATTTAATAATATATTAACGGCCACTGCTGTATATAGGCTCCAAAGAGGTATGATGTCATAATGGCGACGCTTGGCTAGCGGGCTGGCGGTCGCAATTGGTGTTCGTAGTATCACAGGAAAGTGTTGCTGCTCATTCTCCCAGTGATCTCTCAGCCAATATTTATGATTTCAATCGTAAAGTAAGAAGTGACGATATAAAATATTTTCAAAAATAACATTATGATGGTTACATTATTTATTTTCAATCAACACTCCAAAATAGAAATTCCACTTGGTGCTAAACAGTAAAAGTGCTAAATTACCCAAAAGTGTCGTTCCAATCTCGCGGTTATGAATTGTTTGGATTGTGAAGGTTATCTTTGTAGCCATATCTTTGACGGTGAGTCCCTTGGTGTGGTCATGCTCACTGAAAAGGTCTCTGCTTGCGGTAGCTACGTGGAGCGGGTCTCTCCCTTCCCTCCAATGTGATTGAGGGGCGTGATGGTGCTGCTCTAATAGTTAACTCGTGATCGGGTGCCGCTTGTGGGATCTGGTCCAGCCATGTTTGTTTCTTTTTGGTTTTATAAATATTCTTAGTTTAATTTTGTATTATAAACAAAATTTAAAAAAATGAATCTTTACTCGAAGGGCATGTCACTGGAGCTAACATAAATTAAACATGTAACCAATCACTTTCGTGAAAATATATAATTAAAAAAAAATGACCAGCCCACTGAGTTTCTTGCCGGATCTTCTCAGTATGTGGCTGCTTTCCGATCCGGTGGTAGATTAATTAAATTTAATTTAAAAAACAATAATGTAAAATTGACAATATGTAAGAGCCCCTATGGGGCTTGTGCATAATAAATGATTTGATTTGAGTAATAGTAAAATATTGATCATAGTCCAAACTCATTATTCTACTATCCTAGCGTGTGATATGGCAGTTGGTTGCACTAATATTGACTAGAAACGAATTCGTTTACGGCTGTATGTTTTGTCTATAGCCACCGATGTTATCGGTCCTAATAGTAAAGATGTGCGTATATACGTAGGCACTCTATGTGCCATCAATTTCAAATCTTGATGCGACGGCAATTCGACTGAGTAGAGATCGGGCATAAGACTATCGGATTTATGTGCCATCAAGCATGGAATGGAGCGACATAATTTTATCTTCGTAAGTGACTTAAATTCAAATTTTAGTCCTCATACTATGATTGACAATATTGTCTTATTAATAGGCTGTCTTCAAGGAAAAGTATTAAATTTGAATAAGGACAGAAGACTAATTCCTATTATTGTATTTTTTAATAGATTTCGACAGCAGTTTAGGAAGTTGAGTTCATTCTACAAGCACGCGAGTAGTCTGCAGTACTATAGAAATTTGCTCACACTGCCGGTGTTGCCATCCAATCCGCCTAACTTCTTATTACAGGTATGTTCAACAAAAAGATATTAACATGTATATACAGTGGAATCTCTATAACTCGAACCTCGTTAAGTCGTAATCCTCAGTAAGTCGACAAAATGCCATTACCTGCTACTGCATCTCTAAATATGCAGTATCATGATTTTTTTGTCTTTGTAACTAGAATAAAATGTTATTTCCCTGCGAGGTGTTGATATTACATATTTATTTTCTATAGATAATCGCATTTCAAACAATCAGACTTTGTAAGTCGTAGTTATTAATATATATCGACGTCTTACTTGGAATTCCATGAAATCTTCAATTTTCTTGCTTTTAACCAATTGTTTGTGCTTGGTATATGTTCAATGAATGAACTAATATATTTATTAAACTTTCTAAACTACTTATTATTTCGGCCTGTTTATGTCGAAATTTAAGTAATTGTATCCCCTGTCCAAGTACTCCTTAGTTCGAAATTATTTACATTCCTCTTGACATTCGTGTTATCGAAATTCCACTGTAATAGATTCATGATCCTCCTAGCCTTTATTATTTTCGATATTATATGGAATAGCTCTATAAACTAGTGAACTAACTAGATTCGGCAGAATATCTGTTTTGTACAGATCGACTGCCATCTGACCTGATTGAAAGGTTGAACCAAATTTCAGCGTATTTATGAGACAAGGACTTCTAATATGAGCACATAATGACATCATGATTGTTATAAACATCACAATAAATGTAAGGTTAGGCTTAGTTTTTTCAAGCAATTTTTTGGGCATGGATATAAAGATCTTTATAAAAAGTCTATATGTAAAATATCAAAGAGTTAGTAAGTCAAAACGTCTCATTCAACCAGCCTTTGTTTTTTTTTCTTTATTTCATTACATAAAATACCCAAATTATGTAATATAATGCGTTAAAAAAGTAGAATATTAAATTAAAATATAATGGCGCCACGTGACACTTTCACGTACCCGTCTAATGATCTCTAAAGCACATATCTCATATATCTGCGAACTTTTTTCACAATATATTTAAGACATATTTTAATTAATTTAGTTTATTGTGGTTACATATAATTGAAAGAGCACAAAACATGATCCATGTGTTTTTTTACTAAGTTTTATACTTGTGTATCTTATCTCTTTATCCTTATCTTGTTGGAGACCCCAAAAATAAAATAAAATAAAATAGTTTTTTGTTTTCCTTCGATATTAATAAAGCTTCAAAGAGCACATTAAGTAGCAGATCTCAGCTGTCAATCTTTTATTTAGGAAGTCGGTACTTCAAATATCGGTTCAATTTCGAAATGTTCTAATGAATGTTAGCAAATGAAAATGACTTCAGCCTACCCATCTGATTGGATCAAAGGATAGAAGAATGACTTTATAGTATGGATAATTACCGTTTTGTTTCATAGAGCGATTTTGGTACCTACGTTACACCAGTGGTATCAATACCCGAACCACCACCGGATGAAGTGGATTCCGTTGGATCTCTTATCGACACCTCTGATACTATGAGCCAGGTAATGCATCATTTTTTATTATTGTTTTTATCTTAATATAAATATTACTGTAATAAAGTACTGGTAGGGTCTCACTGTTGACAGTTTCTGTCTAAAGCCGCGGGCCGGTCCCTCCGGGGTAGTAGGTACCATGCCGGAGCCGTCAACCCAACTATCTGGGTGGGTTTGGGGTTTTCGTTGGTAGGCAACGGCCTAGCTGCACCTCTGGTACTGCAAAGGTCCATTGGGCGGCAGTAAGACTTATCATCAGGTGTGCTGCTTGCTTGTCTGCCACTATAAGCAATAATAAAAAAAACAGGAATTTTTAACCGACTTCAAAAAAGGAGGCAGTTCCCAATTCATCGGTATCTTTTTTTGTGTATTTTCCCCGATTACTGGAGGACGCTTGGGCCGATTTGGAAATTTATTTTTTGTTCAATAGGGTATAATATATAGGTACTTTTAGGCGTTTGGTGTTTTATTAAGATATTTTTTTTTACTTAAAGTTAATGTAGAAATGTTTGCCTTACGGTGACGGTAAGCATATAAAGTGTCGTTACACTTTGCCGTCATAAAACTGACTTAAAGATATGCTTTTAAGTCAGTGTCATGACACGCAACAGGTAAGTAGATAACATTGCTCTCCTGGTAAACGAATAACACCAACTGCCATCATTATTCCGTCTGCTAAACATAACGATTGTGACATAAACCTCTGCCTAGGTAGGTGAAAGTCCAATAATAGAATTCAATTCAATAGATGGATGAAAAGAATATTACTAACGAAACATTATTTTCAACAGGCTGCCTCGGATCACACAGAGGACCTCGATACTCGTCCGACACCTTCGCCACAACCCGATCCCATTATAGAGAGGGATAGACTGATCGATCATCTACAAAACGAACTCAAGAGAATGAGGTAATTAAGGGAGTTAATATAAAAATTATACCAAGTTGCTCTTTATTTCGAAATACTATGTGGTCTCTGTAAGCGGGTACAATTATTCCTTTGTTAGTAGGCTATGGTCTACACCTTGTCCATTCCGTTCAGAGCGACGAAAAGGTGATGTGCGGCCGCATAATGCGCCATGCGGCCCTATAATGCTCCGTGTTCCCTCTGTGTCACGATCATCCGTGGCCGACTCGGGGGTATACAAAGTTGGATAATCTGCACACCTTTTTTTGAATTAAAATTTCGAACACTGGCCGGAAATATTTGAATGATTTCAAAAAGGGAATTTCGTGCCATCCAAAAACAAAACAAAAATTGTTTAAAATTTGACACTGGCAAATGAGACGATGCCAATTCCAAAAAGGAAAAGGAATTCTTTTTGTTGCATTAAAATAAATTGAGGTCATTTAAGATAACTTTAATAAAATTATAGTCTAATTAATATTCCGTGTGGAGATGGAGTGAGAATACAGTTCACTACCCCCTATCTAACACGTCTGACCAGCGTGGTGTAGTAGGTCAATTTCCCTCCCATTACGAGGAGGCTCTAGCCCAACAGTGCGACATATATGAGCTAAGATGATGATAAAATATGTCATAAATATTACGCACTACGTATAATTTAATAGCTGACGTTATCATCATCATAAAACATTTTGTATTTGTTAACAGATCTGAGGTGTCGCAACTGGTCCAAGAGAGAAACGTAATGCTGGGTTCCATGAAGGAACATTGTACTCGGTTGGAAGCTCAACTAAATACAGCTAGGGTAAAATACATTTAATGTCTCTGTTTAGAACATTTCCAAGTCCATGACGATGGTTGATGAAGTTCAAATATTAACATCGCCATTTTGCTCCGATAATATTATAAGTCTTGGCATGTTTGCGTGCCTGTCTGTGGCATCTTAGCTCATAAATAAGTAGACTGTTATGATGCAGTTTATTGTTTGTTTGAAAACTGACGTGATCGAGATTTAGCTGAAAGCTGTAAATATCTATTCAGGTGTTTCAAATACATCAGCTCTTTTTTGTTAGCTACCGTATGGATCTTACACACATAATAGATATTTCATTTCTTTCAAATAGTGTCTATAATGGCTTAACATTTGAAACACCCAATAGTGGTAGGCCCACACTGTTGACAGTTTTCTACCTACAGCCGTGGGCAGATCCGTCTTGGGTTGTACCATATTCTCGCAAAAAATCGACTTCTGAGCAGTGGCGACGTGCTGTGGCGCTTCGCTAGCTGAGCGAAGGAGTATACAGCCCAACTTTCTGGGTGGGTTTGGGACTTTTGGTAGCCATGGGTGGCGGTAACACTCACCATCAGGTGTGCTGCTGGCTTGTTTAACACCATCAACAATAAGAAGATGCCTTAATTACTACTCTGTGCAGTCAGTTTGGCGGTCGTAGTAAATGTTTTGGCCTAAGAGAGCACTCTTTTTTTGGGTTATGGAATTGTCACGCTCCGCTAATTCCATCCGGGGCGACAGAAGAAGCGACCCTATAGACCCGCCCTGCAATGTACCTCTCTTCGCTGAACGAGCGGGCCACCGGAACCCGGTCTTTGTCTTCGGTGGCCCGCCTGGCAAGAGAACACTCTTGGCCACTCTCTTGTTATTACCTCAGCCGGTTTTTGTGTCCCACGGCAAAGTAAAGCGTGTTAGCGTATGTTGTATTTTTATCCGATTCATGGTGTAAGATGGTAAATTATTTTCATCTTTGAATTTCACTTAATATCACGCCAAAGACTGGATTTCCAATTCACCATTAAATCGGTAAATTGTTAATTTGTCCCACCACTGAATAAGATTTTTATCCAAAGTGGGTATTAAGCCCAACCATTATGGTCTCTTCTACACATGATTTCCGAAATTATTTTATCATGTTTGCTAAACAAAAACTGTTTACAGGTGGAATTGGAAGAGGAAAAGGAAAAAGCGGCAATATTATCTGTGCAGACACCGGAAATAAAACGTAAGCTTTTTTAATCAATTTAGATTAAAAGTATCTACAATTAAATGGCAAATTACATGTAGACACAGAGTAATTTTATTTTTTAATTGCGCTTACATAGTGGTTGATACTGATGTAATGTTTATAATATTTATGCGTTTTTATTATAAAATGGAGGAGAGGAAGGAAAGCCCACCACTTACCCACGGTTAATCAATATACTGTACACCTCAAGAAAGGAAGGAATACGGGATGGGATCAAGGTGGAACAGGATATAAGGAAATCTTACTACTGTGATGAGCACTGCCTCCAGAACTTCTACTTGCAATTTTCCCCAGAACTTCGAATAAAGATTCGACACGTGTTTCGCCTCTAAACGAGGCATCCTCAGGACGGTTCGCCTTGATCCCATCCCATATTCCTTCCTTTCTTGAGGTGTACGGTATATTGATTAAACGTGGGAAAGTAGTGGGTTTTCCTTCCTCTCCTCCATTTTATAATAATAATGGATTGCCGCCATGTATCGCCTAATTCAATCAATTATGCGCTTTTGTTTAGAGAAACTTACCGAAACCGAAGAGAAAGCCAAATTACAAGATGAAAAATTTCAGAAACTAAAAGGAGCGTACACACAGCTCAGGGAGGAACATATTTCGCTGATTCGACAGGTCTGTGATAGTAATATTAACTATGGTTTGGTAGAGAGCGCCACTGACATTAAGTCCACCAGTATCAGTTAGTGGATTATAATTTGAATACTCTACTCATTTTTCTCCTTTATCTCTTGCATCCAAGATTGTTAAGGGGAGTGATAGTTGTTCTAGTAGTTAACTCATGATCGGGTGCCGCTTGAAGTCTCAGTGGCGGTCAAATTCAGATCCGGCGGTAGTTTATTAAAATGTAAAATTGACAAAATATAAGTGCCCTCGCGGGGCTGATACATGATAAAAGATTTTGAATTAGAATTATTTGTAGTTTATTTTAAATATTTGCAACATTTTTAGGGGTCTAGCGAAATGGCGAGATACTCGTCAGGATTCGGAATGAAACTCTAGGATTATAAACGATTATTATATCACGCGATAATTTTCGTGGTATAATAAGCCTTTATAATCCTTTGACCATATTAGTGCTACTTGAATGTTTTTACATACATACATACATAGCCTCACGCCTGTTTCCCAGAGGGGTAGGCAGAGACTACGGATTGCCACAAACCACGATCCTGACATACCTCCATCGCTTCATTCACACTCATCACAGTCTTCATGCATGGTCTACGGTTACGCGTACTCTTAACCTGACCTTTCGATAATACATCTTCAATTTCATCCAGAAAGGTACGACGTGGTCTACCCCTTGTAAACGTCCCACTCACACTCGCTTTGTATACTTGTTTAGTCAACCTTTCTTCTCTCATTCTTTCCACGTGGCCAAACCACCTCAGCATTCCCTTACACTATTCCTAATTCTATCTTTCAGACTTACACCACACATACTACGAAGAGCTCTCATCTCTACAGCATTTATTCTACTTTCATGTCTTCCCTGCCAAATCCAATCCAATTGAATGTTTTTATCAAGCCTTATACGTCCCACTGACAGGCGTGGGCTTAGTCCAGATATAAAATATGCATATAACATCTATGCAAATAAAACCCTATACCAATACGTTTGACCAGCGTGATGTAGCAGGTCAATTTCCTTCTCAGTGTGGAGAAGGCTCGAGTCCAGCAGTGGGACATACATGAGCTGAGATGACGATGATGATATATTCTTTGTTTATTCTCGGGCTTAAATTCGACACATACCTATATACGGGTATGCATTTTTTTTTGGTAAGAGGTTCATGTCGAATTTTTAATTTCGTAAAGCTATTTTTTTTTTGCTTTTTTTGTCATAGAAAGCGGAAGTGGATAAATTGTCGGCGAATCTGAGGGCAGCGGCCGCACAACATGAAAGTGCCAAGATATCATTACAGCAACAACTGAATGATAGAACCAAGTAAGAGTAATTATATATTTAATTTCATATATAATTTTTTTACCACATAAATTCGAATGTTACGTTAATTATGTATAAAGCTTGAGTGATAATAGATTTGGATGAGTAATAATAATTGACTTAGACGATCAAATAAATTTTGTTAAAAAAAATAAGCTTTATATCGACGGCGGAAAGCGAAAACGTAATAGTCTACAAAAACGAAAATGTTCACCAGAGCCAAAAAAACTATTTCACTTTTTTTCAAAAAATCATAACTAGCGTATTTTTTAACGTAGACCCACGATTTTTGGATATTAGATTTATTATTTTTTCTAAATATAATTTTTACTCTCAAATCTCATTCTAACAATTATTTATCAAAATTTTGTTGACTACGACATTATGAACTTAAACCCGTTTTTTTTTAAATGTTAATTTCATAACTATTCATCTTAGAATTATGTAACCCGGACCATTTGAATCAGTTTTTTTTCTGATTCGAACAGTGCAATAAAAAAATTTTTCATACATTGTGGACTACGACGTTTTCGCTTTCCGCCGTCGATATATTTTCACATTTCCAGGTGGCATCTGGCGTGATATCTAGAAACATATTCTTTTTCTGACTGGTATCACGTATCTAGAAATTTATGTAGATCGTTATGTGCCGAGTTAACTAGCTTATAGTGAACACGGATCCTGAACGCGCTTTTTACGTTCATTCATTAACAAAGTTTCGGTAATTGGCAATCCCTGTGCGGTGAACAGTTTTAAGAGTTTAGAAAATAACCTATATCATCTACCCTTACTTCTTCGTGGGAGTCGTAAAAACCAGCAGTGGTATTGCCAGGAGTATAGAAGCAGTATTCCCGTGACAATTTTCGTAATAATTACGGTATTGTTCCCGTCTAAGAACATCTATGTCCAACAGTGGTTGTCGATTAGTTGATGGAATTAGTAATCTATCATAATGTATTTCTTCATAAACTGTATATAAATGTCAATATGTTAACATTTTCTGTCAGAAAGAAACCACAAATATAACTTCGCACTATATCTTTGGCGAAATTGCAGCAGCTATAGAAGCGATATAACTAAAAATATGGATAAATTATATATTTTTATTAATTATTTTCACAATTTATAGAGATGTTGAGTTATTGCAACAAAGTGCTTCATCAAGCGAAGAGATAGAAGCTTACAAAAATGAACTAACAAGCCTTCGCGTAGATCTTGAACAAGCAAGACAAAAAGAATGTGAATTAGAAACATTACGAGCTTCCATGGACGCCTTGGAAATAGAATATAAAACGGCCGCAAAAGAACAGGAGGATAAGTTAACAACAGTTACTAATGAATTGAAGGAAACTGTTGAAAACTTAGAGGCAATCAAACAAGAGAAAGTAGAGAAGGAATCAGAATTAGCTAGAGTAAAGGAAGAATTAGTAGGACTTAGAGAAAGAAGCAGCGATGAATACAAAAAAGTAGTCGAGGAAAAAGAGGCTGCTTTGTGTCAGGTAGAAGAATTAAAGCAACAACATTTACAGGAAAGAGAGGTCAGTGTTCTATATCAGTGTAAATATATATTGAACTGTATAAATATCCCTTGCTTGCCTGTTATGGTTATTGTAGCATGTTTAGAAATGCATGATTTTAAACATTAACAATTAATATAAATGAATATAGAACTGGTTATATACAAGGTGGAGACGACCATACGACAATAATTTTAATCTAGTGTATCTGATGACTTGCCCAGCCTGTATACAAACTTTGAATACAATATGTCGTATAGTTTAGCCGCAGCACATTACTTTGTATTATTAACAATTTCCACACTCTGTATAAAAATTAAAATTATTCGCCTATCAATGAGCTCCCGCGCCGCATCGGTATAAACTAATATGAAACTAGTACCTACATATGAACTTAAAAAAAGGAATTGTACGATCTTTCGACAAGTTAAAATATATCGCCGTCAATGGCGACCTGTTAACAAGAGTTCGAAATAATATTTTAAGACGATATAATTTGTGCGTTCGGGTCCATGGCGCACATATCGAAAATTTAAAAGTTTAACGACCAAGTGAATTATTAAAGTTATCGTGATTATTTTAATAAAATAATCGAGTGAGAATGAATAGCGCCCAAACATTAAGTGTATGTATTTACCTACGTTTCGAAGTTGTAACATATGATACCACAAGGTCACTCGCGTGCCGACCACAGGTTAGTGAACTAATATTTACAAACGGTGTTCTATTTTGTTTCAATATTTATGATAAAAAGTTTGTTTGAAAAAATTGTTTTTTAAATATGCATGTGAGGACTTTTTTAATAGTTTCAAAATACTCCTATACACTAGTATTGACGGTGTTTTCATTTATTGTCGTATTGACGTCTCCACTCTGTATAAGATCTAAATTTAAAAGGTATTCTATTGTTTTCAATAAATATGCCAAGTTATCAGTGATGCTTTTACAATGACAATATTCAAACTCGCTTAAAACATAAAAGGTTCCCCAAAAATGTTTTTTAACTTATTTAATTATTAAATTTGCTCTCTTAATATTAGACGTTAATTTATAGGAATTATTATAAAATGGCAATTTATTGATTTAAAGCTGAAATAAAGCTAATATGCTGCCACCGGATCCAGATGCGTTCGCACTGATACTTACTAAAAAGGGATTTTCAGCTATTGTTTTTGGACAAATCTATATAATGTCTGTTTTTTTATAGGTCTGTAAAAACGCCGTCCATTCCGTCCAGGGCGATGGAAGGGTGGCGTGTGGCTCCATAACCCAATGTATTTCCTCCCCATCGCCATTGAGTCGGCCACTGGCACCACTTTCTTGACATCCGTGGCCAGCCCATAGTGCAGTCTTGGCCTTACTTTCAATAATGTTTACCAAGATCTCAGCTTGGTGGTTCTATGCAGCCATTTTGCCTATTGAAAGTATGCTAAACAATTTTATATCGGAAGACAGCCTATTTATTTAAAATAATTATACTCCATCTGGCAATGTGGATCCCTCATTTCAATTGAATTTACCTGGTTCTATGTTTATTTAAGGCCTCCAAGCTTGACTAAACATGCTTGTTAATAAAATGTAAATAATAACTATACCAATTGATATTGTAAAATATATGTTAAATGCTTTTATAATTTAATGTAACGGTAATATTCTATAGGGTATGATATTAAATACTAGTTTTGATTTAATAGGAATTAAGTCGATTGAATAATCATATAAATGAGTTACAGTCAGAAATAGATAACTTACAACAGAAATTTACTATATTGGAATCTGATCATGTCGCTGAATGTCACAACCTAAATGAACAGATTAGAAAGCAAACAGAAAACGCAGAACAATTATTAAATGACACTGACTTCAAATATAAAGCGACATTAGAAAATATAAATAGTTTAGAAAAAGAACTTGAAATTAAAGTCATAGATATGACAAAGCTAGAAGAGCAATTAAATGAATACAAGAATTCAGTCATAGAAGCAAATACAAAGCTATTAGCAGAAAGAAAAACCTTTGACGAAGAACTAGACGTAGAGTTGAAGCAAAAGGAAGAACTACAAAAAATAAATAAAGAGTATTCGGAAAACATTTCTCTACTTCAATATAGATTAACAGAACTCCAACAAAGTTCGGTTCAAGAAACACTTGACCTAAAGCAGGAGTTAATGCACCAAATAGACGATAAAAACGAGGAAATCATTAAATTGACGGCAGAAATTTCAGGACTCAAAGATGAATTAACAGAGACGCTAGCTGAATTAGAAATTGCGAATAATGAGTTGATTAATTTGAACGAAGAACACGACAAACTTATGATAACAAACGAAGTTAATCTAGTTGCAAAAAAATCAGAACTGAATGAGTTACGTGAACAAATCATAGAATTGACTGTTCAAAAAGCAGACTTAGAGCTACAGGTTAAAGAGCAACAAGCAATCAGTCTTAAAGCGAATTCAGAAAAACAGGTTTGTGTTACAATTTTCAAATAGTTGTCAAATCGTAATTAAATTTATATTGTGTTATAATTAATTGTATTTTAATTAGGTGTATGAAAATGGATTTTCGGAACTCAAAGAATCCTATGACCGATTAAAAGTAAATCAGCATGAATTCAAATATGAAAACGAGTCGAGAACTATTGATTTAAATAATGAAATAGATAAAGTAAAACTAGATTATAAACATTTAAAAGAGCAGAAAGAAAGCGAAATTAATGACTTAAATGATAAAATAAAAAATTTGGAATCATATTGTGATGAGGAAATTCAAATAAAAAATAAAACTATCACAGATACTACACAAAATTTGCAAATAATGAGACAAGAATTAGAGGAATTACAACAGCTAGTGTCAAAAGAGAGAACGGATTCAAACTTAACATTGTCGGCGAAAGATCAAGAGATACAGGTTAGAGATGAGTGGCGCCTGAAATAATCGTCTGTATCAGAGACACGCTTAGTTTGACTGTAACACGAAATTGGTGGTGGACATTGTCATTATATGTTATTTGTACGGTTGTGTTTGTGTGAGGTTTTAACATCAGTATGATCAATCAAATTCATGTTGAGGTGCAAAGTATATTTGAAAATAGTCTTCGCTAAAATTATCTATATTTTTATTTCTATATGTGCACATTTATTAATGTAATATAAGTTTTTAGCATATATTATATTTCTTTGCATGTGACAATATCTTAATTGCATGTTTTATTTCTTTTTTTTATCCTGCATCTGCATATCTTCTACGCTGTACATGCTGAATTTCTTTCGGACTGCGCTCGCGGACCTGCTTGGAACTTGCAACTTCCGTTGAGTACTCTTTTACTTCTATGTTGGTATAGATGTTGGCAAATAGACTAGAGCATGTGGAAACAGAGAGATTGAACGCCGAGTGTGAATTACAGGATTTGTTGCAACACAATACAGTGCTTGAGAACGATTTAGCGGCAATCAAGAAACAATTGGAGGATGCGCAGAAAGCTTTGCAGAAGCGTTAGTATTTTTATATCTTCGATATTCGTAAGCTTTTAGCTTTATTTACGTAAATTTAATAGCTTATTTCTTTTATTTTTTAATTTTCAAAAGCCTATATTTCAGTAACATCCTAACAGATAGTATCTATAGTTGATACGATTCTACTTACCGATGCGCATTTTTTTAATAATTATTGTATTCCGACCGCATCTCGCCAAGGTACTAATACGTCGTCTTTCGAGGGGACCATGTAACTTGAATATTTTGCTATCGTATCCATGAATGATTCGTCGAATGCGACGGATCATTCTTTCGGGTATCTAACACACGAGCGTGTTATCCGTTCGCAATGATGTTAGCAATAATGTTTGGAGCAAATTAACATTTTATTTGACCTACATTTTTATTATTTTTAATTAGAAGATTGTTTGAAGCTAGTATTTTTAATTATAAGATTGTTCCGATACTTCTATATGCTGTTTTTCTCAAGCATATCATGAACGCTGTGTACTCAATTTCTATGTAGAAACGTCGCTGTTAGTGAGTTGTACGGGCGAAGCGGCTCTCGAGGTGACGAATGAGGCCATCGCCGCGTTCGATAATGCGAATGCACTTGATACCATTAGTAATTCGGCTGAAATGGCTGCTAAGGCGCTTGAACAACTCGCTATGTACAGTAATGTGAGTATTGAATCTTAAATTATGGTAATTTTTATTGAAAGATTCTATTTAAATGCATTCACTTTTATGTATACAGGGTATATTTTGCAATCAATATTTCACCCACTGTCACTGGAATTTTTAGGTTGAAAATTTGGCACACACGTATGGTTTACCTGACCATTCACGGTCATTTAAATGCCGCCATTTTTGATCAAATATGGCGGACGTCACAAAATGTCGATTTTTAATTTTCATAGTAACCCTTATGATATGGGTATCAAGTAAACAAAACAATAAGTTGAGATAAAAAGGGAGTGAGTTAACCCATTAAAATGTTGACAAACTAGATATAATTTTAAAGTACTAAAAGTGTATTATTAATTAAAACTATTGTACTTAATTTGATTAAATAAAAGTACATATGAAAATATACTTTATTGTTTATATATGTATATAATATATATATATACATTTTTTTTTCTTAGATATCAAAATTTATTATTAGAAAGAAACTGACTATCCAATCCTTAGTAGGCCTAAAACAAGGGTATACCTAGTTATACTATTCATAATTATTAATTCAATATTAATTTAACATAAATTTTTAAATGTACTTTTAAATATTATTATATAAAATACTAGCAAATCCAGCGTAAATAAATAAGTTAAATAATACCAAATAGTTTCTGAGTTTAACGATGTCATATATACAAACATCCTCTTTTATAGATATATATAAAACATTTTGAATTATTATATTAATTTGAACAAATATTATATAGGTTTCTGGCAATGAAGTATCTGTAGCAAAATCTACTATACTGGCAGCCCACAACACTGCCCAGTTGTCCATATACGTCGCCGATGCTTCCAACACATCTACGGACATGGAGCTAGCTGATAGTAAGAAAAATTGTATATTATATATCAACATGATCTTTCTTTTTTTCTTTTTTGTCGCGTTTTAGCTGTTAATCGCAGATGGCTTTAACAGCTTTACCCAAACTACGGATGAGCGCTGAGGACAACCCACAAAAGTTTTAAGTGACATCATCCAAGAGCTGCACCCTGTTGGGTTCATCATGATTATCATTATGTCAGATCATGTAACTCTCATTACAGGGCGCGAGCTTCCTTTCGCGATGGAAAGGAAGTTGACCTAATATGCTACGCTAATCAGATGGTATAGGGTAGGATTTCGGGTTTTCCTTCTCTTACATTAATGTTATCTGCATATATTCATTCACGACACCCACGGGCAAGATAGAGAGTGGTCGATTGTATTATTATTCCATAAACACAGTGGGTGTTTAAGCATAAATATAGCTTAAAATACCAAGTTAAATTTAGTGAATGAGATATTAGTACTATTATTAATACATAAATCGATGGTAATAATTAAAATTATTTTTCATTGCGGTATTTATTTTACTATAGGACTCGTATAAATACTTTACACCGTCGATGGAGGATTTATCCCGTATAAAATTAACCTAGCAAAAATATGTTTCTGCAATTTGATAGCCATTCGTTATTTAAATTTGATACGACATAAATATTTATAAGAAAATATTTATTTAACAGTATTTTGTTATTATTTCGGGGGAGGGAAAATAGTCTTCAAACTGAACTGCGAATCTTTATAGCGTTCATAGATTTTTTTAATTTTTATTTAAGAACAGACAACTAAGTGAACGGCGTGACTAATTGCGTGTGTTGTATAAAGCTTTTTATAATTAAATAACAATTATTTTATTGATCGTAATTTTCACAGCAGTTAATGTCCACGATGTGCCATTTACGTGAGACATAATAATTTGTTGACAAATTTAGAGTATCATAATTCTTAATCAAATTACAGAATTAAACAACGAATGTCGCACAATGCTGAATGCGACCAAAGAATGCTTGGAGTCCATTAAGAGTGGTAAAGTAGTAAGCTCAAATTGCATACAAGCTAAGACTCTGGTGCGATCGATGATGACGTCGGCCGCGGCGGCCAGTAGGAACAAGAGCGGTGCCCGGAACGTAGACGACGAACTTGCTGATATGGATCGTGCTATTGAAGAGGCGGCTTCGCAAATTGAGGTCAGTATATTCATAGAACCATCCATACATCTGCCTAACAAGTCATTATTGGGCATAGGATTCAGAAAGTGGGCGATAATGCCTCAATCGTCGCTTGGCCGGTGGTTTGACCATAGTACATTGTACTATTTTTTTATAGATAAGTTAAAAAAGAAATAATATTAATAGAAAAACAAAATGTGTGTATCAGCCCTGACGCACGACTAGAGTTTACTCCTTAAGTACGATTATCAAAACAGGCGCAAAAAAAGCTCATTTGATTAAAAATTATATATCTATACTAATATTATAAAGCGAAAGAGTTTGTTTGTTTGTTTGTTTATTTGTTTGTTTGTTTAAACGCGCTAATCTCAGGAACTACTAATCCGATTTGAAAAATTCTTTTTTTGTTGGATAGTCCATTTATAGTGGAAGGCTTTAGGCTATACAACATTACGCTGCGACCAATAGGAGCAGAGCAACAACGATGAATGTGTAAAAATCGGGGTTTTGTTTCCTTTTGAGAGCTTCCGCTGCGTAAACGGTTAAAGTTGCGCAAAAATTATGTACCATATAATTGTTCCCCTTTTAAAGTTCTAAATAAAAGTCCGCCACAGCATATGTCTATCTTTTAAGATTGGCTCACTATAACCTTTTTTATGCTAATCAAATTTGTTTTAAAATAATGTGATATTTTCGAAGGCGTTTTTATAAACATAATATTAATCCTTATCCAAATAAATGAGTTATTCATCACAAGTATTTAATTTAAAACAAAATGGCTCTTTACATTATTTGATTTCAATGAATATCTTAGGAAATATCGCAGTTTAAAAATAACATCGCAGCAAAATAATGATCAAGTACTGGGCGCGCATTTATGATAAAAATACTGGGTCTTATAATCTTATATTAAAAAAAAAACTCAAACTAATGTTATTTCAAAGTACTTCTGCACACACTACATTTTTAGTTTTGTTTTCTTCTCATGACCTTCCGTCGGCTTTACACATCCTAAATAATAATAATAAGTATAGGAAGTATTAGTGCCTGCCCTCATGTATGGCAGTGAAAGTTAGATTTGGCGGAGAAGACATGAAAATAGAATAAATGCTGTAGAGCTGACAGCTCTTCGTAACGTGTATCACACACGTAAGTCTGAAAGATAAAATTAGGTATAATGTTATAAAAGAGCGCTGGTATGCTGAGGTGGGTTGGACACGAAGTGGAAGAAATAATGAGTGGGCAGAGGTTGACGAAGCAAACATATAAAGCAATCGTGAATGGGCGAATACAAGGGGAAGACCACGTCATACTTTTCTGGACCATATTGGAGATTTGTTCACGAGAGGTCATCATCATCATCATTCTCCTACTCTTATCCCAATTACTTGGGGTCGATACAATAAGTACTCTTCATTTATAGTACATATTATAAAAGTTATTGGCAATAGTTTTATGACCGGCCGCCTGCCAGACGTCAACCCTCATTGGGAATGTAATTGTTGACCAACGGCATCAGATGGAGTTGGCCCAAGTCGTTATAAGGCTCTTAGTCGTCTTTTACGACATCCACAAGCAAAGTGAGGATTGGTAGTATTCGTAGCCGCTACCACACAGCGATGTCATACACATTAAAAGTATGTGTAATCGTAAATAGGCGTAAGTGTATGTATGTATATATGTATGTATGTATAATATACATACATTTTTTTTTTGTTTGGCACAGGGCCCTTCTATCGAAGCTACCATCATATGGAATCCCCGAGGGACTCTGTAATTGGATCACCAGTTTTTTGGATGGTCGGAGCATAAAAGTAGTCGTCGATGGCTCCTGCTCCGAGACCATGCACATTAATGCTGGTGTACCACAAGGCTCGGTGCTCTCCCCGACGTTGTTTATTCTGCATATCAATGACATGCTCTCCATAGAGAGTATTCGTTGCTATGCGGATGACAGCACGGGTGACGAGCGATACACCGAGCATCAGAATGTCCCTCGGAGTATGTTACAGGAAAGACGGGCTCAACTTGTGTCTGAAGTCGAGCGCTCTCTAGGGCGGGCCTCAAAATGGGGTGAACGGAATTTAGTCCAGTTCAACCCCACTAAGACACAAGTTTGCGCGTTCACTGCGAAGAAGGACCCTTTTATCATGGCGCCTCAGTTCCAAGGAGTAACTCTCCAAATCTCCGAGAGTATTGGGATCCTCGGCGTCGAGCTATCGAACAAAGTCCAGTTTGGGAGTCATTTGGAGGACAAAGCCAAATTGGCAAGCAAAAAGTTGGGCGTGCTGAGCAGGGCCAGGCGGTACTTCACGCCGAGTCAACGTCTTGTGCTATATAAAGCACAAGTTCGTCCTCACATGGAGTACTGCTCTCATCTCTGGGCAGGCGCGCCTAAATATCAGCTAGACCCACTTGACTCCCTACAAAGGCGGGCAGTTCGAATCGTCGGTGATCCCAATCTCACGGACAGACTAGAGTCGCTGGAGCGGCGGAGAGACTTTGGGTCACTCTGTGTACTCTACCGGCTCTTTCACGGAGAGTGCTCTGAGGAACTGTTTGACTTGGTACCACCGTCACCATTTTACCACCGTACCACTCGACACCGTAGCAGGGTTCATTCATTTCACCTGGAAACGATATGGTCCTCGACCGTACGTTTTCAGCGATCATTTCTCCCACGTACATGCAAGATCTGGAATGAACTACCTGCTGCTGTGTTTCCCGAGCGCTATGACATGTCCTTCTTCAAACGAGGTTTAAGAAGAGCTCTTCCTTCACGGTAGGCAGCGGCCTGGCTGTACCCCTGGTGTTGCTGGGTCCATGTGCAACAGCATTACTTACCATCAGGTGTGCTGTTTGCTCGTTTGTCACCGTAGACAATAAAAAAAAAAAAAAAAATACATTGTATATGGTATATCTATAGAAAGTATAGATAAGACCCAATACTTTTACGTAAGGTTTAATGTTCTACTCTTACTAATAAAAGGGTCATGTAGGTAGCTAAAACAGCTTTAACGTATGTATTATATAAAAATATTTCCACCTTTTTACGTAAAAGGTGGAAATATTTTTAACGAATTCGCGAGTTGAAGTTAACGTTAGCCCAAAGTAACCATTCCACGCGGACGAAGTCGCGGGCGGAAGCTAGTATATATATATATATATATATATATATATATATATATATATATATATATATATATATATATATATGTATATTTACATTTATTAAAACTGTTCAGTGAAGTATTATCTCACATCAGAAAATGAAAGGTGTGCAGAATAGGTTGCGCACCAAAAACGTAACGAGGTCATTCGATCACTAGATTTTACTCCTCAAATTTTTCTCATACCGGGCGCCTTATATGAAAATCGATTCTTAAGGAGTAAACTCCAAAATCCCGCTGAGTTTCTTGCCAGATCTTCTCAGTACCGGTTACGTTCCGATCTGGTAGTAGTTTATTCGATCAATTTAATATGTTAAAACTGACAATATGTACTTATATGTTGTCAGTTTTAACATAATAAATTAATCGAATAAAAGGCACTTGCCCTCCCAGGGTTTATACATAATAAATGAATTTGAATTAATATACAGTGCAATTAATCATATAGGTATAAAATTATCATCTTAGATTATATATGTCCCACTACATGAGTGAGCCTCTTCCATATTGGATTGAAATTGACTTTTTATACCAGGATGATCAAATGAATTGGTATAGGCTTTTTCTCAGGTGAGGTTTCCTCTCTTGCAAAGATGTTATATGCATATTATAATACCCCTTGGCCTTCTTTTACGACATCCATATAAAAAGGGGATCAACTGTGTTCGTACATCGTCACTACATTGAAAATTTTTGGATAACACAATATTATTATTTCAAGTAGTATATAATTATATTTTTTTTATTTAGTAAGAACTCTAAATATAGTATACTTTCGCACTTATAAATTGCTTAAGTTTCCGTCTAAATGCTATTTTAAATATCTTTTCATAATTTCAGCAATTTATTATAAATAATTAGGCCCATGCAGAAGATATAACTAATAGCGGCAAAAGGCTAAATCTTTTTCCGAATTCCACAGAGTATGTTAGCAGCCACCCGTGCGGGTGATTCAGGTGTGAAGCTTGAAGTGAACGGCAAGATCTTAGATGCCTGCACCACTCTTATGGCTGCCGTTAAGATCTTAGTGCAAGATGCTCGCAAACTGCAGAACGAGTTGGGTGATCCCAAGACGCGACAGAAAATGTACAGAAAGAATCCTCAATGGTCCGAAGGATTGATATCCGCGGCTAAAGCAGTCGTGTTTGCAGCCAAATTGCTTGTGTAAGTAAGAAGAGAAAGTAAAAAGAGAAGTAATAAGACTTTTTATTAAATTAATCCAACAAATTATAAATCGAAAAAAGAAAAGCGCTTCAAATTTACCGTTGCGCCATCTACCAGGTCCAATGGTTAATCTAAACCATGCACTGAACCTACCTGTATACACAAAAAAGTCATCAAAAGCAGTCCAGCCTTTTAGAAAGCGTTTAATCACACAGTCAGAAGAATTAAATATGTAAAAACTACGTACATATTACGCCAAGAGACCGTTCAAAAGCCATTTCTCTATGCCTCGGTATTAGTACCTTTTTCTGTATTAAATGAATGTTCTTCTGTATCCTTTACATATATGCAAAATATTTCTGTAGTAATTAATTCGTATATACGTAACAAACATCTTCTCTTTTTTATGACACCTGCGGGGTTAAGTACCCTTTGTATCATTAGTCCTTCACCATATCGACATAGATGCTTTATTAAATATAAATATATTTCTTTGTAGTACGTCGGCCGATGAGGCAGTTGGTGCATCCGGGCAGGTGGAGGGTGTATCAGCGGCGGCGCATGAAGTAGCCGGTAGTACTGCGCAATTGGTGGCAGCGTCTCGAGCGCGCGCCCCTCCGGAATCACCCGCTCTGGCTCGCCTCACTCAAGCTTCCCGTAGTGTCGCCGCTGCCACCGGGGCCGTCGTCGCAGCAGTAAAGGCTGGCTCTACACTCGTATTGGAACAAGGTAATTGAAAATACGTAATTGAAAAAACCTAATGTTTTTCAATTCTTATGATAAAGGCTGCACTATGAAAGTAATATTTGTATCGCGGAAGACTTTACAAATATATATTGCAGAAATATAAACTACAATATCCAAATTTAGAACAGCAAATTGTGATTCACACAAACTATTGTTCTGCATGGGATTTGATTCCGCGACACTTGGCACCGTACGTCAGTATCTTAACGACAACTCTATGTGTGCAGTCCTTTGACAGCACACAGCGTCGATAAATTCCGATGACTCTTTAGTCGTCGGAATTAATCTATTACCCTTTACGGATACCGAGTACAATCTAGGGATAACGATTCGATATTTCCAAAAATATCGATACATGAATGGACTCGAAACATCACCTGAAAATCGATTTAGAAATAAAACTTAAAGAAAGATCCGATTACCGACAAATCAACCGTTTTAGATTTCTTTCATTTTTATAAAAGGGACTATTTTTCACATGCCTTTGAGTGATAGAATTGCCTAATAAGATTCAGATATTAGGTAAATCTCAATGCAAACATCAAAAATTAACAATTTATGGTTGCTAAATAAATTATTTGATCCCAAAGATCGATACTCCGTTTAATCGATCTTAGATGGCCATCCCTAGCACGATCACATTGTTCGTGTTGCCATTTAATTTAATTTCATACGCGAAAAAACAGTCGAGTAGCACAACTATCCGTATAGTGATGGGCATAACGCACATTTCTTTTCGTGTTTATGATATCAGTATAATATTAATACGTTAATTAATAGTTGTTTCAAAATGGTTTTCACCCACATCATAATCTAGGAGCTCTTAAGCGTTATTATAGAGTTCTCCCATAAATCTGGCTGGTTAAAATTTGTGATTTCCATTACCTTTAGAGTCGTAGAATCGTCTATGAGATCATTATGATGGGCAGTATCATAATGCAGCAATAGTGGCATTATATCTAGTGGGGTACGCCTATGTACAACAGTGGACATAAATATGATTGATGGATGAATAATGTCGATATAATTTACATATGTCCCTATGGTGACGGAGTAAGAACACCACTTCCTAAATTGCGAGTGGGTGTCGTAAAATATGACTAAGGAATATGATATGCATATAACAATATTACAAGATAAGGAAAACTAAAAATGAAAATTCTATGCTAACTTGTGTGACCAGCGTGGTGTAGTTGGTTAATTTCTCTCCGATTATGGAGGACGTTAGAGTTAAGATGATGATGACTTTACACATGTAACACTTACGCCTGTGACTATCGCAGAGGCTCTGGATACATCGGCGTTGTCGCTAACGGCTACCAGACGACTTGAGATGGAGAGTAAAGTGCGCTCGCTGAAGTTGGAGACAGCGTTGGATGCTGAACGCGCTAGACTCGCTGCGTTAAGAAAAAGACATTACCAACTTGCACAAATGGAGGAGGTATACAATAATTTCTTTCCTCATAAGTTTAATTTTTTTCTGTTACATTTTTTCTTTTTTGGTTCTTCTTTGTTCCTGCTGTGGATGTTTCTTGTAATTAATACAACATTCTCTCCTATTAAAAAAGGCAAATAATTTGTATGAAGTCTTACCTGATTTCATAGAAATCTAAAGGCATTAAATTATTCAAGCTGTAAGATAATTGTCAGGACAAGGTTTGTGTAAAAGAAAATTTAAAAATCTAGCAGTTTTTTTTTAAATATGTATCTCATAAAGATATAATAATATAGAGTGAGTAAATAACACAGAAGGCTGTGAGAGATTTTCAATATATTGACAGAACATTGACAGATTGACGTATCAGTAAGCGAGCCAGCAGTAGATAACTTCAAAATTTTGATAGATTTCTGATTTAAATATATTATTATTTTGTTATAACCCTGTGAGGGCACTTATTTATTGTCAGTAACGGTGGGTATAAAAATTGTAAAAATTGGGTCACGTAGCATGTGGTTACTTATTTGATTTTAAATTTCTTGACTTTGGAACACTTCAGCGTTTATGATCATTCCTAGCCGAGGCCTCGGGTGATGGGACCGGGCAATAGTCCAGTCACCCGACGTGAGGCTACCGCGTGAGGACGACGCCCCAACACCTGTCAGGGCGTCGACGAGCAGGGCCGCCGGGCGGGCCACCGAAGACAAAGATCGGGTACCAGTGGCCCGCTCGCACGGCGAAGAGAGGAAAGTTGCACGGTGGGTCTATGGGGTCACGCGCCACCTATTCCGTCACCCCGGACCGATTTGGTAGGGCGAGACCACCCCCTAGGTCCACCGCAAAAACAAAATAAAAAACGTTTATGAGGCATGCCTCAAGTCAATTTTCCTGCAACCATGATCGGTAGGTAGTTTTATTTTATATATATTTTTAAATATTTTTGTTACAGAATGGCAACATGGAAAATGGCAAAGATTAAACAATAATGACGTCAATATGTAATAATATTATTGCCGATAAGGACTTAGTAAGCTATTATTAAAATATTTTTTTTTATACTGGAACACTTAATCATAATTCTATATTTAATATATACAACGATTATTCTGATTACATAATTTGTTCGGTTTCTATTAAATGATGGAGAAAATAAATATTAAACTTCTTTGGATATACGTGATTATAAAATAAATTATTACGGGGTAATAAATAACTAAAACTATTTTACTCTGCACTTAGAAATATTGTTTTAAGTCAAACTTTTTATGCTTAGAAAGTCTGTTCTGTAATATTTATATGTGGCGCAAAATTTTGCGAGTAAAAGAGTTTAAACGACTGCTTTATTCTTAAGCGTTTTCGTCACATACTCTTTAACAATCAGAGTTTAACACAAAACAAAAGTTTAACACAAACACAATCTGTGCAATTAAAAAATTGAAAAAAGAAAATATTAAAAAAAAAGTTAAGTTTCCATGTATTATAATACAAAGTTTCGCTTCTCTCTTGTAAAAGTGCACCAAATTATAAAGTGAAATAAATTACTCTGTCCTTCCTTCTTTTGATCTTACCATGTGCCCCATATATACCTTGTTAATTACCATAGAAAATATGAATATTGTCATAACTAATACTAGCAAACTATGTTGTAGATCGATGGATAGTTGTGTAATAATAATTGACAGGCTTCGAAACATCCAAGGTTTAGGATGATATTATTATCACGCCTGTAGCGTATGAGAGAAATATGTTGCGGTTTTTATTGTTATACGAGTCAGATCACAGCTTTCCAACATGAGCAACGAAAATGACGGTGTGATTTAAACAAGTTCATGTCATCCTTATTATGAATTAACTGGTTTTTGGATCAATAATTCAGATCAATCGGTAAAATACCCCAGCGATTTTTAAATGGTAATTATATATCAATCTTGTGCTAAAATAATTATGAAATTATTTATTTATGCAAGACAACATTTCTCCACAGGGTACTGTACAGATGGCATAATGTAAGTGCCAGTTTACTATACTGAGTCTTGTTCGTGGCTTCGATTTCCACCCCGACAATTTTTCGTTCGAACTGCACATGTTAATTGGTGATAGACGAAGTTAATTTGTGGGTGTAACTTATGTCTTTTATTCTTTAATAAATTTTTTTATCTAAAAATAAAAAAAAAAAACAGAAAGTCATGAGGACAGCTGACAGAAGTAAAAACTTAAATCTATGGGTAAAAAAAAGGATAAAAATATATACATACCATACCATAGCCAGCCGTCAAAAACTAGCTATTAAAATAAATTCCTATTAAAAACTATTGAATAATTTATAATATTTAATAATAACAATTATTAGATATAAATTAAATATAGTAAACACAGCGACACAGCAGTAAAGAGCAGCTGATTGTATCTTTCTCGCTCGCTTACACTCGGGGGTCCCGAACTCATCCGATCGAGCCTATCACCTCAGAGCGTGACGGTTCAGCCTCGCTTACAGCCTACGAAAAAAATCTGTTTCACTTCAAAAATTGTCATTTAAAAATCGCTCGAAGGTATTGCCGCCTGATCTGAACTATTTCTTGTATGAAGATGAAAATTAGGGAGCCAGCATATACCATATAGGCTCTCCAAGCCTTTAAACTGGTCGAACCCCCCGACAATTAAGTACGTATGGTTATGATACAATAAGCTTTAAGCAGAGAGACTAAGGTAATAACTGTAAATTGCCTACGTAACTTTAAATATATATTTTATAATTAATAATTTTAGTATTACGTTTGATTAAGACATTTTAATTAAGGTGTTTGCTGGGCCTGGCAATTCAATTATGGCGTAAATTCAATTTTAATCCAGATTCCACACACAGTGATTTCACAAACATGGTTTAAATAAAATCTGGTTAATGGTGACTGAAACCAGCACTGGAGATATTTGTTTTCATAGCATCCAACGAAGTTAGATTAAATTTAGTATTTTTTTTATTCACTAATATTGTATGAATTTACAGATTTCAATGTTTCATAAACACGCTCTTTATATCTCGATAATTCAAGTGGTTTTAATGTTGTAAAATAATACAATTAATTCTGTTAATTAATATTGAAGTATAAAATTTTATATTTAATCATCAGAAGACCTTAGTATAAAATTCGAATGAAGACGAATCGTCATTCGTTTTCCTAGCACCAAATCTTTCATACCGGTCCTTGCTTACGACATTTATTTGAACGATTAACTATGCATCCAAAAAAATATTTTGGTGCCAGATATGTGCGACGACGACAATCATCGTATATTTAATTCGAATTTAGTATAGAACCTCAAAAAAGAAATTTTGCATTTTTTTATATGTCACGCGTCTAGTAAATTAAGTATTTGTACTATTTGATAATGGAAGTATTTTGTAGTGTATTAGTTAGGCAAAATTAATCAATTTGGAAATTTTAATGTGCAATTATTTTTGAATATGAGAACTGTCTTGTAAATGACTGTCCACATGCGAAAATGTAACACCGATATTATTGATAAGGCATTTTTATGCCACGTTAGGTATATGGAACATATGTATTATCATCTACTGAGCATAGTTTCGGACTTCCTGCATACTATTATTGTTCGATTTAGGCTTATTATTCTATTTTAATAGTGGTAGGAGCACGCTGTTGACAGTTTTATGTCTACAGCCGCAGGCCGGTCCGTCCGGGATAGTACCACACTCGCAAAAGATCGACGTCAGAGCAATGGCAATATGCTGTTGCGCTTCGTTCTGTGACCGAGAGAGCCGGAAGCCCAACTGGGTGGGTTTGGGGTTTATATTGGTAGGCAGCGGCCTAGCTACACTTCTGGTATAGCAAAGGTCCATGGGCGGCATTAACACTTACCATCAGGTGTGCTGCTTGCTCAGTGGCCACCAAAAGGAATGAAAAAATAAAATATCCATGAGACAAACAACAAATGACTGCACAGATGGCGTAGTGATTAAGATATTGACCTTCCGTGCCAGTGCCGTGGGTTCTATTCCCACTCAGGACAATACCTCGTGCGATCCACAAAGTGTTGTTCTGAGTCTGGGTGTAATTTGTCTGCATTAATTGCATGTTTGTAAAGTCCCCAACAATACAAGGATTATTTCCTTAGAGCAGGGTGGTGTATTTAAAAATATATATATATATATAATATTAAATCTTTTGTAGCCATTTCAAATTACAAGGTAATGAAGCTATATAAATTTCTATTGTATATCAAATACACATGTTTTTATTTATAGATTTATTATTTTACCTTACCTACACCTATCGTAATAAATACACAGGAGTGAGACAGCATGTCTTTCTCTAGGCACAGGTGAAACAAAATTAGATTTTTTAAAAAAAACCCGATTACGAGCGAAAATTGATTGTCACAAGTGGGATTCGAACCGAGATTCGATGCGAGAATTTAATGTCCTACAATAGTTCACGTTGGTTGGTGTAAGTGGCAGCCCGATTGGAACGGATTTCCAATAGGTGTGGGTTCGAATCCCACTTGTGACAATCATTTTTCGCTAGTATTCGGGTTTTTATAAATAATAAAGCATATTAAATGCCAAAAATTTTAGTAATTTTAGATTTTTTTCTAGTAATACCTACTACCGAAATAATGCTTTACTATTAATAATAATTGATTACTTTTCGTGAGATTTAGGATCCAATTGTCATCACAGCTATCCTTGCCTTTATCCTTGTCTATCGTAAGAATGAATTAATCGATGTGAGCAGTTAAAATATTTTATTGAAATTAAGGCCAGAATATAATAAGGCCCAACCACAAAACGTGTCATAAACACATTTTTTTTTAGTAGTTAGGGAACTCGTGTGATTACTACAATAAACTCCATAAATAAGGTTAATCTATGACATAGTTGTAATTTTAGTTATAAGTTATCTAAGATTAAAATAGTGGCTGTTAAAATAATTTGTATTAGGTATTTATTTTATTTCTTATATGTATTAGGTAGTTACTAATGAAATATACCCATGTCTAATTATATTTGTTTCATTGGAGCCTTGTATTTATTTACCTATAAATCATCATTATTTCAGTTCATATACGTCTTATGCTAGGGCCGCACCTGCGTGTATCGCCACGAAGCTTCGTGCAATGAAACGATACACGCAGATGTGACCGGTCATTATCGGCTATCGTCGCGAACATTTGGCTTCGTGTGCGTTATCACTTGGTAGGCGATAAGTCAGAGTTTCAGCGCGCCAGTGGAGTCAGACTAGCGTTTTTCATTTTGGCGAAAATTTTTGATGTGTTTAGACGCGTTCGAAGATCTCCAGTTAATCAATAAATATGGAATGGAGCGATGAAATGGTATTAGAATTTTTACACCATTATGAAGCTGAACCCATGAAGGGATTCAAAAAGGTCATTATGTAATTATTAGCATAATATAGCTATAAAAGTAAAGCAATTCCTCATCCATAGTTAATCGCATGAAAATGATTTCGACCATCTTTAATTATTGCACGATACTTCGTGTAGAATACCGAAGTCGCTAATGTGACCGCAGTATTCGCGATAACTTTCTAGTGTACAAACGTACGAAGCTTCGCCACATATGACTTCGGGACGATACACGCAGGTGCGGCCCGAGCATTAGAGGCCGTACATTAATCACGTGAGGTTTGAATTGTAGTAGTTTGACAAAAGTCACGAAATATCACAAGGCAAGGCATCAATGTGTAGTAAGATATTTATTTTATCGTCAAACGCTGCGATTCTAAACTGAAAAGCGGCGTGTAGTGTGACTTTGACTTGTCGTTGCAGGCAACGAATGAAGTTTAAAGTAGGTGATCCGTATAAAGACCTTTTTGCGAAGTATAAAAAGCTGTGGGCTACTTCTTTGTAGGTACTAAAATTCACGTGATGTGGATTCTAACTGTAAAGTTTAAAGTATTAAGCCAATACAATGTGTAAACATTGTCCGGTAGATGGCACACGTCACCTTGAAGACGTAAATATGATACGAAGCGAGATTTGCATGTCCTAAAGTAGTTTACGATGGTGTAAGTGGCAGCACGATTGGGCCGGACTCCCAATAGGTGCGGTTTCGAACCCCGCTTGGGACATCATTTTTCGTTTCGTAATCGGGTATTTTATAAATAATATATGGTATTGTTATATTACAGCATACGCGTTAATTAGAACTTTTTGTATAGAACTACATACAATAATTGAGCTAATCATTTAGCACGTTATTTTTATAGCGAAGGTTAATATGTGAATATATAAAGACCGAGTAGTGTTTTACTTGTTACTAACGCTTACGTTAGTCCTGGGAGAAAACATCAAATATTTTAGGCAAACAGGTTCTCTTTGAAGTAATATTTAACAACACATCATCTCGGCTGATATATGTGCCAATGCTGGGCTCTAGCCTCCTCCATCATAACAGAAAAAAATACCTACACTTAACGACGCTGGTCAGTCGGATTGATAAAGGGTTTTCAGTTTTCCTTTCTCTTGCATAGAACATCTATAGATATATCTCTTAGTCGTCTTTTAGAATACCGACAGGATCCTTCCTGTGGCTGTTCTCCAAGGGGTGATGATTCTTAGTCCGTCACCACAAAGCAATTAACGAATAACCAGAATATATGTAACCGAATGAAAAGTATCTTGGTTTCTATTCTCGCGAAGACAATTGTGAGATCCAGATATAGTAGTGCAATTTGGGTATAATTTGCTTCCATTAATTATATATTGGGCAAGTACTCGGCGATACGAGATATTACACCTACCTTAGATGTCTTAAAACTAACATGAGCCCTCAATCTTACTATTAGATTTACTGATTTTAATAATTGATTAATTAACACGGTATATTAAAAATATATCGTGTTAGGTTAGGTATAGGTCTACGCGTGAATGTGAGCAAAACCAAAATAATGGTCTTTGAAAGAGATGTAGCCAGAACAGATGTAAGAGTAACAATAGGTAATGATGTACTAGAGCAAGTGGATGAATTTGTATATCTTGGATGTGGATTTAGCCGAGATGGAAGGTACACCACTGATATAGAGCGAAGAGTGAATGCGGGAAATAGAGTGAACGGAGCGTTGGGGCAACTTCTCGGCAGCCACCACCTCAGCCAGAAGGCACGTGTAGCAATATATAACGCAGTGCTTGTCCCAACATTACAGTATGGAAGCGAGAGTTGGGTATGCAGAAAAGAGTATGAAAGTAAAATTAATGCGGTCGAAATGCGATCTCTTCGGAAAATCTGTGGAGTTAGGCTGACCGACCGCATTCGTAACGACGACGTAAGAGAGCGAGTAGGTATGAAAGAGAGTATTGGTGTAAAGATGCGAAAGGGAATGCTCCGATGGTTCGGACATGTGGAAAGAATGCCGAACGAACGTCTGGTTAAGATATACAATGCGAAAGTGGAAGGATGTAGGTACCGGGGGCGACCGAGACTCACCTAACTAGACCAGATTGAAGGAAGGTGGAGTCAAGAGTCTCCGAAACCGGCGAGCGTGTATGAAGAGAATTATGAATGTTGAGGAAGCGAGTGAAGTATGCAGAGATAGAGTTCTCTGGCACTCTGTTCTCTCTGCCTACCCTGCAAGGGATATGGCGTGATGATATGTATGTATGTATGTATATTAAAAATACAATGTGTATCCCTTACTTTTTCATGGGAGTCGTAAATCAGCTGAGTTATCAATAGAAGAATGGGTAACTCTCCTGGGAAACTTGTCAATGACAACTGCAATTGAATACACGCCAACCAAGGTTGACGGTTACGGCATTATTTTTCTTGCGGATTATGGCCAACAATGAACGTTGACAGACTGAGGGATGACTCGATGGAGTAACACATATTACGATATAGTAGTTGTGTATCTTTATATACATATAATTCTTCTGTACATACATACACGCGTATGTGACTGAACTCCTAAAGGGCTGGAGCGATTTTGATGATTTTTTGTGTGTGTTCAGGTGGATTCAAAAATGGTTTATAGTAAAAATCGAATCCCATAGGTAGTGCTGTGATTAATTATAAGGGATTCTATTTATATTTTTTTAAAGAGGTGGAAAATAGTACATAGTTATTCTATAACAATAAACAAAGTTATTGCTTACACATATTCATATATTTACCGTATACTGCTATATACTAAACAAAGAAGCATGGTGGTAACATTTAGGAAATACATTTCCTTCAAGCAGACTTCAGGGGGGACAATATCGAGATAGAACATTACAATTTATTTCAAATAAATTATATTTTATGCACATGATGCTCATGAGCATTAAGCATAAAAATTGGAATGCTTCATCATCGATTGTAAATATTTGCACACAAAAGTCAAACATTACGAAACTTATAATAAATAAAAAAATACATAATACCTGCTACTATTGCTAATACGAAATACATTGGATCGTTTCATTAAATGCCGTAATATTCCTATCTACATCTATTATTCGTGTAAATATTAGAAAGTATACCTAAGTACACTCGCCATCTGTTGAGAATACATTTTGGTAATCTATACAGGGTGGAAGTGGACCACTCCCGAAAACATAGACAGGTGACCCTACTAGTCCTACTTGTAATGATAGGCTGGAAAAAAATTCGATTCAGATGAAGAAAATTTATTTTTTTCATTTTAAGATTTTTCAAATTCTTTCGTATTAGGACAGTGCCATATAACGATAATTCCATAAAAAATACGCAACTTTACTCAGATGAGAAAAGACGCAATTTATTCAAAACTCACGATCATACGTTCAAGAGTTCAACGACCTCGCGTGGTAAAACAAAAAAAAATTTTCATCCGAATTGGGAGCGGTCCACTTCCACCCTGTATATAGTACTTTATGATTATCTAATACTATGCTCAGCATACTTTTGTAAAAGTAATATAAATTTAAAAAGCAATAGTCATATTACTATACTATTTAGTAACATCTCATTTAAAATCATAAATATACACACTGACAATTATCAATTAGCAAACACTGGCTACTTTATTACTTTAAATTATATGACTATTGTTTGCGGCCATTTCATTGAGCTATCGGGGGCGTCTACCATAGATTCGTATTTTTAATCATACTATTAAACATAATAAAAAAAAAATAATAGCACTATTTGTGCAACTTATAAGCTAAATTCGAAAACAATTGTTTTCTATTATAATTATATCAACTTAAAATACATAAAAAATATAAAACTCTTAATTAGTGCCAATAATGTCGATGACGTAATTATTAAAAACTTATCATATGTTTTTTTTTGTAAAGCTAAATATTGTGCAAGAAGCCACTAATCCATTCACTGTATGAAATACAACTGATATCAAAATTTTAATACGATGGTAAAAACCTTCGAAAAATTTAGCACCACAAATTGGCTTCTCACTATTATATTTTAAAATACTGGTTTTTGCATTAATTAGTGTACATATGCAATTGTTACAACCTTGGTAATTTAACAGTGGTAATTTAAAAAAAAAAATCTTTTAGGCCAATAGATATAAGATTAAACAACGTATAGACATATAGAATTGACGACGTTATATTCGATTCTGTAGATATTATAAATACAGCAGTCCCGCCTTTATATTAAAATAAATTGATGGCAACACTAATTACTTATAATTGGTAGGGTTATATGCATTAGAATCGAATAAAATTATTGATTCCAATCATATATCTTTAATGAATACGATTTTCACAATTCATATAACAAATTATATTTTACATACATGCAATATAGTATATGTTCGTGACAATGTGATGCAACAATTTACTTGTTACAAAAACCTAAATGTCAAAATGGTAAATACAAATGTTCATATAAATAAATACAAAAAATAATCACACATGACTTTGTATATGTTTGTTGTGCTATCAATGATAGTTGGACTGATCAGATCATTTTCTACCTAATTAGCATATATAATGACAGGTTAAATTAAGAAATTAAACTTTAATGAAATTTGCTCTTCAAATAAACTAATTATAACAAAATTCAAGCACGTAAAATTTATATTTACATTGTGATTTTTATCATTTTTGGTAACAAGGACATCCTATATAGGAATTAGGCTGAAGTTTGCTATACATATTACAAAAAAAATATTGAATATGTTTAAGTAATACATTGGTCTATTCAATTGTGAGTAGTATTGTATCTGTATATATCATTTCCACAAGATGTTTCTTGTTTTATGAAATTACTCAAATCATTTTGAAAATTATTTCCCTCTCCAATGACGAAAGATAGAATATAATATATACTTATAAATGAATATTTTCATTAAAAAAATTACAGTTTAGAACTCTTATTTCAACGTGCCATAAAAAAATAACATTCATTCATGTCGCCATCTGTTGGCAAACTCTAATTAACATCATGATTTTCACAAAAACTTAAATAGTAATTGTAAACTGAGCAAATAGCTAAAAATTAAAGGAAAGATAATATATATTTTATAACATTGCATCTTATTCACTCAGATCTTCTAGTTATTTCTTATTTAACAAATGATATAAAGCAAGGACTGCTACTTATACATAATTCTAAAAATTAAATACAATTGGCATGACACACATTTATAAGATAGGGGACAGAGATACACAAAGAGAAATTTGGGCAGCAAGTGGACCTTGCAAATCATATTGAATTCTGTGTCTTGGATGGTACAAGTTACAATGGAGGCTCATTCCACTTGACGTGCTTCTCTTGTGTTAAATGGACGATATGTACATGGACAGCTTGGTTCTTCTCGAATTTAGGTGGAATAGGACATAGTCGATAGAGAACTTCATCACCTGGGAGAGGTACATATTCGCCTTCAATACTGTCAAATATAAAACATTATCTCATGAATAATTTATGAAATACTGGCATTCTATTATTGATAAAATAGATATATAATCACTTTTTAAAGCCTACCTATTTACTTAAAAATTTGTTATTTGTTTGTAAGTCACAAGTAAAAGCTAGTCTAGAATAAAAATAATTTCAGCAGTCCATTTTATTTTGCCATTGCCAGGGTCCCATCTATTGTTGTACCAAAATTCATTAATATTGGTTTAGTTTTTATTTAGTATTGTTGGTATTTATTATTGTAGAAATTAGTACGAAAATAGGATTACACCAGCGAAGCCGCGGGCAGAAAAGGGATATGGACATTAAGTCCAGATATAACAAATTTTTCCTTATTTTTTGTGTATACAAACATAGTTAATACTATATATCACTGACAATGACAAAAAAAAATAGTGGCGGCATTGTGAGTTGTGTACACCCAAGATTGAATTGAGACAAGGTTAATAAGTGCTTGTTGTCACCCTTCAGGGGCTGCCAGTCCCACATACCCCGCCCGGGCAGAAGTGCGGAAAAGCATTTTTTAGCCACTGCATTACCAAAACCAAAAAAAAAATAGAGCTGGTGGCACTGTTATGTTGAGATTTAAATCATTATTAAGTAATTACTTTAGAATTATTAAAAATTGCATAAATTATAATGTATAAGAAATAATAAAACTTCGGCTTTTGTTATAATTAAAATTCTGCAATCCATCTATGCATCATGCTTGTCCAGTGGCAATATAATGAGCAAGTCAATCTAAAGATCCTCAGTTTAAAAATTAATCAGACAATAGGTTTGTCCCATATCCTGCTGGGTTGCAAGTTTCATGATGACACATAGGTGCATTATAGCTCAAAATGCACCATTGGGAATAAGTTAACATTAAAAATATTA
Source organism: Lymantria monacha (assembly GCA_905163515.2). Taxonomy (NCBI): domain Eukaryota; kingdom Metazoa; phylum Arthropoda; class Insecta; order Lepidoptera; family Erebidae; genus Lymantria; species Lymantria monacha. The sequence goes on from LR991093.1 coordinate 24,052,988, forward strand.
AAAAAAATAATAGTAACATTAAAAAAAATAATAACACTTATTTTAAGTATTCGTCTATAGCCTGTTTTTTAATCTCAGAAACCAAATTGACGCATGCAAATGTCAAATTTACAAATAAGGCTGTGAAGTAGTGTACCTACGATACCGGTATATCGAAACATAAGAATTTATATTTATTGGACGATTAACTTTAAAGTTTTCTATTCCAAAGTGTGCCACATGAGGCCCTATAGGTACACCATGGTATAATGCGATGTACGATAGAACAAATGTTTCAGTCTTTAAATCAACCAAAAAAGAAGTAATAGACACCATCAGTGTTCTTTCTCTACACGCTAAAATGGCAATCTAAACCCATTTCCCTTAGAAAGCAGTGGAACTTTTAAAAATTACGACAATTATTAGAGTATGACAAGATTTACAATTTTAAGACATTATACTGGATTATTTTTCTAAGAGTACCCAAATTTTTTTAGGATATTCTACATATAAATAAGGTTATATTAAAAATATAAAATATTTAAAATCACTAGTAATTACCTAATTATTTACATTTGAAAATATCTAAAAATATTCATGATTTATGGACAAACTTTTTTTTACGCACGGCCATAAGTAAGCAATTATCGAACGCACACAAGTTCATGTTAGAAGTTATGGACACCTATCTACCTACATTGTAGTGAATACACACACTAATACAACAGACACAACAGTATCAGTTATTGTGTTGGTAATTAACCAATTACCAACACAAGTAACATAGTAAATAAGTTTATGATTAAAATTTTCTTTTATACTATTTAAAGGGCTTAGAACTGCTATAATAAACAGATACATTAAAATACTAGTTTATTATTTAAAACCACATACATACTAATGTTCGTATTTATTAAGGTGTATTTAAAAAGTGGAATGTACTATTTACAACTAGGTATTAAACTTACCTTTTCATTTAGTTCCATGAAAAAACCCTATCGTGTAGTGTGTATAAATGTACAATTCGTTTAACACTTGCTTAAATTGTTTTTTAATGTTATTTGTTTCGTTCGATCACCTTTCACTTAAATGCAGTAATCATTTTGCTATGAAGGGCCTCACTATACCTACTCACTAATTGCATTTTTTTTACTTCGCATACCACGTAACTTTCAGCACTAAGAAAGTAGCCAGCACCATACACACATTCTTTAATATTCGCGGTTCGAATATCTTACATGATTTAATAACCATCATTGGATATAAAAAATAAAAATTAGCGCGCGCTCATAATTAGGTCACGGTCAAGACTAAGAGTTAACTGGGGTGAACATCGGCGTGTGCGCAGCGGGTACAAGGGGGGGTTACGAATTTTACCGAACGCTTACCGAAATACCGACAAAGAAATATTTGAGTACCTAACTGATTTATCGGGAGTGTTTCTTTGTGTGCGTGGCGTCTGTGTTTATAATTATGAATAACTAACGTAGTGTCATCAAATTTAGTGTATCTCGGAATGTTTAAAATGTAGAATGTATTTTTTTTTGAAAATAAATTTTTTTTTATTTCACTAATCAATTATACTATCGAATCTGAACCTCCTATGTAAATTTGGGTACCTCTTGAAAAAAAATCCTGTATATGTTATATTACCATATTATTTTTTATTATTATTATTAAGCCATATATTGCCAACATAATTTAAATACATAATGTTCACAGGAAATACTTAAAATCTATATATATATATATTATATATATATATCATCATCAACTTGCTCTCATCCCAATCTATTTGGGGTCGACACAATGTCTTCTCCTTCTATACAACTCTATCAGACGTCATCTCTGTGGTCACTCCTTGTCTATCCATATCATGTTTCACACAGTCCATCTATCTTTTCTTCGATCTTCCCTTACCCCTTAAGCCACTCACACTCACTCACGTCACACATTCATACTTAAAACTTTCCTCACATCATTACTTTCATCCCGTCTCATCACATGTCCATACCATGTCAATCTTTCACTCTTTAACTTTTCCGTCACTGGCGCAACTTTCAAACTCACTCTTATATGTTCATTTCTTATTTTATTCATTCTTGTCACACCACACATCCATCTCAACATCCGCATCTCCGCTACATGCAGTCGTCTTTCATCCGTCGCTTTTGTCGACAACATGCTGATCCATACAGTACAGCAGGTCTTATTAGGGTTTTATATATTTGACTTTAATATATATATATATATATATATATATATATATATATATATATCTATTAGATGTCGGCGTGTCTTTGCGACACGAAGGCCTCCTTCAGCTCTTTCCAATCTTCTCTTTTTTTACTAATTCTGTACCATAGTGAATATATGTATATTACCGTATACTACGGCAGTTATTGTGTGTTTTACTGAATAATGTGGCAATTATATATTTTTAATATATCATCCCTAAATTTCATAGGAACTACATAGCTATTCTCTTTATAACCTGTGCCAATAAAAAATGAATCTAAAATATTGATTAGTACTTGTGATTTGAAAAAAAATAGGCCTAATAGGTGATATTTTTTTAAAAGTGCTACTAATCATAGATAGTATTTGGTTTTCTCTTCACTTTATCTAATATCTTCTATATATATATAATATAAAAGAGCTTGTCCTGATTGACTGATTCATCATCGCACAGCTTAAACCGGTGGGGCTAATTACATGAAATTAAGACAGTTGTTGCCTTTTATATTGTAGGTGCTCACTAAGAAAGGATTTTTTAATTAAAGATGAAAAACACGTACCTACTAAAGTTTTATTTTTAATCATCCCTAAAGAAAGTAAAATATGATATTAAAGTTTGTATGAAAATGTGTCAATTTGAAAGATCCTTAAAAAATGTAAAAAAAAAAGTTGTTATATTAAAAATAAGTAAGGGCGTGTTTCAATGTATTTAGAAAATATACCCCTACGGGGACTAAACTAGAGGTTATAGTTATATGAAAATTGTCACTTTTGGAATTAAATCTATAGAACTTAGTACATTGATGCCCAAGTATAAATAAATCCATAACGATGATTGACGTTAGGCATCCAGGTAGTCGTAAAGCTATTGCCAATAACTTTTGCAATATGTAGCAAGAGTACATATTGCGTTCATCCAGAATAATTGGTAATTAATAAAAAAAATAAAATAAACTTATATTTAGTTAAAAAAAAACATAAAATTAAGAACAATCTATTATCAAAATATAAGTGTTATTACTTTTTTTACTTATTAGTTCTTTATTAAGTTAAGATATTATATTAATAAATTTTTGACCATTCCAACAACTATACTAGCCATATTTTAATATATCCACACGGGCGAAGCCGTGGGCAACAGCTAGTTACTTTATAATTGATTGAATTAGGCGATACATGGCGGAAATCCATTATTATTATAAAATGGAGGAGAGGAAGGAAAACCCACCACTTTCCCACGGTTAATCAATATACCGTACACCTCAAGAAAGGAAGGAATACGGGATGGGATCAAGGTGGAATAGGATATAAGGAAATCTTACTCCTGTGATGAGCACCGTCTCCAGAACTTCTACTTGCAATTTTCCGCAGAACTTCGAATAAAGATTCGACATGTGTTTCGCCTCTAAACGAGGCATCCTCAGGACGGTTCGGCTTCAAATGCGCTCCGATTGACTGTACGCACGCCTTTTATACCCGCTCCACTATCAAACTACCCGCGTTGAGTCATTTTATTGACACGCAAACAACTTTAAGAGTGGGGATGTATTAAAGTTTGTTTGTTCATTCAGCAATGCATGTTTGCTACATTTTAAGATCTCTAATTGTTCCAATACACACAGCCTGAAATCTTTGCTGCAAATATGTAAGGGCTCGAAAGTATTATTATTATTTATACTGTGATTACTGTCACAGTTACTGTAAAAGAGCTTACAAAATTCACGTGTACTTTAACTTATTTCGGAGACTTGACTGACCGACTAGCGAAAATTCTTAGAGTACATGACATTCACTGTGCTTATAGACCAAATAGCACTCTTAAGACCCTGTGTAACGGAAAAGACAAGCTCAACACAAGTAAAAAGTCCGGTGTGTATAGGTTAAAATGCGACACGTGTCACAATGTTTACATTGGACAAACGGGTCGCAATTTTGAAACTAGGTACAAAGAACATTTGGCCGCATATACAAACAACTACCCACATAAATCGAATTTTGCTAAACATTTAATAGACAGTAATCACAGTATAAATAATAATAATACTTTCGAGCCCTTACATATTTGCAGCAAAGATTTCAGGCTGTGTGTATTGGAACAATTAGAGATCTTAAAATGTAGCAAACATGCATTGCTGAATGAACAAACAAACTTTAATACATCCCCACTCTTAAAGTTGTTTGCGTGTCAATAAAATGACTCAACGCGGGTAGTTTGATAGTGGAGCGGGTATAAAAGGCGTGCGTACAGTCAATCGGAGCACTGACCGACTCTGACGATTCAATTACAATCGCTCAAGAAAGAGCCTACACGGCCCGCGCGGCCACAACACATAAATATCCGCGCTTCCGACCTCGCCGCCGAGGTCGTAAGTTGCGACGCGTAAAAGTCCTAAACTCAAACGTGGGCACGCCCACTTTGCTATCAGCGACGCCCCGAGCCGAGGTCCGTTCACCACAGGGTGAGCCCTCGGGCGTTGTCGCTTAAAAATTTTACCGGGTTGAGAGCCCTCAGCGCTCACCCATAGTCCGGGTTAAGCTGTAACAGCCATCTGCGGCTAACAGCTAAAAGACAGACACAAAAAAAAAAAAAAAAAAAAAAAAAAAAAAAAAAAAATCAATCGGAGCGCATTTGAAGCCGAACCGTCCTGAGGATGCCTCGTTTAGAGGCGAAACACGTGTCGAATCTTTATTCGAAGTTCTGCGGAAAATTGCAAGTAGAAGTTCTGGAGACGGTGCTCATCACAGGAGTAAGATTTCCTTATATCCTATTCCACCTTGATCCCATCCCGTATTCCTTCCTTTCTTGAGGTGTACGGTATATTGATTAACCGTGGGAAAGTGGTGGGTTTTCCTTCCTCTCCTCCATTTTATAATAGCTAGTTACTTTATAAATGTGAAGACAAAATTTGACGCTGTCATTAAGAATAGACATAGCTCAAGTGGAATATTGAGCAGTCTAATCGAGACAGCTCTGGTTTGGATCATTAGTTTTTTTTTTCGTTTGTTTTTGCTTTTTTAATTTTTTTCATTATTTTAGCATTATGAAGGGAAGCTTGGACATCCAGATATTAAATATTAACAATGGTTAGTTCATTCAAACATAAATATTTATGATAGATGTTATCATAAAAACATTATATTGTAATGAAACCAGATAAAGAAGTTTGACCTCCAAAGCAGTCATGTAAACATGTCTTTTTTGGTACAATCTATTATGGCCAGGTTTTACATTTTTGGCAGTTTTGTGTTTTATTTTTTGTCATCATAGCTCATGTTATGCCTCACTGTTAGGCTCGAGCCATTTAATATATGATAAGATAGCAATCATATTCATAAACCACAAGACTAATAAATTAGTCTGTCAATTTTAACCCCTCACACGCTTATGGAACACCCGTTTGACCCAAAATAAAATTTGCTCAACACGCTTTTAGGACAGGTTTGGCACACTTAAACGTTTTACAATTAGCAATTGTTTTTAGCACTGGATTTCACATTTTCTTGTAATATAGCAACAATAACAGTTTACGTAAAACCATAAAATTTGCTGAACTTTTTTAATAAAACAAGGCGCGGGGCACTCGAGAGCACTGCAAAGTCTGGCACGTGAGGGGTTAATAGTGATATCAAATATCATGATCTAATAGAACAGAAGGACACAATAATATATTAAAAACAATGCCTTTATGAACACCAGTTTACAAGGTCATTATTCTTAAATTGATGCCTTTTAGTAGTGTTAATTGCTCAACATTTTTGTATATTTCTAAAAGGACTAAATTAATAAGTTAATATGTTTTGTAACTAAACATAACATGTTAAATAAAATACTTACTCTGAAATGTGCACGAAAAGGTCTTCACCACCTTTTTCTGGTGTAACAAAACCATGACCTTTTTCTCGACAAAACGATTTAATTTTACCCATATCCAATGGGTTACCAAGTGCTCTCTCTGATCTAGAAAAATATAAAATGCAATAAACAGTAATAATTCTTAGCTCAGTAATAAAAAAGTACATACGTAAATTTATTACAAATTTCTTTAAGAACTTACGTAGATGCAGTTCGATTTCTTCGCGTAATTATTGGACTTGGCAATTGCAAATGTGAATTTGTTTTATTTGGCGAATCATCACTATTAAAACCGTAATCATTAGACATAATTGCTTTCAAATAATAATTCAGCTTAATAGAAAATAAGCAGAGTTTTTAGAGAAAAAGGAAAAACAAACTAGTTGCGTACCTATGTATCTGGACGAATAATGAAGCGAATGAATGAATGACATAAATGACATTAATATGTTATAATATTGCCAATAAAGAAAATACTCTGGTAACTAGTTCTTCTTCTTCTTATTTTTATGTATTGGCAATCAGCTACTTAAATGAGCCATTGTTGCCAGTGTCGAGTTATAATTATCTTCAAGTTTTTAGTGTCTTCAGATTAGTCATTGTCCGTCAGTAAGTCAAATTGTCGCCATCAACAGTGCTATGGCCACACTGTTAATGGTATCTTGTGAGAATTTTGATGAAAAACGAAAACGTTGTAAAGCACCTTTATATGATATTCACTACATCTCAGCAGTTCCGTCACATCACATTACATAAAATGCCATCAAAATTATCTAATATAACACGTTAAAACACTAAGATAACGAATATAATACAAGAGCAACACATGACGTTTTAGATTCCCGCCAAAAACTCGTTTTGGCATTTCTTCTTCTTCTTTTTATGTATTGGCAATCAGCTACTTATACGAGCCATTTTTGCCAGTGTCGAGTTATAATTATCTTCACGTTCTTAATCTCTTCAGGTTAGTCATTGTCTGTCAGTCAGTCGAATTGTCGCCATCAACAGTGCTATGGTGACACTGTTAATGGTATGTTGTAGGAATTTTGATGGAAAACGAAAACGTTGTAAAGCACTTTTATATGATATTCACAACATCCCAGCTGTTCTGTCACATCATATTACATAAAATACCATAAAAATTATCTAATATAACACGTTAAAACACTAAGATATCGAATATAATACAAGAGCACCACATGACGCTTTAGATTCCCGCCAAAAGTCCCTGTGTCAAATCTGGTAACTAGTTGAAACTAGTTTTCCAGTAGAGATGCGAATAAATAAAATAATTGAAAAAATCAAAAAACCCGACTGTGTAAAAAGTAAAGCAAATTATGTACACAATAAATAAAAACAAACTGAAAAGAAATAAAACAAGCACTTAGATGTCCGGTGGTCTATAATTCTAATAATATATTATTGAATGAATACTATTGAAGAAAATAAAATATATTCTATATAGTAATGGAACATAACAACTGAACAGTCGGGATCCATTGAAAAATTAAATGTGCTGTCGAATAATGATTAATACATTGAAAAATTAGATTTGCTGTCGAATAATGGATCCCGACTGTTCAGTTGTTATGTTCCATTACTAGAATAGGTATATTTTATTTTCTTCAATAGTATTCATTCAATAATATATTATAGAATTATAAACCACCGGACATCTAAGTGCTTGTTTTATTTCTTTTCAGTTTGCTTTTATTTATTGTGTACATAATTTGGTTCACCTTTTACACAGTCGGGTTTTTTGATTTTTTCAATTATTTTATATATTTTATACTTTTTAGTCATATGTATCTAGCTAGGCTACAGTTATTTTATTTATTAATGAGTAGTTATCTACCTATATATAGTTTCTCGACTTAAGTTGAGTACTAAATAGTTTGAAGTTCGAGATGGGCGACCGTGTTAGATATTTTAGGTAGTCCAATCCAAAATAGTAGGTATCTAGTAGATAATTTAGTATATGTCCATCCACATACACATGCACAGTCATACGAAGTTTTCGTCTTTTCATTGTAAATTTTTACTGTCTAAAGACCTATATGTGAGATTGGTTGTTACGCAACTTTAAATCGATATAGATCCTAAACGGTCTGTCGAATCAAAAAATGTTATGAGAAAACTAATAATGATTTTTAAATACCTATTCAACGATACCCCACTCGACATAGTTTGAAGACTTTCATTTTCTTCATTTTCACAATATGGCGTCCAGTAGTCGCCATATTGAATTTTCACTAACGTCATGCCTTTAGTGACACTCGCCGGACTAAAAGAAATCGATTGACGTGTGAATCATAAAAATTGGTCCAGTAGTTTGGTCTATACCGGGTTATTTTTCTAAGAAAACCCAAATTTTTTTAGGATATTCTACATGTAAATAAGGTTATATTAAAAATATAAAATATTTAAAATCACTAGTAATTACCTAATTATTTACATTTGAAAATATCTAAAAATATTCATGATTTATGGACAAACTTTTTTTTTACGCACGGCCATTCATAAGTAAGCAATTATCGAACGCACACAAGTTCATGTTAGAAGTTATGGACACCTATCTACCTACATTGTAGTGAATACACACACTAATACAACAGACACAACAGTATCAGTTATTGTGTTGGTAATTAACCAGTCATGGGCGTACCCAGGTAGGGGCAGAAGGCTAGAAGATAAAATAAACGTCAATTTTCCTGGCAAGTGTTCAATATACCCGACCGACCATCATGACCATCATATGAGCTGCCTCCTCCTATCTGAAATCCTGGGTACGCCCTTGTAACCAATTACCAACACAAGTTACATAGTAAATAAGTTTATGATTAAAATTTTCTTTTATACTATTTAAAGGGCTTAGAACTGCCATAATAAACAGATACATTAAAATACTAGTTTATTATTTAAAATCACATACATACTAATGTTCGTATTTATTAAGGTGTATTTAAAAAGTGAAATGTACTATTTACAACTAGGTATTAAACTTACCTTTTCATTTAGTTCCATGAAAAAACCCTATCGTGTAGTGTGTATAAATGTATAATTCGTTTAACACTTGCTTAAATTATTTTTTAATGTTATTTGTTTCGTTCGATCACCTTTCACTTCACTTAAATGCAGTAATCATTTTGCTATGAAGGGCCTCACTATACCTACTCACTAATTGCATTTTTTTTACTTCGCATACCACGTAACTTTCAGCACTAAGAAAGTAGCCAGCACCATACACACATTCTTTAATATTCGCGGTTCGAATATCTTACATGATTTAATAACCATCATTGGATATAAAAAATAAAAATTAGCGCGCGCTCATAATTAGGTCACGGTCAAGACTAAGAGTTAACTGGGGTGAACATCGGCGTGTGCGCAGAGGGTACAAAGGGGGGTTACGAATTTTGCCGAACGCTTACCGAAATACCGACAAAGAAATATTTGAGTACCTAACTGATTTATCGGGAGTGTTTCTTTGTGTGCGTGGCGTCTTCTTCTTCTTCTTCTTTTTATGTATTGGCAATCAGCTACTTATACGAGCCATTTTTGCCAGTGTCGAGTTATAATTATCTTCACGTTCTTAATCTCTTCAGGTTAGTCATTGTCTGTCAGTCAGTCGAATTGTCGCCATCAACAGTGCTATGGTGACACTGTTAATGGTATGTTGTAGGAATTTTGATGGAAAACGAAAACGTTGTAAAGCACTTTTATATGATATTCACTACATCCCAGCTGTTCTGTCACATCATATTACATAAAATACCATAAAAATTATCTAATATAACACGTTAAAACACTACGATATCGAATATAATACAAGAGCACAACATGACGTTTTAGATTCCCGCCAAAAGTCCTGCGTGGCGTCTGTGTTTATAATTATGAATAACTAACGTAGTGTCATCAAATTTAGTGTATATCTCGGAATGTTTAAAATGTAGAATGTATTTTTTTTTAAAATAAAAACATATGTTTTTATTTCACTAATCAATTATACTATCGAATCTGAACCTCCTATGTAAATTTGGGTACCTCTTGAAAAAAAATCCTGTATAGTAGTCTTGGGTAGTTCGCGAACGACCTAGGTGGGAAGAGCGCTCCTTTAGGTGAACTATGCGAACTAGTTCGTCGATGATCTCGCTCTTAGTTCTTTTCATATTTTTTTAGCGTCCGCTTTACTAGACAGTGGCGCTATGTGACCAACCGAGTTATTTCCTTTTACTGTGCGCGCCTTGATATTTCGATATCGATACTAAACAACTTCACATCCACATCTAATAACGGACTTTAAGTAAATGTTTTGAACTACTACTACTAACTTAAGTATTGTATTATGATTACGTATTATAATAGGAACGAGACTAGTTGTTGCCGAATTATTAATGAAAATTATTTTATTTTTCATTTTTATTTAAGTAAAAGATTTTATGTGCCATAAATAAACGTGTGAAATATTCACGTAATATTTTGTACTTTTTAAATAAAAATAAACAGAACTTGCAATAATTATAAATATATTTTTTTCTGTATTTATTGATTTTACTAAATTATTTAAAAAAAAACTAATATAATGAACTAATAGAGCGAACTAGTTCGCTATTAGATTATGAACTAAATTGAGCGCTCTCAGTGGTGACCGACTAAGCCCAAGACTACTGTATAGTGCTTCAAAGGAACATACATACATATATAGACTGTTAAACACAATACCACTCCTTTGCGTCGCGCAGTCGGGTAAAAACGGCTCACTGAAAAGAAAAGAGAGATATAGCTCTTTCGATCAAAAGAGCTATATCACTCTTTTAGCTCTTTAGTTCATTTAGCTCATATATATCCTGAGTTCATTTAGCTCATCAAGAGAGCTAGCTCTCTTATTGGGTTAGCTCATTTCATTTCAACTCGTTCACGGCTCTAAAGTATGCGCTACACGGTTTCAAACAGTGGTTTGAAGCAGAAAAAGCAGAAATGCGCTTTGCTGGCTACATGGTTTAAGAGTAGTTTGAAACAAACAGTGTTTAAGAGAACGTGGCGCAGATAGGACGTCTTTACGCTCGCGTACCGTATATTCACTACGTCGTACGACGTCATGGCGCCAACAAAAAAAGTTAGTTATTCCAAATTTTTGTACTTAAATGATCTCGTAGTTCAGAGTTTGAACTATTCAAAAGAGTTAAGTATGCGCTACACGGTTTCAAACAGTGGTTTGAAGCAACGGCTTCAAACAGTGTAGATAGATGTTTGATGCCAAATTTCGCATGACCTCTAAACGCCCTAGGCTTGCGCTACAAACCACTGGCCAAGCGTTCGTCTAAATCTTGTTTGAAACCATCTAGCCGCTTGCTTCAAACCAAATGAACAACAGTCACGCTGCAGCGTTGAGCGCAGACGCACGTGACGACGTTCTGCGTACAAAATGGCGCGTGAGCAGACAGAATGCGATCGCGATGTTATTACTCAACTTCTCGAGTTATACAAAGACTTGGCCTGTCTTTCGGACTTAAATTGTGAAGCTTATAAAAATATTACACAAAAGAAATGCGTAGAATATTTGAGCAAATGATTTTTTTTTATTTTCTCAAAAAATTGTCAAGACTTTTTCCTCAATAAATTGTGTAAAACACAACTTTCCAATACAAAATTTCAAGATTTAAATTTAGCGCGAAAACGGGACGCAAGGATGCCGAAAGCATTGCCAATAATTCTTCTAGCTCTGTACAATCAGTATTTGAATATTCTTTGCTCCCTTGTAATGTTTCGTTCAGGAAATGGTTTCGTTATATGTTTTAAAGTGCAAAAGCACTATTATATACGATGGGACTGGCATGTACATTTGTATAAAAGTCCCTAATAATAAATAATGAGAAAAAAGTGTAAAAGCACTATCACCCCAAAAGCTTATGGTACAAATATATTTGTTTCTGGTAGAAGGTAGGATTTAGGTAAATGCAATTCATTGTTCGTAAGCTTTAAATAAAATTATGTCTCCTTGAATGTCGTATCATCAGGTTGGCTCCCATTTGAGCCTTTGAACAAAAATTTTAAATAACCAACTGTTTTTGTTGGCGCCATGACGTCGTTGTAGTGACTATACGGTATGCGAGCGTAAAGACGTCCTATCCGCGCCACGTTCTCTTAAATTAAACACTTTGTTTCAAACTACTCATAAACCGTGTAGCCAGCAAAGCGCATTTCTGCTTTTTCTGCTTCAAACCACTGTTTGAAACCGTGTAGCGTATACTCGCGATAAGCTTGATATGCATGAGCATGTAAATTTGGGTGGTGATCACAGGATGAGATATAAAATATATTTATCTAAAGAAATAAATAAAATTGAAAGGTCTGTTTGTAATTTAAATGGTTGAAAACAGCTTTTCACTAAATGCATATGGGCTGACAGAATCGACGGCGTCCAGTGACAGCTTGCACTGATAACTATTATTATAATTGAATATTGTTATTCAAAGGCGAATATTGTTTTTTTAAATTTAACTTTCTATTTTTCAAACATTTTTTCTTTGTTAAACATATAACGTTTAGGCTGACAATAGTCACAATGCATATCGGAAGATGCTCAATACTTTTACTGTTCGGCGGTGATCGGCATATATCGGGCACTTTCGGTCGTCGACTGCTCGCACGACATGACGACGCAAGTTAAAGAGCCGATTGAGCCGTTGAACTATAAACTGAGATACTTTTTTTTTTATTGGTGGGCTATGGATGCGTCTCGCCCCGCCAAATCGGTCCGGGGTGACGGAAAAGGCGGCGCGTGACCCTATAGACCCACCGTAAAACCTTCTCTCTTCGCCGTGTGAGCGGACCACCGGTACTCGATATTAACTTCGGTGGCCCGCCCGGCGGTTTACCCTCGCGGGTTCCTCTCGTCGACGCCCCGACGGATTTCGCCGTCGGAGCGTCGCCCTCACGCGGTGGCCTTACGTCGGGTGACCGGACAATTCCCCGGTCCGATCACCCGAGGCCTCGGTTAGGGCGGCATCAGGCGCAGGTATTCGCGCCTGCGCCACCCCGGCCGCTGACGGCGGCCCGGGTCGCGGGAATCCTCCCGGACTCGTTCCGCCGCCTCCTTCTGCGAGATGACAGCCTCGCAGAAGGCGGCGACCGCGTCCCAGTTCTTGACGCTGTCGACCATTGCCCTCGCGACAGCCGGCAGCGTCAGGTCGGCACCGATAACAGCGACGAGGTCACGGCGCTGCCCGTCCCAGCTCGGACATACCTCGAGCGTGTGTTGCGCCGTGTCCTCGTCACTGCTGCAATGGTGGCAGAAGGAAGTCCACTCCCTACACGCGACCGTGTGCAGGTACAAGCCGAAGCATCCGTGCCCCGACAAAACCTGCACCAGTCGAAAGGAGAGGACTCCGTGCCGCCGCTCCATCAACTCCATCAGTACGGGCCGGAGAGCCTCGACGGTGACGACACCGTGTCTAGGCCTCTCCAGCCGCGTAGCCCAACGGGCGATGACGTCTCGGCGGGCGTCCTCGCGCCAGGTGGCTATCTCGCTCAGCGATGGGGAGCCACCTTCGTCGCGCAGTGAGGTCACCCGCCGGTAGAGGTCGGAGAGCATCTCCGCCTCTAGGTCCCACGGGGGTGTCCCGGCCAGTAGGCATGCCGCCTCGGTCGATACCGTGCGGTACCCGCGAATGGCTCTGACCGCCATGGCTCTCTGGGGTCTCCACAGAACAGCCCTGAGCTGGGCGTTCAGAGCCCTCGCCCACACGGGTGCGCCGTACATGGCCATCGAACGGATCACCCCCGCATACAGCCGTCGGCTCTCGAAGCTGGGTCCGCCCACGTTCGGCATGAGCCGCGAAAGGGCGGACGCCGCGCCGACCAGCCGGGGAGCAATTCGACGAAAATGCTCCCGGAACCACCATCGCCCGTCGAGCACCAGACCCAAGTACTTCATATGGGCCTGGATGCTGATGTGGACGGAGTTGACGACTAGCGAGGCGCCGATTGGCGGCCTTACGCGTGGCCCATGGAACAATAGGGCCTCCGTCTTATTTAGGGCCACCCTGAGCCCCAGCGCCTCGATTCGCCCGACCATCTCCTCGGTGCCGAGAGTGGCCAGGCTCGCCGCCTCTTCGAGTGTCCTGCCCCGGGCTGTGACGAGCGTATCGTCAGCGTAGCATATCACGCTCAGCCCGGGGGGAGACTCCCTCTCAACGCCCAGTCGTACCCGATGTCCCACAGAGTCGGCCCCAGAACCGACCCCTGTGGAACGCCGCACGACATGGACGTCCGCACAATGTCCCCTGCGGGACTCGCGCAGAGGACACTGCGCCCCTCCAAATAGTCCGCCACCAGCCGCCTCAGGTACAAGGGCACCCCATGAAATCGGAGCGCCTCCCTGATGCAGCTGAATGGCAGACTATTGAATGCGTTGGCGATGTCCAGCGACACCGTCAATAGCACTCCCCCGCCGGTGACAGCCTCAGGACGACGCCTCGACGGCGAAATCTGTCGGGGCGTCGACAGGAGAGGAGCCCCGAGAGGGCATACCGCCGAGCGGGCCACCGAAGACAAAGATCGGGTACCGGTGGCCCGCTCGCACGGCGAAGAAGAGGTGCTTGCACGGTGGGTCAATGGGGTTGCACGCCGCCTCTTCCGTCACCCCGGACCGATTTGGCGGGGTGTGACGTCCATTGCCCACCACAAAAAAAAAAAAAAAAAGGCCGACGACGAATCCGGGGCCCGTCCCGGCTTTGGCAGGAGAACCAACCTCCCCTCCTTCCAGCAGCTAGATTGAAATCAAAGATCTAGTTCATTTGTATCTCTCATTCAGGAGCTACTCAAGTCTATTTCCCAGAGTTTAATGCTAGGGCCGCACTGCGTCTATCGTTCCGAAGTAATGTGTGGCGAAGCTTCGTACGTTTTGTACACTAGAAAGTTATCGCGATAAAACTGTGGTCACATTAGTGACTTCGGTATTTTACACGAAGTATCGTGCAATAATTAAAGATGGCCAAATCATTTTCATGCGTTTAACTATGGATGACGAATTACTTTACTATTACAGCTATATCATGCTAATAATTACATAATGATTTTTTTGGATCCCTCCATGAGTTCCGCTTCATAATGGTGTAAAAATTCTAACACCATTTCATAACTCCACTCCATATTTATTGTTTAACTGGAGATACTCGAAAGCGTCTAAACACATCGAAAATTTCTGCTGAAATGAAAAACGCTAGTCTGACCACAGAGCGCGATATATTAGCGCACTAAAACCCTTTGACTTATCGCCAGCAAAGCGATAACGCACACGAAGCCCGAATGTTCGCGACGATAGCCAATAATGACCGGTCGGTCACATCTGCGTATATCGTCTCATTGTACGAAGCTTCGTGACGATACACGCAGGTGCGGCCCTAGAAAGAAAAAACCGTATCTACGTACGATCCGAATATAAAGAATGTA
The DNA here is from genome assembly GCA_905163515.2 of Lymantria monacha. Taxonomy (NCBI): domain Eukaryota; kingdom Metazoa; phylum Arthropoda; class Insecta; order Lepidoptera; family Erebidae; genus Lymantria; species Lymantria monacha. Next base: position 24,068,511 of record LR991093.1, read on the forward strand.
ATAACATCTATTAAGTTAGACCATGAAATACTTTTTACTGACTTCTTTTTACAGAGAAAGGAGACAAATTGCTACAAATAAGCAGAGGAGTAGCCAAAACTTTTTGCGTATGCGGTTTTGATTGGAGTGGGGATTAGATATAAAAACAATTATGTCCCCATTGAATGCATCTTTAAATTGATTTTCATTTTCAGCGCCCATTAATGGTTTATCATTAATTTAAAAAAAAAAACAATATAAGTAATAAAAGAACTAAACATTAAAAGTCTTTAGACTTGACTTGACAGACAGTGACAATTAATAGGCTACACAGTATGAAAGAGTGTTAAGGAGGAAAGTATACCAGTAAAGCCATGGTTTCACAGGCGCCGAGATATTAACAAGAAGGCCACATCGGTTATTTGCCGCCTACGACTCGGTCACGCGTGTACACCAGTGCACTTAGCCAAACTCCGGGTTAGAGACTCGTCATTGTGTGAATGTGGCTTGGACGAAGGAACCCCAGAACACATTTTCTTTAGCTGCCCTAAAACCATATCCTCTCTCTATGACCCTTTTCCTCCCTCCATCCCTCTCCCTTCAGATTTCAAATCTCTCCTTTCCCAAGTTAATTCCCCATTCATATATATTTTGAGTAAATTTATTAACTCTACTAACATAAAATTGTGATTGTCTGAACTAATCTATTTTTGGACCGTTATAGATGGCATTCTCGTGGGGAGGCCTATGTCCAACAGTGGACGTTTACGGGCTGATGGATGGATGGAACTAATCTATTAATATGAATATATATATTGTGTGTGTCTTTTGTTCAAGGTAAATCAACAGATGTTAGACTCCATAAATTTTCTTAAATATTATTTACTTACTTTCACAAAGCCACCCTGTTAGTCATAAACATACTAAGCTTTTGATACATTTGACATACTGGAGCAAAATTACCTCAAAATTACATGGACATTGGCGGAGTTAGCAGAATCGCCATTAAACACAAGAACTGAACTGAACTTAGTGTTAAGGACTTTTGACGGAAATTTGAAAACGTCATGTGGTGCTCTTATATTATATTCGATATCTTTATAGTGTTTTAATGTGTTATATTAGATAATTTTGATGGCATTTTATGTAATATGATGCGGCGGAACTACTGGGATGTAGTGAATATCATATAAAAGTGCTTTACAACGTTTTCGTTTTCCATCAAAATTCCCACAAGATACCATTAACAGTGTGGCCATTGCACTGTTAATGGCGACAATTTGACTTAGACAATGACTAACTTGAAAGAATAAAAACGTGAAAATATTTATAACTTGACACTGGCACCAATAGCTCGTATATGTAGCTGATTGCCAATATATAAGAAGAAGAAGAAAGAGTGTTAAATAATATATGAAGAAAATTATAGGAGACTAGGCTGTATGAGTTTTTTGCCCTTTACCTGCCCAAAAGGAAGAACAGAACAAAAATAAAAAAAGCCACCAAAAGAAATAAATTAAAAATAAAGTAAATATAAGCAATAGTAAATATAATAATAAAGAATAAAGCATAGGTTAAATATAAAAAATAGGAAACAAAATGAGCATGAATACGTTATCAATGTGTAGAATATGCCTGATTGAAAATGTTACTATGCATAGTTTAGTAAATATGAAACTTCAAGAAATGTTTGACAAACTGACGGGGATGCCTGTAAGTAAACATAATGTTACTTATGTTTTTAATGCAGTTGACCATATACCCCGTGACTATTAAATTGAAACTATAGAAGTAGCCCTGGCGGTTTTGTGGTCACGGTGAAAAAACCATGAAATGTCAGTACTTCCCTTTATGATCAACAGTGACAACTTAGTATTACAACAGAGTTTTCACGGTGTACCTATCATTCGTGCTTTTGTTTCATTTCACAACTGCCAAAATATGGTATATATTAGAATATTAGACCTAGGTAAAATGGTTAAAATGACACTTTTACGAGTGAAACCATGGTAAACAGTTGATAAATGTATAGTTAATTGACAGTCAAAGCACTATTGTGAAACAGTAAAATAGGAGTGAATCCAAAGTTGTTTCACTGTCGTTTAATTGTCATTTCATTGTCGTATCACTGTTGTTTCATGTTCCTTTCACAGTTAATACTTTAAAATTCTGATGAATACTGTGAATCCTGTTTCAAAATTCACGAATAATCATATTAAATACTTTTTAATCCTGGAATCATGAAGAGAAGTGGTAGAATATAACAGAATTAAAATAGCAGTTTGTAGCCGGGCCAGTCAGTTTAGCTAGTCTTCAGGGTTAGATCCAAACAACTCAAGAGGTAGCAAGAAGATATTTGAAACCATATCCCGATCAGAAAATGGTTCATCGCCATCTATCGACGAAAGAGATAATTTTCCGTTACAATTTGTAATTTTTAATTCTATTGAAAACGTTTTGATTCTGAAATAATATTTTAATTTGAGTATTTTTTTAGAATATAAATGAATTTAACCAGCATTTAAAATTTTTAATTCTATTGAATACTTTTCAATCCCGAAATAATATTTTAATTTGAGTAAAAAACATTTTAATTTGAGTACAAAAAAATTTCAACACTGACATTTTTTAAATATATTTCTGAACAGTTATTTGAGATAAACTGTTGCCTTGCATTGATAATATACATAGATTCTTTAGAATTTACTATCACCATGGTAAATGACGTGTTATTTTTTTTTTATCGAGCGAATAAATAAATTTTTAAGTGAATTTTTTTTTAAGGGCTTACTTAAATATTTTTTTTATCCTGAAAATTGAATTCAAATTACTAAATTTAATGTAAAATGTCAATACAGTTCAGAACTCTACACTAAGCTTATAAAATGATAATTAAACAGTATTTAAATAATTACATCATTTGTTTTGAAAAAAAAAACTACCGAGTATATACGGTGAAAAGATAGTGATTTTACGGTGAGTTGAAGGTGAGTTGATGGTGAGTTGACGGTGAGTTGACGGTCGCACCACAGTAGGTCCACAGTAATATCACTATAAATTTATGAGGTGTTCACTTTGAAAAAATATTTTTCCACAGTGTAAATATGCCATATCGACGACAGAAATACTAAGCTTCCACAAATTAGAAACGGTCTTTTCACCATAAAACTGCCGATAAGTTAACTCTTATTTACCATCCGTAGTTAGTGACGCAACGGAACGAATATACTGTTTCTCGACAGTGATTTCACTGTACGACAACCCTAACTAGAGAGTGAAATAGCCGTGACATGAAACTACCGTGAATCGTCCATCTTTTCACTATGGAGTCACCGCGAATTCACCGTAAGCATGAAACCGCCAGGGAATGTAATATGTATAAAACGTATAATATGTAGAATGTATAAAACACCAATTTATAAACAAAGTACCTATGCAAATAGTGTAATATGAAATAGAAGTGATTTCAAACAATCCTAATTGATTTCATAGACTGCTTAGTGATTTAACTAGTGATCTGTCACGCTGTGTCATGTGTTCGATTCCTATATAATAGGCCAGTTCTCTCTGTGACGTACAAGTTTGTTGTTAAACACACCAATTATTATGAAACTTATAGTTTTTAGGACTAAAGAAAAGGATGTCGGTTACTTTTCCATCTGGGAATAAAATATTGTTCCTGACACCTTGGTCATAACTCAAACAATTAGTTATTCTAGAATGGTTATGAAAATATAGACAGTTCTATATTCATCTTTTTTAATAAAGAATTTCTTGAGAGATAAATTGTGATAGGTGGATAGGACACTTAACAATATTTATTAAACTCTTCTCTCAAAAAAAATTTCTCTCCAAAAAACTGTTTAAAAACAATTTCTGAATTTTACATACATACATACATATCATCACGCCATATCACTTGCAGGGTAGGCAGAGAGAACAGTGCCAGAGAACTCTATCCTTGCATACTTCACTTGCTTCCTCAACATTCATAATTCTCTTCATACACGCTCGTCGGTTTCGGAGACTCTTGACTCCACCTTCCTTCAGTATGTGACCAATCTGGTCTAGGTAGGTGAATCTCGGTCTCCCCTGGTATCAGTGTTTCCACTTTTAGGGATTTCGCCCTTTTCCAGGGCGAAACTGCTAATTTAAAATATGGCTTAGGGCTATTTAATATTTTTAGGGATTTAGGGTAATTTGGGGTAAAATGACCTGGTGAAAATCGCTGGGCGGCGATACGCTGAAATGATGATGAATTCAGATTTGACTTTGAAAATGTTCTCCATTTGATAAAATATGTAGATCCACAAATTACACGACAGTTGGAAAATCGTTCTGTAACACATTCTGTGTTCAGCCATTTCAGTTTTTTAAGTAATAAATGTAATATACAAAAAGCGGATAATAAATGGCGTCAACAAGCCCTTATTGAAGCGAATTATTTCAAGGTAAAAAGTGAAGAAGAGGTCTCAAAATTACCAACGGAAGTATATTGGAATAAAGTGTTAAGCTTGAAAGATCATTTTGAAACTTACAAATACCTTGAAGTTGTGATTTCACTTCTATTAGCACTGCCATCTTCGAATATTGAGGTGGAAAGATTACTCAGTGTACTAAAAAAATGTAAAAGTTATAAAAGAAACAGGCTTCACAATGAAACCCTCAACGATTTGTTGCATACCAAACTAGGTATGACAGGCTCAATTTTAGAACCCAACAAACAAATATTGAATTAAGCTCAAAAACTTAAGCCCAGTGCTTTAGCTTCAACATCAGCATCACATTGTTCACTATCTACTTCTTTCACAGATTAAAATGAATTCTTCTTGTGATTAATTGTTAACTACCTCTGATTAATAGACGAAAATTGAAATATATATTCAAATCATCAAGTAATTAAAGTCATTTAAATTTTGCGCCCTAAATCAAGGATTTTCAGAGAATAATTAAGATATTTAGGGCATTTAATTGAAAAATCTAGGGTAAAACTAAAATCTGATAGTGGAAACACTGCCTGGTATCCACATCCTTCCACTTTCGCATTGTATATCTTCTTAACCAGACGTTCGTTCGGCATTCTTTCCACATGTCCAAACCATTGGAGCATTCCCTTTCGCATCTTTACACCAATACTCTCTTTCATACCTACTCGCTCTCTTACGTCGTCGTTACGAATACGATCGGTCAGCCTAACTCCACAGATTCTCCGTAGAGATTACATTTCGACCGCATTAATTTTATTTTCATGCTCTTTCCTGCATACCCAACTGTCGCTTCCATATCGTAATGTTGGGATAAGCACTGCGTTCTGTATTGCTACACATACCTTCTGGCTGAGGTGGTGGCTACCGAGAAGTTGTCTCAACACTCCGTTCACTCTATTTCCCACATTCACCCTTCGCTCTATATCAGTGGTGTACCTTCCATCTCGGCTAAATCCACATCCCAGATATACAAATTCATCCACTTGCTCTTAGTACATCATTACATATTGTTACTCTTACATCTGTTCTGGCTTCATCTCTTTCGAATACCATTATTTTGGTTTTGCTCACATTCACGTGTAGTCCCAATTTGATATATATATATACAGGGTGTCCCAAAATTCAACGATAAGCTGGCACCAGCAGGTGGACCTACATATGACTACTCGAGAACAGAAAAGAAAAAAATTCTACCTTGATTTTTTTTTTCATTACGACAAAAAAACCAAAATCTTTAAAAATGGACATCCTTTATTATATTATTAAGTGCTATTGCTACAGTTTTACAAGTAATTCTGTGATTTTTTTTGTATTGGCAAGGTAAGTAGCACTACTATCGATCACAACCATTAAAAATTCCAGAATATCTATAGTTTTTACACAAAAATCAATCAAAACTATGTTTTTTTCATAAATTATGTAAGATTTTGACTTTCAGCTCACTTTCACTCATCATAGTGAAAAAAAAAAGTATGGACACTACTGTGGCAAATAGTATTAAAAATTGGCGCAACTAACTACAATTCTAAAATGGTATAACATTCAAGGCAAACTAGCCACAAAAATATACTTAGGTGTACTATTTCAAAATAACAACCATATTTCGAAAATTGTTAGTGTTGATAGTAATCACTTTTACTATGTAGCCAAAATGTTTTTGTAGCAAGTTCTCAGAATTTGAATGAGACATGTGCGTAGTCCGTAGATCCACAGTCTGAATTATTTTATGGCGAAGCTCGTCCAAGGTTGCAATCGGTTTTGTGCAGACTCTGTCCTTTAGACAACCCCAATAGAAAAAGTCCAGGGGATTTAGATCGGGTGAACGGGGTGGCCACAAGATAGGACCAAGTCGCCCGATCCAACGCCCTGGGTACTCTTGGTCTAAGTACTCTCGCACAGGACGGGCATAGTGAGCTGGGCAACCATCGTTTTGAAACCACATGGTTTGCAAATCACTTAAGGGCACATCTTCTAATAATCCTGGCAACTCATTTTGTAAGAAGTTTAAATAACTATTGCCATCTATGTTTCCTTGTAACTCAAAGGGCCCTATCACTTTGCCATTTATTATGCCAGTCCATAGGTTAACCTTAAATTGGTATTGGGATTGTCTTCTCTCACCAGGTGCAGATTTTCATTGTTCCAGCTATGAAGATTGTGAAGATTTAAATATCCATCTTTCTTGCAGGTTGTTTCATCACGACGACGTGACGTTTTAAAATTCTATGTGCAGTACTTTTTGGGATTCCCGTTGCTGCTTGTACAGCACGTACAGAGGTAGTTGAATCGTTTTCTATTTCATTGAGAACTTCTTCATCGTGTTCCGATCTAGGTTTTCCAGCGTTTCGCCTGTCAGATGGTATACGACCCTCCGAAAAAGCTTGATACACGTTAATAAATACGCGATAAGCCGGATACCTTTGAAGATTAGGGTACCTTGCTCGATATAATCTGCTAGCAGCGTTGGCATTGCATCGGCATTCTCCATAAATTAGGTGCATATTAGTGTATTCTAACGCTGTGTATGGTAGCGGCATGATGAATGCTAAACACTTGAAAATAAGGCAAAACTTCTTTAAAAAAAACACAAAATCACAGTCTAAAATAATGCCAAGTCAGGTCAATTTCCAGGTCACTTAATTCAATCCAAAAGTCGTCAGTACCAGAGCCACTTTAATTAAAACAGAACGGTGTGCAGTAAACAAAGAAGTAGAGCATACTGACTTGCTGTGCTGCTGAGGACATTAATTACTTCTCCACCTGCATTAATGTTACTAAACAATTAGCATCTATCTATCTCCCTCTAACGTATAATCTCTCTATCTCTGTCTAACTTATTTTATGGACTTATGGACTACGCACATGTCTCATTAAAATTCTGAGAACTTGCTACAAAAACATTTTGGCTACATAGTAAAAGTGATTACTATCAACACTAACAATTTTCGAAATATGGTTGTTATTTTGAAATAGTACACCTAAGTATATTTTTGTGGCTAGTTTGTCTAGAATGTTATACCATTTTAGAATTGTAGTTAGATGCGCCAATTTTTAATACTATTTGCCACAGTAGTGTCCATACTTTTTTTTTTCACTATGATGAGTGAAAGTGAGCTGAAAGTCAAAATCTTACATAATTTATGAAAAAAACATAGTTTTGATTGATTTTTGTGTAAAAACTATAGATATTCTGGAATTTTTAATGGTTGTGATCGATAGTAGTGCTACTTACCTTGCCAATACAAAAAAAATCACAGAATTACTTGTAAAACTGTAGCAATAGCACTTAATAATATAATAAAGGATGTCCATTTTTAAAGATTTTGGTTTTTTTGTCGTAATGAAAAAAAAAATCAAGGTAGAATTTTTTTCTTTTCTGTTCTCGAGTAGTCATATGTAGGTCCACCTGCTGGTGCCAGCTTATCGTTGAATTTTGGGACACCCTGTATATATAATATATATATATATATATATCTATATATATCTATATATATATATATATATATATATATATATATATATATCTTCTATACATATAATAAAAATGTAACAGATCGCTGTCTGTACATGGAAGATACATGAGAAAAAATATTACTGGGACCTTTATCAACACAAATAGAACCCAAAACAATGATTTTTTAAATTTTCGTCTGTTTATCTGTTTGCCTGTGCGTTTGTGCACGCTAATCTCAGAAACGGCTTATCCGATTTAGACGCAGTTTTCACTAATATATTGTGGTAAACTTCACGTAACATTTAGGCTTTATTTTATGTCAATTAGTTTATAGATAAAAAAGATATGTCAATTTAAAAAATGTTAGTAGAAAAAATCTTTATCGATTCTATTCAAATTACGTACAAATTATCTTCAGTAAAAATAAATAAACACGTGTTTCAGCATTTCTTACTACTACCCTCTATCCTCTGGGGGGTGTAAATTAGGCCTGCAAAGGGGGTTGGACGACTCATTAAGTCATTAGCGTCAAGCCGACATTATTGATGCTGGCAACTTGAAATGTTGACATTAGTTTCTTTCTATGACGTAGAGATTTACTAAGAAAGGATTTTACGAAATTATACCCCTAAGGGGGTGTAACAGAGTGGCAAAGTTTGTATGGGGAGAAAAAAATATTTATTGATTCTTTTCAAATTACCAGTAGAATCAAATATTCTAGGGTAATATCCGGAATTTGTCAATTTTCACCCTGGTTGTGTAAATTAGGTCTGTAAAGCGGGTTGAACGACTCACTACCGCCAAACTAAAACTATTAAAGCTAGAAACATTAAATTTTGAAGCACGTTTTTATTTATAACATAGAGATTCAATATGAAAGGATTTTATGAATGCCACCCCTAAGAGGGGTTCATCGAATGAAGTAGGATTTTAAGAAATTCCGTCTCCGAAAGGAATTCTATGTCGCGAAAGTAAAACTACACAACTGAATTGATGTAAACGAAGCGAAGCGAGGGCGGGTCGCTAGTAATATATATATATATATATATATATATATATATATATATTAAATACTCTGAATTTTAACTAAGCCTATATGATTAAACACTGAAAACCATTCTGCTTTCGACAGTCTGGTTCTCTGTTTATTCATAAAGGCTATATCACCAACGTATATGTACGTAAGTCAGCTATATCAACCTTTCATTTTACAAACATTATTATTTTGAAACAACGTGCACCCACTATTTGTTACGTTTTAAAGTACTTGCTGAATCTTTCATTTACTCAAGGTATATATCTAAACAGACTCAAATTGTCGGTAGTGAAACCACTTTTCAAAAAACTAAATAAGATGGAGTTAAGTAACTACAGACCTATTACACTTGTATCGATTTTTGACAAAATATTTGAAAAGGCTATGCATAAACGCATCAGTGATTTCCTCTCATTACACAAGGTCATAAAGGAAGAACAGAATGGTTTTCAAAAGAAAAAATCAACTACTCTTGCAGCATTTCAATTAATACGTAATATAATTGAATATATGGATAAGCGTATTCCAGTCTCAGTGATCTTCTTTGATATGAGTAAGGCGTTTGATTTTGTCGACCATAATAATTTATTCAAAAAATGTGAACATTATGGTGTTTGTTGTACAGCTCATGATTGGTTAGAAAGTTATCTAAAAAATCGTGAGCAATACGTAGAAATTAAGAGTACTGATACTTCTTTATTATGTACCACGTACAAATCAAGTAAAAGACTTACCCCCGTATTCTAAGTCGTTACCTCGAAACTTCCTCGACTCGACTCACCCTCAATGAGGACGTTTCGTGTTCACAGTTGTCATTTTCATCCTTACCTTTAAACACTTCCTCAAGTGAGGTAAGGTTGAGTCGAGGAAGCAACTGTCAAAGTAAGGTACGTTGCGATACGCCTTGAGGATACCTTAAGGAGGTTTTCACATATAATTTATTGTCAAATTAGGATGAGTTTATTGAATATTTGTATGATAATTCGTACAATTATTTACCTCGACGCTATTTGCATTCTGCAAAAAATCTAAAGGAATATCACACTAATTTTCAAAAGTTTACGTAAACGTAACAACCAACTACGCTTAGGTACCAATTCCGCCCACTATATAAGTGCTAACTGCTTTAAGATTTTATATAACAGGAAACTTTCAAGTGATTGGCTAAAATTATAACTTTGAATGGAGTAGGCACTATCATAGTAACCGTTATTTAATATTTTCAGATATATTTTTTCATAATTTGCATAAAATCAGCCAATCAATAGTGTCGAGAATTGTGACCAAACTTGCCAACGCTTTAGATTAAGTCAGAGTAAAAATATTATTTCACCGTATTGCAGTATTTCCTGGTGTAATACGATGTATTGATTGCTCTCATATACAAATAAAAATCCATTTTTTTCGTTTGGGCAATACAATTTTTTTAGGTATAAATATTGACAAGAACTGTAACTGGAAGACGCATATAGATGACATTTGTAAAAAATTAAATAGATTTATTTTTGCGCTTAGAACATTAAGACGTATCTCGGGGCACAGTATTGCACTTACTGCTTATTATGGGTATGTTGACTCGGTCTTGAGATATGGTCTTCTACTGTGGGGCAACTCAACAAATATTAATAGAGCATTCATTGTGCAAAAAAAATCTGTACGAGCTATATGTGGTGCTCATCCTTCTGCTAATTGTATACCACTTTTAAAAAAATTAAAGATACTGACTCTCACATGTCTATATATATTTCAGGCAGGTTGCTTTGTAAAAGAACATGGTTCATATTTTACCACATTTAAAGAAAAACGAATTCTGTAATAAAAAATAGGGATCCAACAAGGCTAATCACACCTAGTTGCTCAACAACATTGTATCAAAGAAACTGCTATTATATGATCATTAAAATCTATAATAATTTGCCAAAAGTTATAAGAGACCTGCCACTTAAGCTTTTTATGACAATTCTACGTAAGTGGCTTCTTGAGAAATGTTTTTACTCTATGAATGACTTTTTAGTATAATATAAATTTATTTTGAAATGGACATAATATACAATTTTACATGACATGATATAATGGACATTTTTATTTTATTTTTCGTATAACTTTTTATTATTATTATTATATTTGCATTTTTTTTATATGACATAAATTAATTAAGTACAATACCTATATGTGATAATTTTACTTGAATTGTGTGATGTGTGTAAAAATCTAATTAATGCTCATTATAAATCAAATTTAGAATAATGAAATCTATAAATGTACCTAATATTGTATGTCGTGAATGTCAACGACGAAATATGTGAGACCTATTTATGCAATATTAACTGCACATTGTAAACCATATTTCATGCAATAAATTTCATTTCATTTCAAACAGCATTAAGTTAAATGGGGTTATACAGAAATTTTTATTTACAGTTTCAGACCAATGATAACCGACCATTACAAGTATGCTACATGTGCTATGCAAAACTTCGCAACTGCTACCTTCTACAGAATAACTGTCTTACAAGTGAAAAGTTTTTTGCTAAAAAGCTAAGAAATGATTGTGTAAGTTTTGTACAGATTTTCACTATATTTTAGTATGAAATAAATTTGTGTTGTGGAGAAATATCAAATATACAAATTAATTAGTTTATCTCTTAAATGAGTCCGTCAGTACTCCCGTTACCATGAATTCTGTAAAGTGTTCAAAACATTGGGAAACTAAAAATCAAATAGAAACGCAATAGAATCCATGAAAATAATTATATTTTAACTGTGTTAACACACACTAAGGCTCAGGTCTGTAGTGGAACATATTACTAACTGTAGTGGATTTCGAACTACATAAGAAAACAATTCTATCCTATTGCAACTTAATTCTTTACAATAAAAAAATATATTTGTTACAGTTCAAACCAAAACTATCACAATATATAAATACATTTAAAATAGTACATCCGATAATACAATTGAGCTGCGTACCTGTTACAATAGAGGACCCTCATGATGATGATGATGATGATGATGATGATCACAATGTGGATAATTTAGGAATGATAGGTGTTGATACAGAAAAAGAAGATATTGAAGGTATTAAACATAATTGTTTCATGTTCATTTTATGAATAGATTAATCAGTGTATACTTGCCTACGTGTTTGAAGTGCAGAATGTCTCACACAACTTTCCTAAATGTTACTATAACATGCTGAATATGTGTCCCACACAATTACCTGAGTGTTTGAGGTGCTGAATGTGTGTCTCACACAATTGCCTGAGTATTTCAGCTGCTAAATGTGTGTCTCACATAATTGCCCAAATGTTTTAGCTGCTGAATGTGTGTCTTACATAATTGCCCGAGTGTTTGAGCTGCTCAATATGTGTCTCACACAATTGCCCGAGTGTTGAGGTGCTGAATCTGTGTCTCACACTATTGCCTGAGTGTTTGAGGTGCTGAATGTGTGCCTCATATAATTGCCCGAGTGTTTAAGATGCTGAATTTGTCTTATCCAAATTGCATTAGTATTTAAGGTGCTGAATGTGTCCCATACAACTAGAAATGGTCAATCTAAACATGTTGATTCATATACATATATTGTATAATGCTGTGGCGGTTGTACCTAAAGTGCGCTCGTGCGCTGAACCACCAATTCAAAACATTTAAAAATACCCGATTACGAAACGAAAAATGATGTCACAAGCGGGGTTCGAACCCGCACTTATTGGGAGTCCGGTCCAATCGTGCTGCCACTTACACCACCGTGAACTACTATAGGCCATGCAAATCTCGCTTCGTATCATATTTACGTCTTCAAGGTGACGTGTGCCATCTACCGGACAATGTTTACATATTGTATAGGCTTAATACTTCAAACTTTACAGTTAGAATTGTATTAAACGATGACACAACCTTGTTATTCAAATTACTGAAATTATTAGCATTTAATATGCTTAATTATTTATAAATACACGATTACGAAACGAATAATGATGTCACAAGCGGGGTTCGTAATCGGTTATTTATAAATAATTAAGCATATTAAATGTTAAAAATTTCAGTAATCTGAACATTTAAAAATTGCAAAATATTACTTTATTTTTATTTTTAAATTACCATATTAATATTTATTTTTTAAACATACAAAAATATATAACAAATATAATTTTCAATTATGACGAAACAATTTAAGCGCTTTGCTAAACTTTAATAGTTTAACAAAGCGCTTAAATTGTTTATTATTTTCTTACTTATTTTCCCTGTAAAGAAAAATTTTCGTGCGCTTCGGTGAGTGAACGTGGACTGCTAATATAACTTGTATGAGTTAAGCATGCGCTACACGGTTTGAATCAGAAAAAGCAGAACTGCGCTTTGCTGGCTACATGGTTTAAGACTAGTTTAAAACTAACATTGTTTAGAGAACGTGGCGCGGATAGGACGTCTTTACGCGCGCGTACCGTATGTTCACTACAACGACGTCACGGCGCACTGTGGGACCGATCGGTATATTTCATCTCAAAAATCGATAACTTTGTTGTTTTGTGATGTTTCCCCTTGAATTTTTTTTTATGTATTAATGAATATATAGGCAATAAAATAAATTATACATAATTATTTTAAAAGTTATATAATTTTCATAAAAAAAATGACAAAGATAACGATATACGAAATTACATACAAAAAATTATACAGTTATAATAAAATGACAATAAAAGTAACACTTTTACTTAAAATAAGTTTAAGACTTAATTATTATTATTATTATCAAACAAACATGCTAAAAAATGACACCATAAAAAAATTGCGATCCTATTCATAACCTTCTATTTCCAATAATTCTTTAGCTTCGTCAAACAATTCTTTGGATATTACAAAACTGGGTTTATTTAAACTAGATATATAAGGATCAGACGTATATAACAAAATATGCAAAACGTCCTCGTTTGTTGCTGATCTGGAACACTTCCTAGCGTGATGTAACCTATATTTTTTGTAATCTTTATTCCTGGCTTCCTGAGCATCTTCGGATAATTGTCCTATAGGCAGAACTGCATAATGCTCTATTATTTTAGCACCATGTATAAGTACTTTATGGACCGAAGATGGCATGTAATACCAGTTATATTTGCTTACGTATAATTGCGCGGTTATCAATGTATACTGACCAAATTTTTCTGCGAAGAATTACATAAAATCTCTTAATTAATTCTCCATCAATTCCAGTTATCCCTGCAGAGCATTCGTAATTTTGGAAAAATCGCCGTGCTGTATTTCCGTCATTGCTATTACCGGAACCTTGACGTGGTTTATCAATGTGCAAACCAAGCACTTCTCAGAAACGTTTTTGGACATATTTTTTCTTGTCTTCTTTAAGTTGCTTGTTTTCTGGAGTTGTTGCTGACCACTTCTTAAAACCCAAATTATAAGAAATATGGAGGATCATCTCCATAAATCTTATCCATGCATGTAGTGTCGACAATCCGTATTTAAATGCATCTTCATTTTCAACTCTTGATGTAACTTTTAAAAGATCGTTCATTTGTCTGGGAGTTGCTCCACAAACAGTGCAGGTAGCACTGGATGATGTGTTCGTTAACACTTGAGCAACTTTCCCATCAATCATTGTCATAAACAGTTCATGTTTAACCTCGATGACTTTGTCGTCTATAGACACAAGAGTTGAAATCAATTGATTAATTTTGGCTTCAATTTCACTGACAACCGCTGTAGTTTTTTCGGGTGTTTCTTTTGCAAATTCTAATGAAATTGGTCTGCAATATCTAGCAGATGAGCAAGTAAGATTCTGCCATATAACTATAGACGTTTCTTCGTCTACTAGTCGCAGTGGTACAAGGGACACTATAAACAAATTAGCATCCGATATTTGTTCGTTTTCTTCCGGTAGAATTTGTTTATACTCACTTTGCCCGGAAGATCCATCACACCCCCATTTAGTGAACAGCTTGAGACGATTGTAGTTTGTCGAACCTGACTTTATCTTTATAATACGGCAGACTGTATGGTCTAAGAGATCTTGCAGATTAATTTTTGCGCTTATATATGTCACCGTTATGCTAGATGCAGGCGGATAGCAAGCCTTTTTTGCTTCACTTAGTATTTGATACGAAGGTAAAACAGAACTTAAATTTTTATCAACGAGCCTTTTTCTTAGGTACCCATATTGGGCTTTCGTTAGATCCGTTTCAATACACATGCTCAATGCCTCTTCTTTTGTAAAAGAAAGTGCATTATCTGGACTGATTATGGTTTGTAGAATTGCTTTCTTCTCGTCTTTTTCCTTGTTTCTGATAATAGACACAATTGACGCTTCGTCATTTTCACCCATAGATCGTAAACCTTGCACATAAGCGTTACGGACATGTCCCATTCCATACTCCTGGAGCAGTTCCATATTTTTTCGTTTTTTTGTGTTTTCCGAACACTCGTCGTATGGTTTTGTTGGTCTACCACGATCACCAGAAGTATTCAAGCCAGATATTTCAGAGGTTGAGGTACTGCAAGAATTCAATGGTACTTTAAATTCACCGTTTAACCAATTTGAGTATAGACTCTCGAACCTGTCTGGCTTTCTTTGAGCTTTCGTCCATTTCTGGTTGCAACTTGATGTTAAATTTTTTTGAATACTTTCTATTACAGTGATAACGTCAGTTTCCGACAGTTGAAAGTTGTTCAACAAATATTGTCTAAGGTGTGAAGTACTCTTCCCTCTTATTATTTGATCACAAAGATCGCGTCGAACACAAACGAATTCACTCATGTTTTTTTTCTGTTAATTGTTATCGAAAAGAAGTATCTGAATACTTTGATGAATAGTATGCTGAAAACACGCGTATATAAAGGAGCAATATTTTGGTGCCTTGTGCAAAAACCGCAGGGTAATTGATTGTGATAGCTGTCATCGAAATAGTGTAATCAGTAGATACTGGTTGTAATAAATTACCGCAACAGATAAATAGAACTTCCGCAACAATATAGTTTATCATACTTGTGGTTTATTACCGCTATCGAAAGTATCAAGTGAATATTCTTGTAGTCTATTTATTTGTTAATGTATGCTTCTATCATAGAAATGAAACAAAAAGACAAGTTAGACATCAAATATAATATATCACAGTAAAAAAGAAGAACCGAACATAAGTTTCGAGATTTTTTTTTGCCCCCGATTGACATATTGCCTTGAAATCACCATTCGCGCAAAAAACGCGCAATTTTTTTTTTGATCCTCGTATTACTGAATAGGTAAGGTCTCAAATAGAGTGATTAACTTGACACCGGCAGCTTTCGGCAACATAGAAAAGTCCAATTGAAATAAACAAAATCGAAATTTTCTTTACTTTACTAAAAAAAATAAAAAAAAATACATATCGTTATTTTTTTTACAAAACTGAACGTGGATACAAAGTGTACATTCTGATCTATCTAATGATGTATTACACTAATATGTTTCCATGGAAAACATCCGAATAATTTTGTGTTGAACTTCCTTAACGGTAATTTAATTGGCATGAAAATATTTATGCTCAATGTTTGAGGTTCACTTTATAAACATGAAACTAAATTATTTAATTTTTTTTGGAATTAATTCGAAAGTTGCATCCTTTGAGGGTATAAAACTATAAAAGGATCTATGGATTTACGACTTTTGTCAAAACCATTTATGAGATGGCAAATACTGTTTGGGCCCATAGTGCGGCGCCTTACCTATCAAAATAATAAAAACTTGGTTACTCGAAATTTTTGTTCAAAGGCTCAAATTGGTATCAGTCTGATGATACGACATTCAAGGAGGTATCATTTTATTCATAGCTTACGAACAATGAATTAATTGCATTTACCTAAAGCTTACCTGCTACCAGAAACATTTTTTTTTTTGGCATTGAGCTATAGAGTGGTCACCCCGCTAAATCTGTCCTGGGCAACAGAAGAAGCGGCGCGCGACGCCATAGACCCGTCCTAAAATATATATGTACCATATGCTTTTTGGAACGCTTTCGGCATCCTTGTGTCCCGTTTTCGAGTTTTTAGACAACCGCTAAATTTTAATCTTGAAAATTTGTTTTGGAAAGTTGTGTTTTACACAATTTATTGAGAAAAAGTTTTAACAAGTTTTTAAGGAAAAATTTATTTGCTAAAATATCCAACGCATTTCTTTTTCGTGTAATATTTTTTTAAGCTTCACAATTTAAGGCCCAAAGGCAGGGCAAGTCTTTATGCGGGTGACTGGATCGGGGAATTAGTCCGTCACCCGCCGAGAGGCCGACCGCGTGAGGAAAGACCGACATCCTACCCGAGGGGGGGATGTCGGTCGAGGAGAGGGTACTCCTCAGGGGTATTCCGTCGGGCCGACCACTGACGTCAAGTCACTCTGCTCCGGTGGTCGGCCCAACGACGAAGGCGACGTCACGGGTGGGTTACGGGTGTGCGCGCTTACGCCCCTCTGTCACCCCGGACGGAGTGGTGCGAGGAGTGCGCCGACCGTAGCCCACCCCCCAAAAAAAAAAAAAAAAAAAAAAAAAAAAGGGCAAGTCTTTATATAAGTCAAGAAGTTCAGTAATAACTTCGCTATCGCGTTCTGTCTGCTCACGTGCCATTTTGTGCACAGACCGTCGTCGCGAGCGTCCGTGCTCGCCTCTACAGCGTGACTACAAAACAAAATACTCAGAGAGAAGAACGACAACTTCATACTTTAGAATTGTTTACACGGTGCACTAGTGTGCACTGTGTTAGCAATTTTAAAATATGAAGCGGATAACTGGAGCGCTAGTGCGCTCCAGTTTATTCCATCGAAAACATTCGTAGAGCGGTATATTTAAAAATGTAATTATATTTTTAAATATCCCGCTCATTTCAAAACAATATTCAGCTATCGAATTTCCGATTGCTGTTTTTGCACAATACAATTGGGGTACATACCTATATTCGAATGTATAAAATTGTGCAAAAACAACAAACGAAAATACTTTGTAAAGGGATTTACAATGGTTAAATAAAACAAGATATCAGACATTCTCTGTACGATATTTATTTGAAGTCATACCACAATTTTACGCACTTTCCAGTTTACTTTCCAGCACTTTACAATTTTTTTTGTAGAAAATAACAGAAAGTGTCAATATCTCACAAATATAATGAGTCTCTATCTCTTAAAACCTTAATAGATACACAAAAGCGTCAAAATTTCACAATGGAGTTTTATCTCATAAGTTATTGTAACACAACACTTAAAGCGTCAATTTCATCATTGATGATTGAAAACACTGTAAAATCACAATTATATTACCAAACTAACATTTAAAAACAAGTAATAGATATTAAAATAGAAATAACGCCGAACGCAAATCCAAACAAGTCTTATTAAATACACAGAGTAAGAAATATTATGGTCAAATCATAGAGTAAAATAATGGAATAAATTGTCAATTTTTTTTTAAGTTGACGTCAGTGACGTGATTCTTATGTCTCATTCTTTAATAGAGCACCATCTCTTTTGTACCGATAAATCCAGTGTAGGCATGGTCTGCTTTGAAAGCTGACTCCCTGTGAGCGTGACTGTCATTGCTTCAAACCAAGCGGCTAGACGGTTTCAAACAAGATTTAAACGAACGCTTGGCCAGCTGTATGAAGCGCAAGCCTCGCTACCAAGGGCGTTTAGAGGTCATATGAAATTTGGCATAAAACATCTATCTACACTGTTTGAAACCTCTGTTTCAAACCGTGTAGCGCATGCTTTACGAGCTAATATTCCTGGCGCGTGAAACAAAAGATAGTACATAGAAATGTATCGAGTAATGAGCCTGATCCAAACGTCGGCGGCACGGCCTTGATGCCCAGTATAGTTTCGCTGTATCTATGACGCGTTAATTATTGTTTGCTTATATTAAGTAATTGTTTTTTATTGTTTTGGTTCTATTCTATACTGTGTGTGGTGTGAGTGAAAAGGAGCATAAACATTGATTTAAAAAAAATGTTATTGTCTTTAATGACAATAACATTTTTTTTTAAATTAATATTGACATAAAATTGGCCGGACCGCCAAGGCCTTTTTTAACTTTAAAACAAGAGTGCACATCGAAAAATAAACCATTTCCGCGAAGTTTTGAAAGTGGATTGTAATGTCGTATCAATTTAAAGTTTAAAAATATATAGAAATAATAAAAAAATAACATATTTTATGTAAATTGTTGTTTTGTTGCAATTTCTAATCTTAATACTTAGTGAGCAAGTAAAGTGCACCACCAGTTCGATAACCCACCAGCCGCCACTGGTATAATGGTAAAATTCAATATTGCATTTTACCTTAGTCATCGTGCCTTTGTTTAAAAACAAGGGTTCACGTTATGACTGCGCAAATTACAGAGCCATAAGCTTGACCAGTTTGGCAGCAGAAGTGTACGGTAAAATTATTGAAAGGAGAATGAGGATGGTGTCCGATGGTTTACTGTGTGAGACACAAGGAGGTTTCAGGAGTGGAAGGGGATGCATGGATCAAATGTTCTCTCTGCGCAACATTGTGGAGAAGCATCTGGCTCTAGGTCAGAGGGTTTTCTGCAGTTTTGTGGATCTGGAGAGAGCATTTGACATGGTTGTACGAAAGGAGCTTTGGGACATTTTACCGGAGTATGGTATTAACTGTAAACTGCTACAGGCTGTGCAGTCCAGTTATATGGGCTGTAGAGCCTGTGTGCGGCTGGATGATGGAATGTCGCCTTGGTTTGACGTGAATATCGGCGTTAAGCAGGGGTGCGTTCTGTCAGCCAGGCTGTTTATCATATATCTGGATAAATGTCTCCAAAGGTTGAACGATACGAATGTGGAAGTCCAGATGGGCTACTCAGTGGTCACTGGTCTGCTCTATGCAGATGATGCAGTCCTGCTGGCACAGTCAGTGACTGACCTGCAGACCCTAGTCGACACAATGACAGAAGAATGTAAGAAAAGGGGTCTATGCGTGAATGTGAGCAAAACCAAAATAGTGGTCTTTGAAAGAGATGAAGCTAGAACAGATGTAAGAGTAAATAGGTAATGATGTACTAGACTACAAGTGCAAGTGGATGAATTTGTATATCTTGGATGTGGTTTTAGCTAAGATGGAAGGTACACCACTGATATAAAGCGAAGAGTGAATGCGGGAAATAGAGTTAACGGAGCGTTGGAGCAACTTCTCGGTAGCCACCACCTCAGCCAGAAGGCACGTGTAGCAATACATAACGCAGTGCTTGTCCCAACATTACTATATGTAAGCGAGAGTTGGGTATGCAGACAAGAGCATGAAAGCAAAATTAATGCGGTCGAAATGCGATCTCTACGGAAAATCTGTGGAGTTAGGCTGACCGACCGCATTCGTAACGACGACGTAAGAGAGCGAGTAGGTATGAGAGTATTGGTGTAAAGATGCGAAAGGGAATGCTCCGATGGTTCGGACATGTGAAAAGAATGCCGAACGAACGTCTGGTTAAGAAGATATACAATGCGAAAGTGGAAGGATGTAGGTACCGGGGGAAACCGAGACTTACCTACCTAGACCAGATTGGTCACGTACTGAAAGAAGGTGGTCAAGAGTCTTTGAAACCGGCGAGCGTGTGTGAAGAGAATTATGAATGTTGAAGAAGCGAGTGAAGTGTGCAAGGATAGAGTTCTCTGGCACTCTTCTCTCTGCCTACCCTGCAAGGGATATGACGTGATGATATGTATGTATGTATTTTACCTTAGTCTTTATCTATACCATGGGGGGCAAACTTAATGAGATCTAATATCTACTTGACTTATAAAACGCTGTGCGTTCTACGAACTACCCATTTATTGACATTTTCAAAAAAAATAGAGCTCCTGCGTGGAAGAGAGGATAAGTAATATCATAAAGTGGCGATTGAAAAATTTTCGAAGACGATGTGCAGCTAAAAGTTGTTAGCAATAGTTTCATGACTCATCGCCTGACTGACATCGACCCTCCTTGGGAATGTAGTTGTTGACCAGACGGTGTAATATGGAGTTGGCCGAGGTCGATATAAAGCTCTTAGTCGTCTTTTACAATATTTATGAACTAAGTATTCGTAGCCGCTACCACAGCAAAAGAGATAATTAGGAGGTGCGACTATAAAATAAGGTCTACTAATGGGTCTTAAGTCTAAAAATGTTGTAGATGAAGTTTCGGATGTCAATTTTTATTAGATTAATATTATACCGAGAGAGGGTAGGCGCGGTCGTCGTGTTGACATTTAGAAATCACACGGTCTCTGTTTAAAGTTTAGTAACCCTGTGAAAAGTGTGCAGTGCCTTGTAAATTAAACGCAAATAGTATAAATAACAAAAATTCTTAGTGAAAAGCAGAATACTTTAATATAATTTGACGAATTAGTGTTTTAAATAACAATCAAGTGGTTCGAGACAGTTAAAAATACCTACATTACAATACAATAAAAATAAATTTATAAACTAAGTGAAATGAAATGAAAATCGAAGTGATGAACTTGTAAAACTTCGAAATTTAACACAGTGCCTAACATTAAAAGTCAAATTTTAAAACACCCTTTTTTTTTTTTTTTTTTTTTGGGGGTGGGCTACGGTCGGCGCACTCCTCGCACCACTCCGTCCGGGGTGACAGAGGGGCGTAAGCGCGCACACCCGTAACCCACCCGTGACGTCGCCTTCGTCGTTGGGCCGACCACCGGAGCAGAGTGACTTGACGTCAGTGGTCGGCCCGACGGAATACCCCTGAGGAGTACCCTCTCCTCGACCGACATCCCCCCCTCGGGTAGCATGTCGGTCTTTCCTCACGCGGTCGGCCTCTCGGCGGGTGACGGACTAATTCCCCGATCCAGTCACCCGCGGCCTTGGCTAGGGCGGCATCAGGCGCAGGTAATCGCGCCTGCGCCGCCCCAGTCGCCGGCGGCGGCTCGCGCCGTCGAGGAGACGCTCCTCGCGCACGCGCTCCGCCGCCTCCTTCCGCGAGACTACTGCCTCGCAGAAGGTTGCGACCGCGTCCCAGTTCCTGACGCTGTCGAGCATCGCCCTGGCGATGGTCGGCAGCGTCAGGTCGGCACCGAGAATTTTAAAACACCCTAAATATCAGTTTTAAGAGCTCAGCGCCATCTATAGAGAAGGGTCAAACAAATTCAAATATTTTCTATTCAAATATTTTACAATTTCTGATCGACATCTGCATCGCACCAAGTTTGCTACTCCATCTACTGGCAAATAGAATAGACAAAAAAATGGAAAACTTATAAGTATGCTGGAATCCATTCAAATTGAACAAAATCTTCAAAAGGAAGAAATGAAGGAAATGCATAAAAATATAATCATGGATATTAACTGTAATATTAATGAAAAATTTAATGAGATGAGTATGAAATATAAAGACTTGGTTTAAAAATTAAATATTCAAGAAAAGCAAATAGAATACTTAGAGAGGGAAAACAAAAAGAGAAACTTGGTATTTTTCGGGATAGATGAAGAAGAACACAGTAATTACTATCAACTTTATACAATAATGAACACCATAATAACGAAAAATATGAAGTTGTCCTGTGAGATGTGCGATATTCAATGTGTTAAACGTATTGAAAAAAAATGGAATTAAACCAAGACCCGTTATAGTGACTTTTACAACATTATTAAAAAAGATAGAGATCCTGAAAAATAGAAAATCCTTGGTGGACACCTTATATTACATCAAAGAAGATTTTCCAAAAAAAAATATTGAGATAAGAAAGCAATTGCAAACTAAAGTAAATGAACAGGTAGGTAGGTAAAACAACAGATTGAGTAAATTTCTTGAAGTACATACATACATATCATCACGCCATATCCCTTGCAGGGTAGGCAGAGAGAACAGAGTGCCAGAGAGCTCTATCTCTGCATACTTCACTCGCTTCCTCAACATTCATAATTCTTTTCATACACGCTCGCCGGTTTCGGAGACTCTTGACTCCACCTTCCTTCAGTACCTGACCGATCTGGTCTAGGTAGGTTAGTCTCGGTCTCCCTCGGTACCTACATCCTTCCACTTTCGCATTGTATATCTTCTTAACCAGGCGTTCGTTCGGCATTCTTTCCACATGTCCGAACCATCGGAGCATATATATATAAATTTATTTTAAATATTAAATTAATAAAAATTGGATTAAATAAAAACTGGAATTGGATTTCAATAGGATGTATGTATACCAATCAAATCAAATAGTTCACTTAATATTTATCTTTATTGTAAATTGCTTCTAGTTCACAATTAATTAATTAAATAAATGACATGAAATATTTTACTCATCAATACCTTAATTATGTTTTTTTTTATTAAATACTTGAATTTTCAAATTTATTTAAAAAAAAAACAACTATTTATTCAATTACCCATTTTAATGTTTTTTAAGATATTTTTACAATATAGTTATGTAATTTCAATACTATTCTGCATGATATCTCTCTATTATTAACCATTAATAAAATGTAACTTATCTTATGTAACTGTAACTATTGTGCTTGCAAGAAATAAAAGGCTTTTTATTTATTTATTTAATATTATACCGGTTTCAGATAGGGTTAGGTATATGAAATTATTTCGGATTATCCAACATTTCCAGTTACGGATATAGGATGTTTAGAGATTATAGTATGGTGTTTGACATATTATTATTTCTCTTTGTAGAAGTTTAAGTTTAAGCTATCAGTTCAGCTGGTTGAAGCAAAACTTGTAACATATCTCATATCTCTCTGACTCTACCCAAAATTATTCGAAACTTTTATATTGCATGCGTTCGCGAGCGCACGCTAGATAAACAGTGAAATAATGTCGGTAGACGCGATAAAGTGTATTAATTGTAATGTAGTTATTTCGGAAGTGCTTGCATTTATTCGAAATAGACATGATGTAGTTGATAATGAAAGTCTAATAAGGATTTGTACATCTGCCTTTTCGGAGGAGGAGATCGATGAAGCTAAGAAGCTCTTATTTGTTTCTACGAAAACTACTAAGAAATTCGTTTCAAGACGAAAGGATAAGAAACAAAAAGACCTGGAAGATATGATTTCGGTATTTAAAACAGTGGATCCTGAACAGGTACCAATTTTTGTAGCATATGATCTGCACAAATTACCCCCTATAAGCTTTGATCATGTCGACGTCACTAAGTTGTTGAAGGAAATACTTCTATTGAGGAACGAAATTAGCAACATTAAAAACAATTATGTGACTAATACACAATTACAGGAATTTAAGCAAAAATTTTTGAAGCCGTTAATAAATGAAAATGTTAATACAAAAAGAGGTGGATATGTTTTACAAAGTAATTCAACCGGAAAAAATAAAGTACCCGCAAGTCCTGCAGATGCAATACTTGCGTCACCATGTCCAAGGTCCGTTGAGCTTTGTGCGAATGTTATAACGAATATTGAAAGTAGTAGTGCGAACCAGTCACATAATATTCTTGAAATACCCGCGAATATAGTCGCGGAGAGAGTGCACGATAAATTAACGGATTCGTCTGTAGTTAACGGTAGAAAACAGCTGACTATGGCAGAAATTGTAAAAGATGGTGAATGGAAAGGTACTAATACTTATTCTAACCCCTGGACCTTAGTTTAGAGAAGAAAACCAAGAGAACGATTCGTTGGTATGACAGGTAAAGCAGCCTCGAGCTCATCGGGTAATTTTAAAGCCGCCGAAAGAAGAGAATTTTAAAGCCGCCGAAAAAAGAAAATACCATTGTTTATATCACATGTAAACAAGGAGACAACAGAAGCAGATATTCGAGAATATATAAAAACAAAAGCCAATGAAGTTATTGACTTAGAAAAAATTAGTATGAAGATTGATAAACCTTAAATGCTTTTAAATTATTGGTATCTAAAAATAACTTAAATATTTTCTTAGATGATAATTTATGGCCGGAGGGCATAACGTTTAGAAGGTTTATGTACTTTAAGAAGAAAATAGACATCGGTGGTGATGGGAAAAACAACAATCGTGTATAGTGGATACGAATAAGAAAAATATTAAAATATCAACATTTAACTGCAAGAACGTTATGCGATCAGCTGATTGTGTGCGTAGATTATGTACCGTTGCTGACGTCACTGCTCTTCAGGAGACTTGGCTTTTGCCTCACGACGTGCCATATCTTGGCAATATACATGACGACTTCATGTATACGGGCAAGTCTGCCGTCGATACATCAGTCGGAGTATTAATAGGAAGGCCCCATGGGGGAGTGGCTCTTTTGTGGCGAAAGTGTGTATTTACGTCGGTAACAGTGGTATCGTGCAATAGTGACCGCGTAGTGGTAATAAAAATCGATCTAGCTAGTAAATCTTTGTTGATATTTTCTGTGAATATGCCTACGGATACTACGGAGAATCTTATAGTGTTCACAGACACGCTTGCGGAAATCATTGGCATTGTTGAAAATAATAGTGTAGATTCAGTGTTTATACTCGGTGATTTTAACGCACATCCTGGTGAACGTTTCGTGAGAGAATTACTTTGTGCATGTAATGAGCAATCGTGGTTCTGCATTGATATGGAGTTACTACCGAATGACTCCTTTACGTTTAGAAGTACTGCGAATGGAGCTCTGCGGTGGTTGGACCATTGTGTGGTAAGCAGTGCAGCGAGACATTTAGTAGTGAGCGCATCTATTTTGTATGATGTTTATACGTCAGATCATATTCCTTTGTTGTTAGAATGTAATATTGATTTAATTACTCCTAGAATACAACACTCCGATTACAATTGTAATAAAATAATTTGGGGTGAAAGAAATTGTGATCAAGTTAATAATTATTTTAACTTGTGTAATACAAATTTTAAATTACTTAATTTTCCCTCGGAATTTATTCACATGGTGGGTGCACACAACACTCCCATCGATTATTATTAGACGTTATGTATAATAAAATAATATGTATTATGAAAGATAGTGCGGAGCGTACTTATAAAGGAAGGCAATGTATAAATAATAAAAGAAGATATTTAACAGGGTGGAATAGACACGTTCGTGACGGTCACAAGGAGGCCCGTCTATATTATTATATGTGGTTATCACAGGGCAAACCTAGTGCAGGTTATTATTATGATAAAATGTGTTCGTCTAGAAAATGTTTTAAAAGTAAACTTAAGTATTGTAAGGATAATCAACAACAAATTAAAATGGATATGATTGCTAAAAGTCACTCTGATAAACAATTTGGGGAATTTTGGAAATCGACTAACAAATTGAGTCCAAAATTCAGTCCTCCTGTAAGTGTAGCGGGCGTGTATGAACCAGTAGACATTGCTAACCAATTTCAGCAACATTTTAAGGTGCAATCGCCACTTATAAATTCTACCCAGTTGAACGACGCTCAGCTACACACCGGTGATATCACTATGAGATATACAGCTAAAGAAATTGCTGCCGCGATTAATCAGATGAAAAGAGGCAAATCACCCGGTCATGATAGCCTTAGCGTCGAACATCTGAGGTACGCAGGGGTACACCTGCCGCGTGTTCTTGCTTTGTTTTTTAACTTGTGCATAAGTCATAGTTGATATAGCCTGATAGTCTCATGTATACAGTGGTGGTACCTATTATAAAAAACAAAACTGGAGATGCCTCGGATAGATCTAATTATAGGCCCATATCATTAGCTACAGTCATAGCCAAGGTGCTGGACAGTCTGCTTGACATCCAACTAGCTAAACACATCAAGTTACACGATGCCCAATTTGGTTTCAGGTCAGGGCTGTTCATGTATATACTAACATTAGTTTGTAAGAAAATTGTTACTAACATATATGGACTGTGTCTGAAATAAATGTTTATTATTATTATTATTATATTGGTTTCAGTTACAATCTCGGCTATATATTATATATTTTTTTTGGATATCCGATAGTTTTGGTTACAAAGCTTCACAACATACCATATTTTAATCTGTTGTGAAGTTTATATTTTCTTTTTCTCCTTCCATCTATGTCCACTATTCTTGCTCGAAGGGCTTCTCACTAGAGTGATACTCCAATACTTACTAAACATGCATCCATATAATTTTGTTTAAAATGACGACTACAATGAAACCTAAAAAATGACGAGCCTGCTGAGTTTCTTGCGGATCTTCTCATTTTGTGACCGCTCTCCGATCCGGTGGTAGATTATTTTGAGTTAATTAAAAAAAAAGATCTAAAATGAACAATGTGTAAATGCCCTTATAGGGCTTAAGCATTATAAATGATATGATTTGACTATATCTATATTTTCATATTTTAGATGCGCTAGCTGCCAAGAATCCGAAACTATCTGCAGAGCTCGAAAATATTCTAAGTACAATGTCAACCAAATACGAAAGAAAAGCAATGTATGATAATAAAATAAAATACAAATCTAACATGCCTTCCATGGAGCAACATATTAGAGAGAGACAGCTTGGGAATAAAGTAGATGTAAGCACTAATAAAAACTCTAACAAATACGATGCGTGTGAAAAGTGCTTTAGGCTAAAACGTCTTTTACTACGGCATATTCGTATAGATCATGATGAAAAGACTTATATATGTGATTTATGTGAAAAAAGTTTTGAGCAAAAACAAGATTTGACTCGACATATCTGTATGTACAAAAGCAAAAAACTATATAAGTGTGATTTATGTGAAAAAAGTTTTGAGCAAAAACAAGATTTGACTCGACATATCTGTATGTACAAAAGCAAAAAACTATATAAGTGTGATTTATGTGAGAAAACTTTTAATCGAGAGCAAAATTTAGCTCGACATAGCCGTGTACATACAGGTGAGAGACCATATAAATGTAGTTTATGCGAGAAAAAGTTTAATCAAAAGCAACATTTAACTCGTCATATTCATATACATACAGGTAATAAACCATATAAATGTGATTTATGTGAGAAATGTTTTAATCAAAAGCAACATTTAATCCAACATACTTATAGGCATACTGCGGAAAAAACATTTCAGTGTAATCTATGTGATAAAAGTTTTAGTAAAAAGCAAAGTTTAAATCAACATATCCGTATACATATGGGTAATAAGCCGTATCAATGTGAATTGTGTGGGAAAAGTTTTAATCAAATGGATCACTTGACTTGTCATATTCGAATGCACACTGGAGAAAAACCATATAAATGTAGCATCTGTGAGAAAAGTTTTAGCATAAAGACTCGCTTGACCCAGCATATCCGTATACACACTGGTGAAAAACCATACAGATGCGATATGTGTGACAAAAGTTTTAATCATAAGAAGAATTTCACTCGGCATACCCTTATACACACTGATAAAAAACCATACAAATGCGATTTGTGTAACAAAAGTTTTATTCGGAAGCAACAGTTGACTAGACATATATGTATTTACACTGAAGAAGACCATACAAGTACGACTGGTGTGACAAAATTTTAGTTTTATTCGGAAGCAACAGTTAACTGGACAAATATGTATTTACACTGAAGAAGACCATACAAATACGACTGGTGTGACAAAATTTTAGTTTTATTCGGAAGCAACAGTTAACTGAACATATATGTATTTACACTGAAGAAGACCATACAAATACGACTGGTGTGACGAAATTTTTAATAAAAAGCAAAGTGTGAAATGATTGTTTTTTTATTCAGTAAAGAGGCATTTTTTTATTGTTTATGGTGGCAAACGAGCAAGCAGCACACCTGACGGTGTGTGTCACTGCTGTCCATGGACCTTTGCTATACCAAAGGTATAGCTAGGCCGCTGCCTACCATTACAAACCCCGAACCCACCCAGTTGAACTTCCGGCTCTCTCGCTCACCGAACGAAGCGTAATAGCACGTTGCCATTACTCAGACGTCGATCTTCTGTAGACAGAGAACTGTCAACAGCGTGGTCCTACCACTATTAATATATATACTAAAATTGTAATGTGCCACTGCTGGGCTGGAGCCTCCACCACAATAGGAGGGAAATTGACCTACTGCACCACGCTGGTCAGAGGTGTAGTTATAGTGTTTTATTTCGAGATTTCCTTCTCTTGTATGGATGTTATATGCATATTTTATCCTTTAGGCGTCTCTTACGAACACCCACGGGTAGGATAGCGGGTGGTGAATTGTATTCTTATGCCGTCACCACACCGGAGATTTTAATATGCTGAAAATTGTAATATGCTTGAGAAAACAGTTTCACCAATCTTGAGAATTGTCCTTTTTTTACCCGAGTGCGCAACGCAAAGGAGTGGTATTGTGTTTAACAGTCTATGTATGTATGTTTGTATGTTCCTTTGAAGCACTATATAGACCAAACGGCTGGGCCGATTTTTATGATTCACACGTCAATCCATTCCTCTTAGTCCGGCGAGTGTCACTAAAGACATGACGTTAGTGAAAATTCAAAATGGCGACTACTGAACGCCATATTGTGAAAATGAAAAAAATTAAAGCCAACAAACTATGTCAAGTGGGTTATCGTTGAATAGGTATTTAAAAATCATTTTTAGTTTTCCTTCAACATTTTTCGATTGACTGACCGTTTAGGATCTATATTGATTTAAAGTTTCGTAACAACCTTTTTCACATACAGATTTTTAGACAGTAGAAATTTACGATGAAAAGACGAAAACATCGTATGACTGCGTGTGAATGTGGATGGACATATGCTAAAGTATCTAGTAGGTATATTGGACTACCTAAAGTATCTAATGTCTGACGCGGTCGCCCATCTTCAACTTCTAACGATTTAGTACTCAACTTCAGTCAAAACCTATATATAGTTAGATACCTACTTATTAATAAATAAAATAACTATAGCCACCTAGGTATTCATAACTAAAAAGTATGAAATAAAACCCATTGAAAAATTAGATTTGCTGTCGAATAATTTTTTGTTTTTTAATTGAAAAAATAGATTTGCTGTCGAATAATGGATCCCGACTGTTCAGTTGTTGTGTTCCATTATTAAAATATATATTATTTTCTGCAATATTATTCATTCAATAATATATTATAGAATTCTAGACCACCGGACATCTAAGTGCTTGTTTTATTCTTTTCAGTTTTTTTTATTGCGTACGTAATTTGGTTCACTTTTTCCGCAGTTGGGTTTTTTGATTTTTTTAATTAATTTTTTTTACGGAACTAGTTGTCTAGTACTATATTCACCGACGACCCCTAATTTATCGGTAACACCTAAAGCCGCAAGAGAATATTGAGATAGAGATATTTAGGGGAGATCCTTGTACCTCGGACACCTTGTACCTTAGGACATACAGATTTTTTTTTCAAATTTGGCGCTAGATGTGTCAAAAGCGACACCCCATGGTCATTAGTGTACAACTTTCCGATTACATCTGAAAAAGTCTGCTATTTTGAATATTACATCGGTTGGTGGCGTATTGTCAAAATGGCGCTAGTGTTTTTTTTTCTTTATCTACTTTCATCGACGTTTATGTGCAATATTTTGAGGTAAGAGGTTTTATATTGTTATTTTTATAGTTGTCATAGTTAAAGTATATTTATTTATTTTCCTGTTTTTTCATGGATTCTGGAATCAAATTATGTAACCTCACTTCTACTAAAACACAAAGAAATTGTACCTAGGGACACACATATTTTTGTACATTGGGACTGTCCCAAGGTACCTATAACCAATTGAATTGTGAAATAAAACTGAAAGCAAAGCTGATGGAATGATTCATTTTTCCAAAGGTGTTAGGTACTGAAAGTTCTTAGTACAAGCATGTTACTGAAAGTTCCTAATATATTAATATTTATGCTAATAAAAGTATTTCGATCAAATATTCTTGTCATTTTGTGATTATCATTCCATTATTTTTTTTATCACCACCCTGTACTAAGGAAATAATCCTTGTATTGCTAGGGACTTTATAAACATGCAATTAACGCAGACAAATTACATTCAAACTCCGAACAACACTTTGTGGGTCGCACAAAGAATTGTCCTGCGTGGGAATCGAACCCACGACAGTGGCACGGAAGTTCGATATCTTAACCACTACGCCCTCTGTGCAGTCATAACGCTGAAACAAAGTTAAAAAAATAAAAAGATACCTAGATATATTTTGGCCCAAGGTACAATCGTTAGTGTCCCAAGGTAAAAACTGTGATTGTACCTTGGGACAAAATAAATACGAGTATATATGTAAATTCATATCTATCGTATATTTTAAAAATGGAACGATTTGTTACTTCAAAATATGGTAACTAAATAAGCAACCTATCAGTTTTATTTAAATTTCGAACTGGCTTGAAAAAGAAACTTGTTTGATAATGAAAAAGAAAACAAATGAACCCTTTAGCACGTTAAAAATGTTGTTCGTCATGTATACAGTTCTACTTAGTATTACTTAGTTTTAATTGCCGCGCATTATTAGAGAAAACCACTATACAAGCCTTGACCACAACTAGGAATTGTTGGACTTACGTATGTGTGCCTCGGCTACGCCTCGGCCCACATTTACACATTCGTCCATCAATGCCTCTTTTGCTGGCCGCTGCAGTAATTTACTATTCTGTGCAAGCGAAATTGCAAATGAAAAGTGAAAGTGATGGCGCCTACTTCACTATTAAAACTTGATGGTTCCTATTAGAATTTAACGATTAATCTATCTTCTATCTATACTAATAAATGGAGAGCCGGTTTCTCTTGTTCGGTTATACTGCGAAACCTACTGAAGCGATCGGCACAATACCTAAGTACCTATATTATAAGATGCAGCGTGTTTCGGAGAAGTTTTTAGTATAAGACATGATGGTGATTACTTAGCCGGAAAGCAGGGAGGCGTGTACATAGGTATATAAATGAAGTATGTATATATCAAATAGAGAATATATTTTAATATTTAAATCTAAATTACGTTCATTGCACAATTGCACAACATAAATATTTCTAAAAGTTTTAAGTATACATAATATATATATATATATATATATATATAGTACTATACTTACTATTCACAAATTTTAATTATAAGCAAGTTTTCGATTATATGATATAAAATCAAACAAAACTTTTCATTCGTTGTACTTAATTTTCCGTGTGGTGACGGAGTAAGAATACTATTCACCACCCCATATCATACCCGTGGGTGATCGTACGAGACGACTAAGGGATATAAAACGCATATAACATCTATGCGAGAGAAGGAAAACTCGAAACAAAACCCTATACCAACACGTCTGACCAGCATGGTATAGTAGGTTAATTTCCCTCCCATTACGGAGGAGGCCCGAGTCCAACAGTGGGACATTTATGGGCTGTGATGATGATGACTTAATTATATAATTTATAATGCTATATTAGAAGGCACGTGTAGCAATACATAACGCAGTGCTTGTCCCAACATTACTGTATGGAAGCGAGAGTTGGGTATGCAGAAAAGAGTATGATAGTAAAATTAATGCGGTCGAAATGCGATCTCTGCGGAAAATCTGTGGAGTTAGGCTGACCGACCGCATTCGTAACGACGACGTAAGAGAGCGAGTAGGTATGAAAGAGAGTATTGGTGTAAAGATGCGAAAGGGAATGCTCCGATGGTTCGGACATGTGGAAAGAATGCCGAACGAACGCCTGGTTAAGAAGATATACAATGCGAAAGTGGAAGGATGTAGGTACCGAGGGAGACCGAGACTAACCTACCTAGACCAGATCGGTCATGTACTGAAGGAAGGTGGAGTCAAGAGTCTCCGAAACCGGCGAGCGTGTATGAAGAGAATTATGAATGTTGAGGAAGCGAGTGAAGTATGCAGAGATAGAGTTCTCTGGCACTCTGTTCTCTCTGCCTACCCTGCAAGGGATATGGCGTGATGATATGTATGTATGTATGTATATTTTTTATATGTACCTACTAGTTAATTATCTACTTATAATTCTAAGACCTACATATTTTTATTTAATAAATTACCCAAAACCTCAACAGGTTTTAGTAAAAGTAAATAGTGTGTTAAATCAATACTTTGCTTGTAACAGCATAGTGCAGACGAAAAGACGAATGAAAATTACTTTAATTTTTTTTTTATAGCATTATTGCCAACATAACGTTAGATAGTGTATATAATTTACGGTAATTTAGAAATTAGATTAGTTTTGCATTTACCTGAAATAAAAACAGTGCCCAGATACTACTACTAAGTACTAATAGTAACTATACCACTATGAATGGCTTTGATAAGAAATGAAATAGTGTGAAGGTTGGATGTAGTAATGTCTAGAGTTTAAGGTTATTTAAATACACAAAGGATGAAATGATATAAATTGTTACATGGTTTATGTTATACAACAGGTTGTTAATGTGAACAAGAAGAGGAAAATCATGTTCTATAAGTGATGTGAATAATGCATTACTTTAATATTACAATGAACCCATGGGCGTACCCAGGTAGGGGCAGGGGAGGCGGTCAGCTGCCCCCCCGTAGAAGATAAAATAAACGTCAATTTTCCTGGCAAGTGGGAATTAAAAACGTGTTACCTACTTTGCGCAAAATGAAGTGTTGGAAACAAAACATCTTTTCAGTCAGATATTTTGATTTAATATTTTTTATCTATAATTAAATATTCTACAACATTCGATATAGCATACTGTTAGTGATGCAATGTAAAATCTCCCGCGAAACCGTCGCATCTCGTAGTTTCCGCTCGCGACGTGATAAGCAGAGCCATCTAGGATTAAAGCCAAAGAGTAAAGTTATTTAACTGAAAAAGAGTGGCAACTCGATGATAAAATATGCATGTATGGAAAGTGCTGCTACCCAGAGTTTAGGCGGTGAACTAAAGTTGAAATTATATATATACATATTTACATGTGTACATATGTGTAATTATATAGAATTTTCTTTTACTATGAGATCTACCCTGAAATATAAAAAAAAACGTATCAGCTGAGAACGAAACAATCATAATAGCTTAACAATGAAAGTTGGGATAATTTTCAGAAAGTACATCAATAACCGAAAATAGATCGATGACAATAAGTACCTACGCTAGGAACAAAAAATAACAATTCTCAGTTGTCAAACGTTTGACATACAGGACAAAATGGCAGCAGCTAAGTTTGTACAACCAATATGTAGGCGGCGCGACGGTCAGTAAAAATAAGTAATGTTTTAAGTGTGACCTCCCAGATTAAAGCCGAATATAATTTGGAGAAAACAACATCTAGCGCCAGCGCTATCTAGTTACGGACGACACTCGATAGTACTTTTTCCTGTAAAGAGAAATAGCATCAATTTATTTTATAATATACGGTCAATAGCGACATCTTGTATTGAATAGCAATACCACCTGGGGGGGCACACTTAAAACATTACTTATTTTTACTGACCGTCGCGCCGCCTACAGATTGGTTGTACAAACTTAACTGCTGCCATTTTGTCGTGCCTGTCAAACGTTTGACAACTGAGAATTGTTATTTTTTGTTCCTAGCGTAGGTACTTATTGTCATCGATCTATTTTCGTTATTGATATTTTTCTGAAAATTATCTCAAGTTTCTATGTTAGGCTGATATTATTATTGTTTAATTATCAGCTGATATGTTTTTTTTTATATTTCAGGGTTGCTTTCATAGTAAAAGAAAATTCTATGTAATTACACATACACATGTAGATATATATATATATATATATTACTTCAACTTTAGTTCACCGCCTAAACTCTGGGTGGCAGCACTTTCCATACATGCATATTTTATCATCGAGTTGCCACTCTTTTTCAATTTAATAACTTTACTCTTTGAATACCACGAAGAACGTTCTAGCATGGACTATTCTGGAAAGGAAAGACGGTGATAGCAAGTATGAGACAAGGATGGAAACAGAGTCTAGTATTTTCTATGTATTTCGGGAGCAAGAATATTTGAATATACAGGATGCCGATTTTATTACTAGAATAACTTAAACTGGGTGTAGGAATGACGTCATAAAAAACAATAAAGTTAGTAGCAGACTCCTAGCTCTGCCCAATCCCGAGGTAAAGTGATTTGTTTCTTATCAAAACAATAGGTTTGCCAGCGTACATTGACCTGTAGGTACATTTCTGCTGCTGCAGCTGCGCGGCGGTAAGCGTAGCGCGAGCGGGACTCTTTGCCTACTAGTTCAATGTCACACGCATGAGTATATGCCTACATCGAACTTCTATATTACAAAGTGTATTGACCGCTTATCATTAGGGCAATTTAATCAAAAATTAGGTACTATTTTTTTTACTGATTTGGATAGTGTATCATGGTCTGATACACCTCCTTCAAGGATTCTAATAATTAAATCGGCAACCTGTATAAGCGGGATCGTGAGGCAGAGCAAGTCCACCCACATAAAGCGTGTCCGCGATCGTGCAGCTTTTGTGATGGGACGCCTCCACAGCCTACTCCATGCTAGGTCGAAACTATCCTTGAACAGCAAGGTCCGACTATACACCGCTTGCATACGGCCGATCGTGACCTATGCAAGCGTAGTGTTCGCGCACACCAAGGCACACAGGATCCATAGGCTACAGACCTTACCTATTCTAGGTTCATGCGCCGAGCTACGGGAGCACCGTGGTTCATTCGTAACGCCGATCTTCACATCGACCTCGAACTGCCGACCATCGTGCAGTTTATGAAGCGGTGCTCCCAGAGCTACTTTGACTCTGCCATGACACACCCCAACCAACTAGTGGTTGGGGCGGCTTCCTACACCCCATCGCGTATGTCCATAATCCGACGTCCACGTCACGTCCTCAACGACGATGACGACGTTATTACGCTCGCCCAGACTAAAGCCTACGCCGCACGCGAGGCCATCGCTCACAAATATCCGCGTTTTCGTCCTCGACGTCGAGGTACGAAAACACGGCGAGCAAAAATCACCGACCCAAAGATGGACACGTCCACGTCCACCTTGCCCCCCAGCGACGCCCCGAGCCGAGGTCCGTTCCCCACAGGGAGAGCCCTCGGGCGATGTCGCTTAACACACGTCTATCGGGTTGAGAGCCTTTGGGCTCGCCCGCAGTCCGGTTCAGCTGTAAAAGCCCCTTCGGCTAACAGCTCGCAGTTGGTATGTTTTAGTGGGTATTCAGTGTCAAAAAAATCGGCCCAAGCGTTTGGTCTATATAGTGCTTCAAAGGAACATACAAACATACATACATACACACATACATAGACTGTTAAACACAATACCACTCCTTTGCGCCGTCGGGTAATAAATTACGCGTCACGTTGTTTGTCCGCAATGGACTCCTAATAGAACTCCTCCTCGATAGAACGACTGGACCGCGCTGCGCCTGCGGTCGATAAATATTTATTTTGAGCTCTATTTTTAGAACTTAATGTTCTGGCTTATAT
Source organism: Lymantria monacha (assembly GCA_905163515.2). NCBI lineage: Eukaryota > Metazoa > Arthropoda > Insecta > Lepidoptera > Erebidae > Lymantria > Lymantria monacha. Next base: position 24,104,770 of record LR991093.1, read on the forward strand.
TAAATGAAATGTCATGTGTAATGTTTGAAGTGATGGTAAAATGTAATATTACTCGGCACGAAATGTAATGCCATATAAGATCACTCCGCGAAGTACTGTTTCGCGCATGTCTAATTACTGATAATAGATCCTTTATTATTGTAACTAAAATCTTTTTTTTTTTAATTTGATGAGGCACCAATTAAAAAAAAAATTTTTAGCAATCGATATTTTTCATTGCAATATTTTTTTATTGTGAATCGATTTATCAGGCTGTAAATTGATCCATATAAAAATCGAGCTTTTTCGGAAAGAATCGCCATCCCTAATACACACCCATTATTAGACACAATAAGGATACACAGTGACACCAACCAAACCAACTAATTGTCACTCAGTGTTGTCCTCATTGGTTGTCCTAGTTCAAGTTGGCTCCTCAGGTTGGTTACGCTCAAAGAGTAAAGTTATTAAACTGAAAAAGAGTGGCAACTCCATGATAAAATATGCATGTATGGAAGGTGCTGCTACCCAGAGTTTACGCGGTGAACTAAAGTTGAAGTGATATATATATACATATCTACATGTGTATGTGTAATTATATAGAATTTTCTTTTACTATGAAAGCTACCCTGAAATATAAAATCTAAATTATGCGACTAAAATAAAAGGCTGTGTAATAGTCGTTCTTACACTGAAAAAGCAGCCATTGAAATTTGCCGTATTATACTTGGACCGGCGAGTGAAGTTTTTAGATAAATTAAATCAAAATCACATATCGCTTCCTATATTTAGTCATAAAAACAACAAAAACGAATTAATAAACTCTTTTACTTATCGAAAATATGATATCCCATCCTTTTTTAACGTTCTTGACGTAATATTTTTACAATTTCTCAACGAACGCTTCGGCCATTTTAACGAGTACACAGAGACGCGAGCGACGCGAGACTATTTGAAAAGAGCGCACAATTTTAAATTGTGCGCTCTTTTTATGGGGACGTTTTTGAGACGTTGACTGTGTATCTTGGGTTTTTAATACATCAATGCATAATACAAAATAATTTATGTCCACATTGTCAATCTTCCGAAGGAACTATGAATCATCTAATATTTGATTGTCAAAAATTTTTGATGGACAGACTAATGTTGGCCAGTGAATTCAGTGATCTAAAAGTTTTATGTGACTCCTCATCCCGCCCACCGCCACTTGATCAGTTGTTAAAAGACAATAATACATATAAAGCGTTATATAAATATATTAAAAATACTGTTAATTCAATTTAAATAAGTGATAGTAAGTGAATTGTGAAGTGAATTTAAAGAAAAACAAAAAATTTTGACCTAAAGGTCCTTGTTACCAGGTCATAAAAACACAAAAAAAAAAATTGACACTGGCACCAATAGCTCGTATATGTAGCTGATTGCCAATATATAAGAATAAAGCATAGGTTAAACATAAAAAGTAAGAAACAAAATGAGCATGAATACGTTATCAATGTGTAGAATATGCCTGATTGAAAATGTTACTATGCATAGTTTAGTTAATATGAAACTTCAAGAAATGTTTGACAAACTGACGGGGATGCCTGTAAGTAAACATAATGTTACTTATGTTTTTAATGCAGTTGACCATATACCCCGTGATTATTAAATTGGAACTATGGAAGTAATGTGTATATAACACTAATTTACAAACAAATTACCTATGCAAATTTTGTAGTATGAAGTAGATGTGATTTCAAACAGTCCTAATTGAATTCATAGATCGCTTAGTGATTTAACTATTGATCTGTCATGCTGAGTGTCATGTGTTCGATTCCTATGTAATATATTTATAACTTGACACTGGCACCAATAGCTCGTATATGTAGCTGATTGCCAATATATAAGAAGAAGAAGAAGAAGAAGGTCAGTTCTCTCTGTGACATACAAGTTTGTTGTTAAATACACCAACCGTGAATCTACTTAAAGTGTACTTTCCTAACTCCTATAACTGTCAATCTAAATTGAGTTATTGGCGAAATCTTGTGAACGCCATTTACATAAAAAAAAAAAAATACACCAACCATTTTGAAACTTTACTTATTGTTTTTAGGACTTAAAGTAAAGGATGTCAGTTACTTTTCATGAAAACATAAACAGTTCTATATACATCTTTTTTATAAAGAATGTCTTGAGAGATAAATTGTGATAGGTGGATAGGTCACTAGCAATATTTAATAAACTCTTCTCTCATTTATTTATCTCCAAAATACTGTTTGAAAACAATTTCTGAATTTAACTAAGCCAATATGATTAAACACTGAAAACAATTCTGCTTTCAATAGTCTGAATCTTTATTCATACAGGCTACATCGCCATTCGCCAGCATATATGTACATAAGTCATCTATTTCAACCTTTCATTTTACAAACAGCATTAAGTTAATGGGGGTTATATAGAAATTTTTATTTACAGTTTCAGACTAATGATAACCGACCATTACAAGTGTGCTACATGTGCTATGCAAAACTTCGGAACTGCTACCTTCTACAGAATTGCTGCCTTACAAGTGAAAAGTTTTTTGCTAAAAAGCTAAGAAATGATTGTGTAAGTTTTTGTACAGATTTTCACTATATTTTAGTATGAAATAAATTTGTGTTGCGGAGAATTATCAAATATACAAATTAATTAGTTTATCTCTTAAATGAGTCCGTCAGTACTCCCGTTACCATGAATTCTGTAAAGTGTTCAAAACATTGGGAAACTAAAAATCAAATAGAAACACAATAGAATCCATGAAAATAATTCTATTTTAACTGTGTTAACACACACTAAGACTCAGGTCTGTAGTGGAACATATTACTAACTGTAGTGGATTTCGAACTACATAAGAAAACAATTCTATCCTATTGCAACTTAATTCTTTACAATAAAAAAATATATTTGTTACAGTTCAAACCAAAACTATCACAATATATAAATACATTTAAAATAGTACATCCGATAATACAATTGAGCTGCGTACCTGTTACAATAGAGGACCCTCATGATGATGATGATGATGATGATGATCACAATGTGGATATTTTAGGAATGATAGGTGTTGATACAGAAAAAGAAGATATTGAAGGTATTAAACATAATTGTTTCATATTCATTTTATGAATAGATTAATCAGTGTATACTTGCCTACGTGTTTGAAGTGCAGAATGTCTCACACAACTTTCCTAAATGTTACTATAACATGCTGAATATGTGTCCCACACAATTACCTGAGTGTTTGAGGTGCTGAATGTGTGTCTCACACAATTGTCTGAGTATTTCAGCTGCTAAATGTGTGTCTCACATAATTGCCCAAATGTTTTAGCTGCTGAATGTGTGTCTTACATAATTGCCCGAGTGTTTGAGCTGCTCAATATGTGTCTCACACAATTGCCCGAGTGTTGAGGTGCTGAATCTGTGTCTCACACTATTGCCTGAGTGTTTGAGGTGCTGAATGTGTGCCTCATATAATTGCCCGAGTGTTTAAGATGCTGAATTTGTCTTATCCAAATTGCATTAGTATTTAAGGTGCTGAATGTGTCCCATACAACTAGAAATGGTCAATCTAAACATGTTGATTCATATACATATATTGTATAATGCTGTGGCGGCTGTACCTAAAGTGCGCTCGTGCGCTGAACCACCAATTCAAACCATTTAAAAATACCCGATTACGAAACGAAACATGATGTCACAAGCGGGGTTCGAACCCGCACCTATTGGGAGTCCGGTCCAATCGTGCTGCCACTTACACCACCGTGAACTACTATAGGCCATGCAAATCTCGCTTCGTATCATATTTACGTCTTCAAGGTGACGTGTGCCATCTACCGGACAATGTTTACACATTGTATAGGCTTCATACTTCAAACTTTACAGTTAGAATTGTATTAAACGATGACACAACCTTGTTATTCAAATTACTGAAATTATTAGCATTTAATATGCTTAATTATTTATAAATACACGATTACGAAACGAACAATGTCACAAGCGGGGTTTGTAATCGGTTATTTATAAATAATTAAGCATATTAAATGCTAAAAATTTCAGTAATTTGAACATTTAAAAATTGCAAAATATTACTTTATTTTTATTTTTAAATTACCATATTAATATTTATTTTTTAAACATACAAAAATATATAACAAATATAATTTTCAATTATGACGAAACAATTTAAGCACTTTGCTAAACTTTAACCGCCTTATTACAAAACGTGGTCTAAGTTATGGTTTAAACCTAGACTAAAAAGTCTAGGTTTGTTACGGTATTAAAGTTTATACAAGCAGTTAGTCTTGACTTTATTAGAAATCAAAGACTAATCCAGGATCAACTGATACCAAAGATAGTCCCTGGATCAAATAATTTCCACAGATTCTATACAAAATTGTTAGTTAATTTTGACGATGTCGTTCCTTTTCATTGCAATAATTATTTAAAATTGTATTTCCGATCGAAAATAAAACGTTATTACTTTCAAAACCGTTATATTTGATGAATTAATAAGAAATATTACATAATTTATAAACAAAAATTTTATTTTACTCAACTTTATAATCAATATTTTTATAAGCTACAACACGTAACTGCGAGGATCGGCACGTTAAAATGTGTAATTTTAGGCGCCTAATTTGAGATTCTACAAACAATAAACTACCTATTATTAGTTTGATGTATAAAAATACTCAAATTATACACGTGTCGGTACTTCAACTTGTTTAAGACTGCACACTCAGCACATTAGTTAAATAAACTCTCAGTCAAGTCAACGTCTCATTACAAGTGCCTAGTGTGCTGTAATTCAGACCTATCATTAATAATATATTTATTTATAACTTTCATTATTTATAAATTTATGTTGGGTATGTATGGTTTATTTACATAAACCTATATTTCGAAAATCTTCATCATCGAGTTCAAATGGATCCACCCTTACCCGATGTTTATTCGGCCGGCGGACTGTCTCTTATAATTCTAAATCTTCAATGTCCAATAAATCGAGAGAATCTGTATCCATTTTAATTGATTTTACAATAAACTAAAAATCGGGCGGGGTACTTTAATTAAAAGTAAGTAAATATTATAATCAAACAACGAATAAGTTAACCTCAAACTAGAAAACAAACAAGTGTCAATCACACTAGTACCATAGTTAAACTAGGCTTGGCTGTGGTTTATTTTTAGTACCATAGATGATCCACGATTTAGCGATAAATCTCGTTTTGTAATAACAATTCTTTTTGATACCTGGTTTATTACCGGTACTTTAGTTAGTCTACGTTTTGTAATAAGGCTGTAATAGTTTAACAAAGCGCTTAAATTGTTTATTATTTTCTTACTTATTTTCCCTGTAAAGAAAAATTTTCGTGCGCTTCGGTGAGTGAACGTGGACTGCTAATATAACTTGTATGAGTTAAGCATGCGCTACACGGTTTGAATCAGAAAAAGCAGAACTGCGCTTTGCTGGCTACATGGTTTAAGACTAGTTTAAAACTAACATTGTTTAGAGAACGTGGCGCGGATAGGACGTCTTTACGCGCGCGTACCGTATGTTCTAGTGTTGCATATCGATAGTCTACTATCGATAGACAATCAATTGTCTATCGATAGTTTACGTATAAGCAATAGTATCAATAGTATATCGATTGTATTGTAATACGTCAATACTATCGATACTATCGATAGTATCGATAGCTCTCTACGAGGAATACTATCAATAACAACGATACTATCGATAGTGATTCATTCGATAGTATCAATACTATCGATAGTATCGCTAATACCATTAGTTTTAACTCAAAACTATCGATACTATCGATAGTATCGACTATTTTGGACTATCGATAGCAAGCAACTATTCGATAGTATTGTTGTCTAAAGTTATGTTATGTGGTAAGCCAAGTACTGACATTATTATTAAAGAAATTTATTTAAATTTGCGTCATCATAGAGTAGAACAAGACGACTTTTGACGGGAATTTGAAAACGTCATGTGGTGCTCTTGTATTATATTCGATATCGTAGTGTTTTAACGTGTTATATTAGATAATTTTGATGGCATTTTATGTAATGTGATGTGCGGCGATACTAGGATGTAGTGAATATCATATAAAAGTGCTTTACAACGTTTTCATTTTCCATCAAAATTCCCACAAGATACCATTAACAGTGTGGCCATTGCACTGTTAATGGTACAGTTTGACTTAGACAACGACTGACTTGAAAGACTAAAAACGTGAAAATATTTATAACTTGACACTGGCATCAATAGCTCGTATATGTAGCTGATTGCCAATACATAAGAAGAAGAAGAAGAGTAGAACAAATTTTAGTCAGGTGAATAACATTAAATTTGTGATACTAACAAAGTGAAACAATTATAATAGCAATACTTGCTGCTGTCAATATTTCTTGAGTTTCGGTGGGAATGTGGAAGTATTATGTCATATTCTTGGATTATTTAATTTATTTATTTTCTTTTTGAAGTAAAACTTCTTTAGGCGCGACTAGGGAGTAACTCAGATTTTTTTAAATAGGATCATAATTTATTACTAGATGGCGCTGTAGCAAAGTTAATGGATTCTAAGAGGATATGTATTAGAGTCTAAATCGCGCTATAGAAATTTTTGCAAATTTTAACTATATATATTAAAATTTATAATACACTACTGTACTTGCTTCAATTACGTGTTTCGAATGAATAATATTAATATAACATTTGAATAATGAATAATCATTGTAAAGCACATGAATAAATAGATATTAATATAATATTTATTTATTTAAGTTAATAGATATTAATATAATATTTATTTAAGTTAATATTTAATCATTTCAGTGATATATGTCGTCAACGCAAGAAGTTTTACTTCAATCGCGCGTAAAGGTTTACACGCACACATTTTTTTTTCTTTTTGTTAAAATGGGTCAATCCTACGAAGAAATTCGACATATTTTAAAACTTTATTACAAAAAAGATACATGCAACGCAAGCTGTGAACAAATTGTGACGTTTATGGACCTAATGTGGTGTCAGAGAGAGTAACACAATGGTTTAAATGTTTTCAATTCGGGAATTTTGATGTCAACGTTGCATCTCGCTCATTCATTTTCAATTGTATATAATATACAATTAAAAAATTATTCTGGATTCAGTTAGATATATATTTCTATATCCCTATAATGTGAAGTTACATATATGTAAGCATATTTTTAATAGAGCCTTCTAGATGGATCACATTGCAATCGAGCATACAGAGAATTTATGTTTTTCGGACCCTGTTAAATTTACTTCACTAGATTAATATCGCTAAAAATACAACAAATCTAATGACTAATTACGGCCATAATTCTGTGTAGAATTGTAACTCAGAATTCTTGATTATGTTTTTCATAATTTTGTTTAACCGAAACTTTCAAAGCTAATAATTACACTAAAATTTTATAGTAATAGACATTCTGAGTTTCATTAGTATACTGGAACAAACCATTTTTTTTCATTTTATTGCTTATGGTGGCGAACGAGCAAGCAGCACACCTGATGGTAAGTGTCACAGTCGCCCATGGAGCTTGGCAATACTAAGGTTATAGCTTAGGCCACTGCCTACTAATAAAATCCCCAAACCCACCCAGTTGAACTGCCAGCTTTTTCGCTCACCGAACGAAGCGCAATAGCACATTGCCATTACTCAGACGCCGATCTTCTGCGAAAGTGTGGTACTACCCCGGAACCACCGGCCTGCGGCTGTAGACAGAAAACTGTCAACAGGGTGGTACAAGTACAAGGTACCACTTCACACATTCCGACCCAATTGTCCAGAAGTCTCGCAGCATTATAATTTTACTCAACTTTCAATGGCTATTGATCTTAACCATTATTAGCTAACTTGGGCTTCAAAGTAAGAACGCAAATGCACGTTACTGCTAGAAAAGTCACCACAAAATTCACTGAAAACAAGAAACAGGGACACAACTACGGTATTTATATTTTTAAGCAATACTATTGAAAATTTTCTGGCAATCGATAGCCCGAAATAGTCGATACTATCGATAGTATCGATAGTTTTACGCTAAAACTAATGGTATTAACGATACTATCGATAGTATTGATACTATCGAATGAATCACTATCGATAGTATCGCCGTTATTAATAGTATTGCTCGTGGAGAGCTATCGATACTATCGATAGTCTCGATAGTATTGATATGTACGATACTATCGATAGTCCTATCGATAGTATGAATACTTTTTGAGGTTAACTATCGATAGTCAAACTATCGATTTTTATGCAACACTGGTATGTTCACTACAACGACGTCACGGCGCCTTCTCTATCAAAACAATAAAAACTTGGTTACTCGAAATTTTTGTTCAAAGGCTCAAATTGGAACCAGTCTGATGATACGTCATTCAAGGCGGTATCATTTTATTCATAGCTTATGAACAATAAATTAATTGCATTTACCTAAAGCCTACCTGCTACCAGAAACATTTTTTTTTTTTGGCATTGAGCTATAGAGTAGTCACCCCGCTAAATCCGTCCTGGGCAACAGAAGAAGCGGCGCGTGACGGCATAGACCCGTCCTAAAATATATATGTACCATATGCTTTTTGGAACGCTTTCGGCATCCTTGCGTCCCGTTTTCGAGTTTTTAGACAACCGCTAAATTTTAATCTTGAAAATTTGTTTTGGAAAGTTGTGTTTTACACAATTTATTGAGAAAAAGTTTTAACAAGTTTTTAAGGAAAAATTTATTTGCTAAAATATCACAAGCCATTCCTTTTTTGTGTAATATTTTTTTAAGCTTTACAATTTAAGGCCCAAAGGCAGGGCAAGTCTTTATATAAGTCAAGAAGTTCAGTAATAACTTCGCTATCGCGTTCTGTCTGCTCACGTGCCATTTTGTGCACAGAACGTCGTCGCGAGCGTCCGTGCTCGCCTCTACAGCGTGACTACAAAACAAAATACTCAGAGAGAAGAACGACAACTTCATACTTTAGAATTGCTTACACGGTGCACTAGTGTGCACTGTGTAAGCAATTCTAAAATATGAAGCGGATAAACTGGAGCGCTAGTGCGCTCCAGTTTATTCCATCGGAAACATTCGTAGAGCGGGCTATTTAAAAATGTAATTATATTTTTAAATATCCCGCTCATTTCAAAACAATATTCAGCTATCGAATTTCCGATTGCTGTTTTTGCACAATACAATTGGGGTACATACCTATATATTCGAATGTATAAAAATTGTGCAAAAACAACAAACGAAAATACTTTGTAAAGGGATTTACAATGGTTAAATAAAACAAGATATCAGACATTCTCTGTACGATATTTATTTGAAGTCATACCACAATTTTACGCACTTTACAGTTTACTTTCCAGCACTTACAATTTTTTTTCGTAGAAAATAACAGAAAGTGTCAATATCTCACAAATATAATGAGTCTCTATCTCTTAAAACCATTAATAGATACACAAAAGTCAAAATTTCACAATGGAGTTTTATCTCATAAGTTATTGTAACACAACACTTAAAGCGTCAATTTCATCACTGTTGATTGAAAACACTGTAAAATCACAATTATATTACCAAACTAACATTTAAAAACAAGTAATAGATATTAAAATAGAAATAACGCCGAACGCAAATCCAAACAAGTCTTATTAAATACACAGTAAGAAATATTATGGTCAAATCATAGAGTAAAATAATGGAATAAATTGTCAATTTTTTTTTAAGTTGACGTCAGTGACGTGATTCTTATGTCTCATTCTTTAATAGAGCACCATCTCTTTTGTACCGATAAATCCAGTGTAGGCATGGTCTGTTTTGAAAGTTGACTCCCTGTGAGCGTGACTGTCATTGCTTCAAACCAAGCGGCTAGACGGTTTCAAACAAGATTTAAACGAACGCTTGGCCAGCTGTATGAAGCGCAAGCCTCGCTACCAAGGGCGTTTAGAGGTCATATGAAATTTGGCATAAAACATCTATCTACACTGTTTGAAACCTCTGTTTCGAACCGTGTAGCGCATGCTTTACGAGCTAATATGCCTGGCGCGTGAAACAAAAGATAGTACATAGAAATGTATCGAGTAATGAGCCTGATCCAAACGTCGGCGGCACGGCCTTGATGCCCAGTATAGTTTCGCTGTATCTATGACGCGTTAATTATTGTTTGTTTATATTAAGTCCATCCATCCATCAGCCCGTAAACGTCCACTGTTGGACATAGGCCTCCCCACGTGAATGCCATTCAACACGGTCCCGCGCCACCTGCATCCAGCGGTTTCCTGCGACCTTGATAATGTCGTCAGTCCACCTAGTGGGGGGTCGTCCTACGCGGCGCCATCCGATTTGTGGTCTCCACTCGACAACCTTTCTTCCCCAACGGTTGTCGGTTCGTCGAGCGATGTGGCCTGCCCATTGCCACTTCAACGCGCTAATTCTTCGGGCTATATCAGCTACACCCGTTCTTCTACGGATTTCTGTATTTCGGATTCTATCACGTAGAGAAATACCGAGCATAGCCCTCTCTATAGCACGCTAAACAACTTTGAGCCTTTTGATGAGGCCAACATTTAGAGACCACGTTTCAGTTCCGTAAGTCATCGCTGGTAACACACACTGGTTATAAACCTTTGTTTTCAGACACTGCGGAATATTAGACGAGAAGATCCTCCTAAGTTTCCCGAACGCTGCCCAGCCAAGTTGGATTCGTCGGCTGACCTCTTTCTCGAAATTGGATCTACCTAATTGGACTGTTTGTCCTAGGTAAACATAGTGATCGACAACTTCGAGAATCGCATTCCCAACCAGGACCGGTACAGAAATGACATGGGCATTAGACATGACTTTCGTCTTGTCCATGTTCATTTGCAGCCCTACTAGTTGGGAGGCCTTGCTGAGGTCATTGAGCATGGTGCCAAGGTCCTCCAGGGATTCTGCCATGACTACGATATCATCTGCGAATCGAAGGTGAGTGATGCATTCGCCATTGATGTTGATGCCGAGTCCGGTCCAGTCTAAGAGCTTGAAGACATCTTCCAGCGCAGTGGTGAACAGTTTCGGAGAGATAACGTCTCCCTGTCTCACGCCTTTCTGCAGCTGGATCGGTTTCGTACTCTTATCCTGGATGCGGACTGACATAGTAGCGTTTTTATACAAACACTTCAACACTTCGATATATCGATAGTCAATTTGGCACCTCTGAAGGGACTGCAGCACTGCCCAAGTTTCGACAGAATCAAAGGCTTTCTCATAGTCCACAAACGCAAGACACAGAGGCCGATTATACTCCTCGGTCTTCTGTATAATCTGGCGTAGCGTGTGTATGTGGTCTATGGTACTATAACCTTTTCGGAAACCGGCTTGTTCGGGCGGCTGGAAGTCGTCTAGCTTGCGCGCGAGTCGGTTCGTAATGACTCTTGAAAACAGTTTGTATACGTGGCTCAGGAGTGAGATGGGTCTGTAATTCTTTAAGAGCGTTTTATCGCCCTTCTTGAAAAACAGCACCACCACGCTCCTGGTCCACGACTCTGGAACGTCGCCCCCGAGAATGACAGAATTAAACAGCCTATGTAGGGCTTTTAAAACCGGCTTGCCCCCTGCCCTCAGGAGCTCTGTGGTAATTCCGTCACCTCCCGGTGCCTTTCCGTTCTTTAACTGTTTCAGAGCCATTCTGATGTCGTACAAGCTGACGTCCGGGTTTTCTTCAGTGTAGTGCCGAGTTAGCTTGGCTCTGGGGTCTTGGACCAAGCCGACAACAGGATTCAAGGATGATTTGTACAACTGCCCATAGAACCTTTCGACCTCTCCCAAGATCTCACTCTGGGATGAAATGACAGTACCGTTATCGGTCTTCAGTTTGGTCATTTGGCTCTGCCCGATAGACAAATCTCGTGCGAACACTTTGGAGCCTCGATTTCGCTCTATCGCCTCTTCAATACGCAGTGTATTAAATCGGCGAATGTCGCGTCGCATAGATTTGGAGATTTGTCTATTAAGCTGCCTAAGTGCCGACCAATCGGCTGGAGACTGTACCGTCATTTCCTTTCTCCTCTCCATGAGTTTGTTGAGAGTCTGGTCAGAAAGCTTTTTTGTTCTAGTGGCGCGACGGGCCTTAAAGAATTGTGACCCGACCGCGTGGACAGTTTCCACGAACCTGTTGTTCATATCGTTCGTCGATTCGCACTCTTCCAGGCATTGGAAGCGATTATGTAATTCGAGTTGTAAGCTATCGGGGTTCTGGTATTGGACAGGTGTAGGTCGGAGTATAGACTTCATCAAGCGAGACCGCTCGACTTTCGTACGAAGATTCAATGTGCCTCGAACCATCCGGTGATCACTCCCAGTTTTAATCCTGCTGATCACAGAGACATCATTGAATATTTGCCGTTTGTCCGTCAAAATGAAGTCTATCTCATTTTTAGTGGATCCATCAGGGCTAATCCAGGTCCACTTCCTTTGTGGCCGCTTCTTGAAGAAGGAATTCATCATAAAGAGGCCTTCCTTCTCCAAAAAGTTGGCCAGTTTTTGGCCCCTTTGGTTTCTCTGTCCAAATCCATATTGCCCCACTATCAACTCATCGTCTGTCCTTTTGCCTAGTTTTGCGTTGAAATCTCCCATAACTACCGTGAAGTGGGTTTTGGACGTGTGGATGGCTTTCGAGATGTCCTCGTATAAGGCCTCCACTACGTCGTCGGAGTATGTCGAGGTCGGTGCGTAAACCTGTATGACCTTCAACGAATACCGTTTGGTAATTCTGAGTATAAGGTACGCTACCCTTGTCGACACGCTCTCAATCCTCTCCACGTTGTCTACGAGATACTTACGAACGATAAACCCTACACCGCCTTGGGATGGGTGATCTCCCTCCCGGTAGAAGAGCAGGTTTCCAGACCGGAGGATTATCGTGCCCTCTCCCTCTCTTCGCACTTCTGATAATCCTACAATGTTCCATCAGATTTTGCTCAATTCCTCTTCCAGCTCGATGACCCTCTCGTCGGTCCTAAGTGTCCGAATGTTGTGTGTTACCAGGGCCAAGGGTCGATGTTTTTGGTAGCCAGATCGCGACCGGAGATTCTTCGCATCCCCTGTCCCGCCACCATCGAGCCCGCTACCAAGATGAGCCCGTGGCACAGCGGAACTGCCGTGACTGGGGGCCGTCTCTTTTGGTGCATACATTTGTTTTTTTGGGGGGGGAATAATGCCATAATCGCCACGCCTGGCACGCGGATTGGCGACCGCGATAGATGATATTAAGTTTTTCCCTAATTCCCTAAGATAGCCGCTGCCCACTCTCCCGGTGTGACCCTTAGCCGATTTTTACGACTCCCACGGGCATGCAAGGGATGACGACATATGTATTCTCTTCCCGTCGCCACACGGTTATAATAAGTAATTGTTTTTACATGCTTTTTATTAGCTTGACCTGTATGTTTGTAACCGACTCCTTTGGACTTGATTTTGACCCACTTCGAACGGTCAGATTTCATTTAAATTTGGTAGACTTATCGAGGACCGATGACAATGCAATAATTTAATAAGATTACACCATTATCCTAATCAGTTATTGGGATAGTCAGGATTAAATTGTTGAATTTCAATTTCCAATTTCGAATTACGCGCCTAGAGGGCGCTACCGTAAAACATTGTCTCTATTTCGTGAAATCAAGGTCATCTGTCAAGCCCCTGTATGTTTTTCTTGTTAGTTTCATATTAAATAGTTAATAAAACTCGAGCTACGTCGTTCAATTCATCAGGTTAAGGGCCATAAAAGCTCAGAAATAAAGACAGTGTAATATCTAATAGTAAAATCAGTGATCAAAGACATTGAAGTGAACATTAAAAACAAAAGTTCGTGTAAAAGTTTTCTTGTTAGGTCTTTGCGAAGCATTTAAGTGTTTGAATTGAGATATCTATTTGAAAATGGCATTAAATAATACTCTCGCATTTATCGAAAACCTGTCTGGCCATATAAATTATGCAACCTTGGCGTTTAGTTTAAACATGAGGACATGAGGAACTCTGGAATTGCATAGAAGACTTCTCAGAAAGAGTAGATAAGAAACGAGACGCTAAAGTTAAGACGAAGATAATACTCTCAGTCAATCCAACAAATTATGTGCACATTCAAATCTGTGTATGTGTGTTGCCAAAGAAATATAGGAGAAATTGACAGGAATTCTGAATCTGTGCAGTCCTCAGGACAAGTAAGCTTAGCCACTTATATATTATAAAGGTCACGACAAAATGGTCCTGTTTAATAATGTTTTACATGTTCTCGAACTAGCAACCTAGCAATCTGATATCTGTGAATCAGATTATTCAAAGTGATGGCCAAGTATGATTTGACAAAACTGACTGTTATTATAAACAGTAAAAATTAACAACAGCTAATTTATAATCAATAACATGTACCGGCTGAACATGGATACAAGTCATTCACTTACTGGCTATGCTTTCATCAAGAACGGGGCGGTTGTAGCTTGGTACAGACAAAGACAACAAACTGTGGCTCTATCTACTACAGAGGCTGAATTTATGGCAACTTGTGCTGTTAAAAAGAGGCCATGTGGATCAAACAGTTTTTAAGTAAAGAGGACTCTGTCCTAATTTAGATAACCAAACTGCTATCAGTGTCATTAAAAATATTAATTTCCGTAAGAAGTGTAAACATATTGAAATTAAATATAACTTTATTAAAGAAAAGTATTATAAAAAGATAATTGTATTACAGTTTGTTGGTAGTGATTGACAATTTGCAGATAAACTTACAAGAGGATTGTTTAAAGATAAATTTCAATATTTAAGATCAAAGCTTGAAATGTTATAATATAACATAGTTTTCAACTGATTTAGTGTTTATTTGTGAAGTTAAAAATTGAAATGGTATTATATAACTTACTTTTGTATTATTATAATATTTAAGATCTAAGATTGGAATGTTATTATAAAACATATGTAGCTACTAATGCAGGAATAATGTAAAACTTAGTTTTTTAATTGTTAATTTGTGAGTTATTGTCTAATTTAAAAGAAGTACTGGTTTCGGCCATTTTAGTACCATTGGTGACTACTTCAAATTTTAATTGATTGTTAAATACAGTCAAAATTATATTTTCATATAATTTCAAAACATTAACATTTATATGAATTTAAATTTATAAATATTTGCGCTTATTATATTTTTATGTAGTAGGTAAGTTGGATAGAAAATAGCCAAATATGGAACTGCTGAAAGACGAATGTTGCCATTGACATTCTGAGTTGGGCATCGAGCGTCCACAAGATTCAAGGCTGTACAGTTGATCATGCAGTCATTTATCTAGGCTCTCGACTGTTTGCTGCTGGACAAGCTTATGTAGCACTTAGTCATATTCTTCGTAATCGAATCATTTCATCTAAAGCTTCTCTGTTACATAGCATTTGATGCAATGCTTCGATTATCAAGTAACAAGACGACAATGTAAAATTATTTGAATGAATTTTAAAAATCGAGATTTCACGATTAATACAGCT
Source organism: Lymantria monacha (assembly GCA_905163515.2). Taxonomy (NCBI): domain Eukaryota; kingdom Metazoa; phylum Arthropoda; class Insecta; order Lepidoptera; family Erebidae; genus Lymantria; species Lymantria monacha. The sequence goes on from LR991093.1 coordinate 24,120,301, forward strand.
GTACATATTTAATGATTTGGAAAATAATTACAGTTACCGATAGTAGTCATGAAATCATAGTAGATTAAAATATATAAAATCGCGCTTCTGTATTTAGCGGCACTAAAAAATAGAAAATAAATAATAGTTTAAAAAAACTAAAAAAACATGCTTTTATATATAAACTAAACTAAAAAGTAGAAAATAACTTTTTTAATCATTCAAGTTAAGGTAGAGTGAGAAATAAAAGAAATTATTTTAATATAAAAAAGCGTGAAAATAATTTCTTTTATTTCTCACTCTACCTTAACTTGAATGATTAAAAAAGTTATTTTCTACTTTTTAGTTTAGTTTATATATAAAAGCATGTTTTTTTAGTTTTTTTAAACTGTTATTTATTGTTTTGGTTCTATTCTATACTGTGTGGTGTGAGTGAAAAGAAGCATAAACATTGATTATATTAAAGACTAGCGGCCCGACCCGGCTTCGCACGGGTGAACATTTATTTATTAAACATTTTGGCATAAATGTACAGTAAATGCAGGACATACCTAAATAATAATGTATTTAGCAATAGTGTATCGCTGGCTTCCCATGGTTGATGTTTGAAAACAAAATGAGTAAATAGAATAAATGACATCAACTGGTAATTTTTAAAAACATTTCACTGAGGTTTAGAGTATAGGTATACTAATAATAATTAGATACATTATATACCTACTATTACTGTATAAGTACTGATTATCACATATTTCATAGAATAAAAAATATAGCACCCCGACTTATGTGCTAAGTTTTTTTTTACATTTATTTTTCCTTTTTGATTTATATTTTTTATTTATTTTAATGTTGTTTTTTTTTGTTGTTGTATCATTTCTTTATTCAAGTACATCTTTTATTTTAAAGACTTTTAAATTTTATTAGATTTTTATTTTAATTTTCCATTTTTACCTTAATGCTTCACTATACACTATGTTAGCAGTGGTATTTGTAGATGGCAATAAAACATATTGATTTTCAGGAGACCCTACTCGAGAAAGTGCAACATATAGTTGGCCATGAGAAAAGCACTCTTTTCTTAGATCGATGCCAACCATAGAAAAAGTTTGTCCCTGGGATTTATTTATTGTAAGGGCAAACGATATCTTTACAGGAAACTGTAATCTTTTAAAAGATATAGGATAATCCGTCGGTATCATCGGGATCCGCGGAAAGTGAGCAAGCTGTCCGGCCGCGGGGCCGGTGATGATAGTAGCTACAATCACATTGTCTAGCAATTCCATAACCAAAAGTCTTGTTCCATTACACATATTGGGAGGGCTTAAATTTCTTAGAGCGAGCCGCGCGGCTACCTATTTCATAGATGTGCCCCTCTCATGAACTCCGCACCGGCGCGTCACGGCGGCGAATTAATTTTATTTCAATTTTATTAAACTCGTAATATCTTTCGAATGGAGTGTCCGATTTAAATAAAATAAAAAGTTATTTACAGGTATTTAAACAGCCTTGCTTGAGAAATCATTTATTTAGGTAATGATTAAGGCAAATGTATAAATAACTTGCTCTGATTATGGTCCAAATTTCTATTAAATTTTAAAATGTTAAAAAGTAGTTAGAATGACATAACTACAATAGTTAGACACATGCTACCACGACATTTTTTGTAGATATTGATATGTTCTTTAATATTGTGGAACATTTTTGGTTCTATTATCAATAGTTTTCGCAGCACATGCGATGAAAGATATTTTATGGGCGTTTTTTTACACCTTGGGTAACATTATTGTAATTTTAGTAGGGATCCTTATATTTTTCCTACCATTAAAATAGCCTATAATAATCAATGATAATGTTGCATTCAAATGGTGAAAGAATTATTTAAATCGGTCCAATACTTTTTGAGCCAATTCATTACAAACATACATACAAACCTTTCCTCTTTATAATATTATAGTATAGACAATAACATTTTTTTAAAATTAATATTGACATAAAATTGGCCGGACCGCCAAGGCCTTTTTTAAATTTAAAACAAGAGTGCACATCGAAAAATAAACCATTTCCGCGAAGTTTTAAAAGTGAAATGTAATGTCGTATCAATTTAAAGTTTAAAAAATATATAGAAATAATAAAAAAATAACATATTTTATGTAAATTGTTGTTTTGTTGCAATTTCTAATCTTAATACTTAGTGAGCAAGTAAAGTGCACCACCAGTTCGATAACCCACCAGCCGCCACTGGTATAATGGTAAAATTCAATATTGCATTTTACCTTAGTCATCGTGCCTTTGTTTAAAAACAAGGGTTCACGTTATGACTGCGCAAATTACAGAGCCATAAGCTTGACCAGTTTGGCAGCAAAAGTGTACGGTAAAATTATTGAAAGGAGAATGAGGATGGTGTCCGATGGTTTACTGTGTGAGACACAAGGAGGTTTCAGGAGTAGAAGGGGATGCATGGATCAAGTGTTCTCTCTGCGCAACATTGTGGAGAAGCATCTGGCTCTAGGTCAGAGGGTTTTCTGCAGTTTTGTAGATCTGGAGAGAGCATTTGACACGGTTGTACGAAAGGAACTTTGGGACATTTTACCGGAGTATGGTATTAACGGTAAACTGCTACAGGCTGTGCAGTCCAGTTACATGGGCTGTAGAGCCTGTGTGCGGCTGGATGATGGAATGTCGCCTTGGTTTGACGTGAATATCGGCGTTAAGCAGGGGTGCGTTCTGTCAGCCAGGCTGTTTATCATATATCTGGATAAATGTCTCCAAAGGTTGAACGATACGAATGTGGAAGTCCAGATGGGCTACTCAGTGGTCACTGGTCTGCTCTATGCAGATGATGCAGTCCTGCTGGCACAGTCAGTGACTGACCTGCAGACCCTAGTCGACACAATGACAGAAGAATGTAAGAAAAGGAGTCTACGCGTGAACAGTACCTTGAGGATCATCAGCTGATCAGTGACCGCCAATATGGGTTTCGTCATGGTCGGTCGGCTGGTGATCTTCTTGTGTACCTCATACACCGTTGGGCGGAGGCCTTGGAGGGCAAGGGTGAGGCGCTAGCGTTCAGCCTAGATATCGCGAAGGCGTTCGACAGGGTTTGGCACAGGGCCCTTCTATCGAAGCTACCATCATATGGAATCCCCGAGGGACTCTGTAATTGGATCACCAGTTTTTTGGATGGTCGGAGCATAAAAGTAGTCGTCGATGGCTCCTGCTCCGAGACCATGCCCATTAATGCTGGTGTACCACAAGGCTCGGTGCTCTCCCCGACGTTGTTTATTCTGCATATCAATGACATGCTCTCCATAGAGAGTATTCGTTGCTATGCGGATGACAGCACGGGTGACGAGCGATACACCGAGCATCAGAATGTCCCTCGGAGTATGTTACAGGAAAGATGGGCTCAACTTGTGTCTGAAGTCGAGCGCTCTCTAGGGCGGGCCTCAAAATGGGGTGAACGGAATTTAGTCCAGTTCAACCCCACTAAGACACAAGTTTGCGCGTTCACTGCGAAGAAGGACCCTTTTATCATGGCGCCTCAGTTCCAAGGAGTAACTCTCCAAATCTCCGAGAGTATTGGGATCCTCGGCGTCGAGCTATCGAACAAAGTCCAGTTTGGGAGTCATTTGGAGGACAAAGCCAAATTGGGAAGCAAAAAGTTGGGCGTGCTGAGCAGGGCCAGGCGGTACTTCACGCCGAGTCAACGTCTTGTGCTATATAAAGCACAAGTTCGTCCTCACATGGAGTACTGCTCTCATCTCTGGGCAGGCGCGCCTAAATATCAGCTAGACCCACTTGACTCCCTACAAAGGCGGGCAGTTCGAATCGTCGGTGATCCCAATCTCACGGACAGACTAGAGTCGCTGGAGCGGCGGAGAGACTTTGGGTCACTCTGTGTACTCTACCGGCTCTTTCACGGGGAGTGCTCTGAGGAACTGTTTGACTTGGTACCACCGTCACCATTTTACCACCGTACCACTCGACACCGTAGCAGGGTTCATTCATTTCACCTGGAAACGATATGGTCCTCGACCGTACGTTTTCAGCGATCATTTCTCCCACGTACATGCAAGATCTGGAATGAACTACCTGCTGCTGTGTTTCCCGAGCGCTATGACATGTCCTTCTTCAAACGAGGTTTAAGAAGAGCTCTTCCTTCACGGTAGGCAGCGGGCTGGCTGTACCCCTGGTGTTGCTGGGTCCATGTGCAACAGCATTACTTACCATCAGGTGTGCTGTTTGCTCGTTTGTCACCGTAGACAATAAAAAAAAAAAAAAAATGAGCAAAACCAAAATAGTGGTCTTTGAAAGAGATGAAGCTAGAACAGATGTAAGAGTAAATAGGTAATGATGTACTAGACTACAAGTGCAAGTGGATGAATTTGTATATCTTGGATGTGGTTTTAGCTAAGATGGAAGGTACACCACTGATATAAAGCGAAGAGTGAATGCGGGAAATAGAGTGAACGGAGCGTTGGGGCAACTTCTCGGTAGCCACCACCTCAGCCAGAAGGCACGTGTAGCAATACGTAACGCAGTGCTTGTCCCAACATTTCTATATGGAAGCGAGAGTTGGGTATGCAGAAAAGAGCATGAAAGCAAAATTAATGCGGTCGAAATGCGATCTCTACGGAAAATCTGTGGAGTTAGGCTGACCGACCGCATTCGCAACGACGACGTAAGAGAGCGAGTCGGTATGAGAGTATTGGTGTAAAGATGCGAAAGGGAATGCTCCGATGGTTCGGACATGTGGAAAGAATGCCGAACGAACGTCTGGTTAAGAAGATATACAATGCGAAAGTGGAAGGATGTAGGTACCGGGGGAAACCGAGACTCACCTACCTAGACCAGATTGGTCACGTACTGAAAGAAGGTGGTCAAGAGTCTCCGAAACCGGCGAGCGTGTGTGAAGAGAATTATGAATGTTGAAGAAGCGAGTGAAGTGTGCAAGGATAGAGTTCTCTGGCACTCTGTTCTCTCTGCCTACCCTGCAAGGGATATAACGTGATGATATGTATGTATGTATTTTACCTTAGTCTTTATCTATACCATTTTTTTTTATTGGTGGACTATGGATGCGTCTCGCCCCGCCGAATCGGTCCGGGGTGACGGAAAGGCGGCGCGTGACCCCATAGACCTACCGTAAAATCCTCTCTCTTCGCCGTGCGAGCGGGCCACCGGTACCCGATTTTTGACTTCGGTGGCCCGCCCGGCGGTTTACCCTCGCGGGTTCCTCTCGTCCACGCCCCGACAGATTTCGCCGTCGGGGCATCGCCCTCACCGGTGGCCTCACGTCGGGTAACCGGACAATCCCCCGGTCCGATCACCCGAGGCCTCGGTTAGGGCGGCATCAGGCGCAGATATTCGCGCCTGCGCCGCCCCGGCCGCTGACGGCGGCCCGGGTCGCGGGAATCCTCCCGGACCGCCGCCTCCTTCCGCGAGATGACAGCCTCACAGAAGGCGGCGACCGCGTCCCAGTTCCTGACGCTGTCGACCATCGCCCTCGCGACAGCCGGCAGCGTCAGGTGTCTTTATCTATACCATGGGGGGCAAACTTAATGAGATCTAATATCTACTTGACTTAAAAAACGCTGTGCGTTCTACGAACTACCCATTAATAGACATTTTCAAAAAAAAAAGAGCTCCTGCGTGGAAGAGAGGATAAGTAATATCATAAAGTGGCGATTGAAAAATTTTCGAAGACGATGTGCAGCTAAAAGTTGTTACTTGTTAGCAATAGTTTCATGACTCATCGCCTGACTGACGTCGACCCTCCTTGGGAATGTAGTTGTTGACCAGACGGTGTAATATGGAGTTGGCCGAGGTCGATATAAAGCTCTTAGTCGTCTTTTACAATATTTATGAACTAAGTATTCGTAGCCGCTACCACAGCAAAAGAGATAATTAGGAGGTGCGACTATAAAATAAGGTCTACTAATGGGTTTTAAGTCTAAAAATGTTGTAGATGAAGTTTCGGATGTCAATTTTTATTAGATTAATATTATACCGGTTTCGGATAGGGTTAGGTATATGAAATTATTTCGGATTATCCAACATTTCCAGTTACGGATATTGGATGTTTAGAGATTATAGTATAGTGTTTGACATATTATTATTTCTCTTTGTAGAGGTTTAAGTTTAAGCTATCAGTTCAGCTGGTTGAAGCAAAACTTGTAACATATCTCATATCTCTCTGACTCTACCCAAAATTATTCGAAACTTTTATATTGTTTTCAGTTACAATCTCGGCTATATATTATATATTTTTTTTGAATATCCGATAGTTTTGGTTACAAAGCTTCACAACATACCATATTTTAGTCTGTTGTGAAGTTTATATTTTCTTTTTCTCCTTCCATCTATGTCCACTATTCTTGCTCGAAGGGCTTCTCACTTGAGTGATACTCCAATACTTACTAAACATGCATCCATATAATTTTGTTTAAAATGATGACTACAATGAAACCTAAAAAATGACGAGCCTGCTGAGATTCTTGCGGATCTTCTCATTTTGTGACCGTTCTCCGATCCGGTGGTAGATTATTTTGAGTTAATTAAAAAAAAGATCTAAAATGAACAATGTGTAAATGCCCTTATTAAGCATTATAAATGATATGATTTGACTATATCTATATTTTCATATTTTAGATGCGCTAGCTGCCAAGAATCCGAAACTATCTGCAGAGCTCGAAAATATTCTAAGTACAATGTCAACCAAATACGAAAGAAAAGCAATGTATGATAATAAAATAAAATACAAATCTAACATGCCTTTCATGGAGCAACATATTAGAGAGAGACAGCTTGGGAATAAAGTAGATGTAAGCACTAATAAAAACTCTAACAAATACAATGCGTGTGAAAAGTGCTTTATGCTAAAACGTCTTTTACTACGCCATATTCGTATAGATCATGATGAAAAGACTTATATATGTGATTTATGTGAAAAAAGTTTTGAGCAAAAACAAGATTTGACTCGACATATCTGTATGTACAAAAGCAAAAAACTATATAAGTGTGATATATGTGAGAAAACTTTTAATCGAGAGCAACATTTAGCTCGACATAGCCGTGTACATACAGGTGAGAGACCATATAAATGTAGTTTATGTGAGAAAAAGTTTAATCAAAAGCAACATTTAACTCGTCATATTCGTATACATACAGGTAATAAACCATATAAATGTGATTCATGTGAGAAATGTTTTAATCAAAAGGAAAATTTAATCCAACATACTTATAGACATACTGCGGAAAAAACATTTCAGTGTAATCTATGTGATAAAAGATTTAAAAAAAAGCAAAGTTTAAATCAACATATCCGTATACATATGGGTAATAAGCCGTATCAATGTGAATTGTGTGGGAAAAGTTTTAGTCAAATGCATCACTTGACTTGTCATATTCGAATGCACACTGGAGAAAAACCATATAAATGTAGCATCTGTGAGAAAAGTTTTAGCATAAAGACTCGTTTGATCCAGCATATCCGTATACACACTGGTGAAAAACCATACAGATGCGATGTGTGTGACAAAAGTTTTAATCATAATAAGAATTTCACTCGCCATATCCTTATACACACTGATAAAAAACCATACAAATGCGATTTGTGTAACAAAAGTTTTATTCGAAAGCAACAGTTGACTAGACATATATGTATTTACACTGAAGAAGAACATACAAGTACGACTGGTGTGATAAAATTTTAGTTTTATTCGGAAGCAACAGTTAACTGGACAAATATGTATTTACACTGAAGAAAACCGTACAAATATACGACTGGTGTGACAAAGTTTTAGTTTTATTCGGAAGTAACAGTTAACTGGACAAATATGTATTTACACTGAAGAAGACCATACAAATATACGACTGGTGTGACAAAGTTTTAGTTTTATTCGGAAGCAACAGTTAACTGGACAAATATGTATTTACACTGAAGAATACCATACAAATACGACTGGTATGACAAAATCTTAGTTTTATTCGGAAGCAACAGTTAACTGGACAAATATGTATTTACACTGAAGACCATACAAATACGACTGGTGACGAAATTTTTAATAAAAAGTAAAGTATGAAATGAGTTTTTTTTTATTCAGTAAAGAGGCATTTTTTTTATTGTTTATGGTGGCAAACGAGCAAGCAGCGCACCTGATGGTAAGTGTCACTGCTGTCCATGGATTTTTGCTATACCAAGGGTATAGCTAGGCCGCTGCCTACGATTACAAACCCCGAACCCACCTAGTTAGGCTTCCGGCTCTCTCGCTCACCGAATGAAGCGTAATAGCACCTTACCATTACTCAGACGTCCATCTTCTGCGGGAGTGTGGTACTACAAACATGTGTTATTCGCACGAAGAGTGTTGGGAAATGGTTCGTGCATATGCTCGAGCAAATGGCAGTGTACGAGGTGCGATTGATTTGTATCCAGTAATGCTGAGAAGGTGACCATCTTTTTGAGAATCCTGATACACTAATATTGTTGGTGGTTTACTATCTAGTTAATTAATATTACCTTCTTATTATATTTTTATTGGTTACATGTGACCATTATCTATCGTCTCCTTCGGTATGTATAGTGTTTTACCAGTCATACTGTAAAATACTAAAATTGTAATCATCATCTCAGCTCACACATGTGCTACTGCTGGGTTCGAGCCTCCTCCACAGGAGGAGGGAAATTGACCTACTACACCACGCTGGTCAGAGGTGTAGGTATAGTGTTTCATTTCGAGATTTTCTTCTCTTGTATAGATGTTATATGCATATTCTATCCTTAAGTCGTCTCTTACGAACACCCACGGGTAGGATAACGGGTGGTGAATTGTATTCTTACTCCGTCATCACTAGACATGTGTAAGTAATGCGAGTGATATAACAAGTGTGATATTACCCGACCGCGTACTGCTTCATTATACATTAGGCGACTAAATTAAACATCACACTAAACATGACTAACAAGGGCGTTCGCGTCATGTTTACTGTGATGTTTAATTTAGTCGCCTAATGTATAATGAAGCAGTACGCGGTCGGGTAATATCACATTTGTTCTATCACTCGCATTACTTACACATGTCTAGTCACCACATGGGAGATTTTAATATGCTGAAAATGGTAATATGCTTGAGAAAATAGTTAATCACCAATCTTGAGAATTGTCCTTTTTACGGAACTAGTTGTCTAGTACTATATTCACCAACGACCCCTAATTTATCGGTAACACCTAAAGCCGCAAGAGAATATTGAGATAGATATATTTATAACCTAAATACATAAATATTATTTACAAGTAGCTTTAGGCAATCAAGTGCCATTTCACAGATGGCGAAGTAGATATTCTGCTTTTGCTGCTTCTACATATCACACTTTACAGCGTCGTTCATGGTAAAATACTAGAAACGTCGGGAAATTAAAAATCAAATACAAAGGCAATAGAAGCTGTAAAAATACGAGTAGGTGTATTTAAAATCATGGTATTTTCTTTTTTATTCTTTTTCACCTGATTCCTGACTTTTCCTTGTGAACAGGATCTCTCTACGACTATAATTAATGCTTGTTACTTTTATGCTATAACACCATAACAGGTTTGTCTGAAATTAAGAAGGGCGATACTTAATAATCTGGATATTGGCCCAACACTTAAATCCAAATGTTTTTGATGGACAATAAAAAATACGTTTTTCTCAAACATGCTTGGAAATTTGAGCATTATTTTGACAACCTTCTTAGAGATAAATCGAAATTGCTGTACTGACCAAATACACGCGAGCAGCGGCCACCAAAAAATGTAAGATAATCCATCTCTGTCGTGTTTTAGCGGCCAAATAAATATATATGTAAATTCATATCTATCGTATATTTTAAAAATGGAACGATTTGTTACTTCAAAATATGGTAACTAAATAAGCAACCTATCAGAGCTTTATTTGAATTTCGAACTGGCTTGAAAAAGAAACTTGTTTGATAATGAAAAAGAATAAACTTTTTATAAAAAAAATGTAAACCGACTTCAAAATAGGATCAGCTAAAAATCATACTTATTTAAAACACTAAAAACCGAAAAATAAGACGAACTATTTAATTATTGCCTAATACTAATTATGTATTAATTTTTATAAAATATAATTACAATGTTTGCTAGAAATCCACTAACACGATTTGAAGTCGGTGCCAAGCCAAATAGGTATACTATATCGCATTCAAACCACGCCGCGCTTGTGGCTGAAGTGATCTGAACGCGCGAGCGGTTAAGCGATTTGATCCATACGGGCAGACGTCGTTAACGGTTGTGTCAAATGGTATTAAATTTGTGGCGTTATAGTGTTCTGAATACATCTTTTAATTCTTATTTCCTTTAATAATTTGATTTTATTAATTTTTCACCCTGTGCGTATATCATTAAGCTTATTGTTTTTTGTTAATTTAAGCTTGGCACTGACTTCAAATCGTGTTAGTGGATTTCTAGCATACATTGTAATTATATTTTATAAAAATTAATACATAATTAGAATTAAACAAGAATTAGATAGTTCGTCTTATTTTTCGGTTTTTAGTGTTTTAAATAAGTATGGTTTTTAGCTGATCCTATTTTGAAGTCGGTTTACATTTTTTTTTATAAAAAGTTTAATTATTTTTTATTAAATATAACACTATGAGTTGATCGACTAAAAATGCACATGGCACGAGGAAGGATAGAAGTAGGGAGTCAAAATAAAAAAATAAAGAACGTATTTCGAAAAAATGGAAACGAAATGCTGTATCTCGTTGCCAAAGGTTTAAATTTCGCTGTTTCAATCAATTCGCGTATACACCATATGTGCTATCAATACGTCACGTAAGGCAGCAAATTAGGTATGAGATACTACCAACATCCAAGTGATGTAAATAATTGTGACGGTTTGATGCAATTGTTAAAACTAGACATAGGCTCCAGAGTCATGGTAAGATGCAATATCTCTGTCATTAAGGGCTTGGTAAGCGGGCAATAGGGATAATATCCAAACTTGTAAGTTTCCCCATCGTTATGACCAAATTGAAACAGGCTAGTTACCTGATTTGGTTTTTATAAAATTTAATGACAACACTATTGGCACGAAAGTGAAAGACAGTGACGGGTTAGTTGCCATAGCGCCTGTGTCAACCATATATCAGGCAACGAAACGTTACGGGATAATGAACGGAAAATGCTTCCGCTAATCCTCTGTTGGGCGGTTACGGTATATAAACTCCAGGGTACTTTACAAAGCCGAGCGGACCACCGAAGACAAAGATCGGGTACCGGTGGTCCGCTCGCACGGCGAAGAGAGAGGATTTTACGGTGGGTCTATGGGATCACGCGCCGCCTTCTCCGTCACCCCGGACCGATTTGGCGGGGCGAGACGCACCCATAGCCCACCAATAAAAAAAAAAAAAAAAAAAAAAGGGTACTTTACAAAGCCTTAAACAAAGCTGTCATTGATTTAGGCAAAAATAAATTGCCAATGATCAGTTTTATATTGCACTGAGTTGTGGAAAGACTAGAGGGACAGCTTTTTGCGACTTAGAGTCTAATAAACTACTTAAACCAAAAGACTATACCAGGAGAATGCGTAAGCCAAAGAATAAGACGGTTCTAAATAGGTACGATACAATTATCCAATACGGCTGGACAGCGTTTAGTAAACTTAAGAGGATCATCTCACTTAATATATCTCAGTGTCTGAAGGCACAACTATAGTCTTTAAAATATAGCTTGATCTCTGTGACAGATAGCGACAAAACCGATGAAGTAATTATGAATACGCGTCATGTTTACAATTTTATTTTGTATCGCCTTATTTTCATTCTTTACGTGCCAGTTATATATGTATATATACATATATATCTCAACTGAATTATGAATATAATAATATAAATATTTACACCAAAACTTGTACCTCATATGTTTTAAAATACTTAGTAAACATTTTATAAAAATATGATGCTTACGCAAGTACAAGGTCATACTGGACTGAGAATAAGATAGAGTTGGGACAATCGATAAACGTAAATCGATAACATTCTTATTATTTATAAAATAAGTAAAACCAATACATTACCTATATAACCCACATGGTTACTCTATAAAATAATTAAATTGCGTTAATTTAATATTCAGACATCAGTTAAAATATTAATAGGACCATTTCTTTAATATTAAAATGATAATTTCTTTTATAAAATAAACATGATTATTCATAAAATAATCTGTGACCATCATCAACCTACAGGACTGCGCCAGCGATGATGATAATAGTGACGATGAACTTGGATGTATTCCTATCGAATAACAAAAATAATTAATTAACAGCTTTAGTTTAAATTAAATTAAATCCATTAATTTAAATTCAATAAGATTTTCATAGATTGTTTTATATTTATAATCGATTCATCCATTCATTTGATTGAAATTCAATAAGATTTTCATGCATTGTTTTTCAATTGCAGTAGCAAATAACTTTAAAAATAAGGAATTATACCGACAAAAATACGGACTGCATCGTAAGCATGCGGCACTAGTGAGAACTGTCACAGAGATCATGCTATATTTTATAGACTATAGCAATAATTCCCAATATGAAATTAACGGGACTTAGAATCAATCGTATATCCAGAATATTTAAATAAGCGGAAGGTAACTAGTTAGAATATATCTTTAAAACAGTTAAATTTTTTTTACTGAATTTAATTATTGAATAAATTGGACACTAAAAAGTTTTTGAATAAGCATTTAATAATGTATATCAAGTTGTAATTGTATAGCTTTTCGAAGTCTGAATGAAAATCATGAACTAAGTGTTAAAAAGCTCTGAATACCCCGACTTCAATATCTTGTTCAGTAGATATACTTCAGTCGGTAACTGTGCTGTAGTAGGTATGCACCGTGGGTACTAGTGACAGCTAGATACCCAGTTAGCACAAGAATAGAAAAAAAAAATTACGTAAATCTATGGCCGGAGTAAGACGTCAAGTTGACGGCAACAGTAGGACAACAGTTGTACTTGGCATGGGTTAGCGTCAACTTGAACAACAACTAGTTGATGGTCAACCCGTACTAACTGGGTAGCTATGGAGACTATATACTTACCATACGGGTAGCCATTGCATCATATTTCATACGTCTACCAGTCTACCGACATCAACGTCACTCAAACATACTCAGTAGTTAGCGACTCTAATTTGTAGATGGCGCTTTGTAAAACCTTCGTTGAGTCGAATTGTTTTAAGTTTCTCACTCGCTCTATAATATTTCTCTATGGGTTGAATAGTTGTTAATCAGGGATTCCCTCATAGCGCGACGTCTATGGATCGCAAAGAACAGTTCAGGAATATTCCGCTCGTGGTGAAGACGCAATAGTGTTGTTTTATTTTGTATTTTTAATTAGAAGTTATTTAGATGAACCTGATACGCTACAGGTTCTGAACGCGTATAAATTCCGTTGGGGAGCATTTAGTTTTTTCATTGTATTCTTGACCGTCATACAACAAAGAAATTCCTCACTCCCAGTGGATTATCGACTGTCAGTTCTAAACAGTGACTTAAGTTCGTGAGAAACGTGATTCTAAGTTCAAACTTTGTGGTTCTTTAAAATAGACAGTGTTAATCGTTGCAAATATTTCGGTGCATAAACTGGTGGAGAAGTTTTAGCTGGTGCCAACCCCAAGTTCCTGGCAATGATTCCTGCCCACTACTGTCATCAAGATGATTCCCTCTTCAGTAATTCTTGGGCTGTACATAAGTTTTTTTCCATGATTCTAACACGTGTTTTTTTTTTTGTTTTAGGTATCTCCAACCTGCGGCGAAGTTCGTTCATCACCGCGTGCCAGTTTATCATCGACAAACATACCTTGATTGACCGCAAAAATGGTTGACTACTACATTTACGCATGGGACTGCTCGATCGCACCCGAGCATAGCGATCGTTGCCTGAGCAACGGAACGCATACTTTCGCACACTTCAACAGGGACAAAGAAAACATAAAAAAGAGCAATTGGCCGCTGGAAAATCTTCAGCAGTATCGAAAACTGTTTTGTTGCACTGGAATAAAGAGTTCAATGGAGCTACTAGAGATGAGAGTGTATCAAAATACTTTAATCTGGTTTGGAAAAGAAGTCTCGGGGTGGTTGGTCAGCCTTCAGAATGAATAAAATAAGGTCTAAAGGTGGAGACATTCTTACACAAACACAAGACGTGTTAAGCCGATGGAGTGAATATTATGGCGATATGTATGCGGATGCTACGGTTGGCGCCGGTGTCGCATGTGGTCTAGTAGATCAACATTCGGCGACGGCGCCCTCCGATGGCATCAGTATGGATGAAGTTGAATGGGCGATAAGAAGTTTGAAAAATGGTAAGGCAGCGGGCATTGATATGGTGTCTGCCGAGATGATCAAGCTTGGTGGCTCCTGTGTCCGGGAGGCGTTCCTGTTGCTCCTCAATTTATGTTGGAGCTCGAGAATGGTTCCCGGGGACTGGAATAGCGCAGTCATCGTGCCTTTGTTTAAAAACAAGGGTTCACGTTATGACTGCGCAAATTACAGAGCCATAAGCTTGACCAGTTTGGCAGCAAAAGTGTATGGTAAAACTATTGAAAGGAGAATGAGGATGGTGTCCGATGGTTTATTGTGTGAGACACAAGGAGGTTTCAGGAGTGGAAGGGGATGCATGGATCAAGTGTTCTCTCTGCGCAACATTGTGGAGAAGCATCTGGCCCTAGGTCAGAGGGTTTTCTGCAGTTTTGTGGATCTGGAGAGAGCATTTGACACGGTTGTACGAAAGGAACTTTGGGACATTTTACCGGAGTATGGTATTAACGGTAAACTGCTACGGGCTGTGCAGTCCAGTTACAAGGGCTGTAGAGCCTGTGTGCTGGATGATGGAATGTCGCCTTGGTTTGACGTCAATATCGGCGTTAAGCAGGGCTGCGTTCTATCAGCCAGGCTGTTTATCATATATCTGGATAAATGTCTCCAAAGGTTGAACGATATGAATGTGGGAGTCCAGATGGGTGACTTTCTTTACCACTTTTATCTGCATCCAGATTTCGAAAATTACATCCCGAGATTCTTTATGCAGACTCTGGCTTGAGAACTGTCCTAGAATTGCTAAAGCTGATTTTCATCTTAAATAATATTAAACTAATTTATTTACATAATCTTGTCACCTTACATGAGATCGGAATGATATAATAACAATCACAAAACTTAAACGAAAATACTTAAACATTGAAAAAAGAATTATACAAATATAGGTATTGACAAAATTTTGGTATCAGTTAGCACATTTAATGCTTTTTCAAGCTTAAATCAATAACAGATGAACTTCAAGAACATCATTAATTATAATATCAGTTCTATTCACAATCATGACTTATAACATTTATCAATGTGAGGCAATTCATTATTGCACGTCAATTGCATAACAATCATCATTGTATACAACAAGTATTGGACCGTAAAGAATACCTTTACTAATTAATTAACTAAGTGTTTATAAAATCCGATTACGAAATGAAAAATGATGTCACAAGCGGGATTCGAACCCGCGCCTATTGGGATTCCGGCCCAATCGTGCTGCCACTACACCACCATGACTAATTAGTAGGACATGCAAATTTCACTTCGTATTATATTTACGTCTTAAGGTGACGGTATGCTATCTACCCGACAATGTTTACACATTGTTATAGGCTTAATACTTAAAACTTTACAGTTAGAATTGTATTAAACGATGACACAACCTTGTTATTTTAAATTACTGAAATTTAGCATTTAATATGCTTAATTATTTATAAAATCCGATTACGAAATGAAAAATGATGTCACAAGCGGGATTCGAACCCGCGCCTATAGGGATTCCGGCCCAATCGTGCTGCCACTTCACCACCGTGACTAATTAGTAGGACATGCAAATTTCACTTCGTATTATATTTACGTCTTAAGGTGACGGTATGCTATCTACCCGACAATGTTTACACATTGTTATAGGCTTTATACTTAAAACTTTACAGTTAGAATTGTATTAAACGATGACACAACCTTGTTATTTTAAATTCCTGAAATTTAGCATTTAATATGCTTAATTATTTATAAAATCCGATTACGAAATGAAAAAAGTATTAAGCCTATAACAATGTGTAAACATTGTCGGGTAGATAGCATACCGTCACCTTAAGACGTAAATATAATACGAAGTGAAATTTGCATGTCCTACTAATTAGTCACGGTGGTGTAGTGGCAGCACGATTGGGCCGGAATCCCAATAGGCGCGGGTTCGAATCCCGCTTGTGACATCATTTTTCATTTCGTAATCGGATTTTATAAATAATTAAGCATATTAAATGCTAAATTTCAGTAATTTAAAATAACTAAGTGTTTTTCTTTTTTAACTTAACTCTCAATTCCTCGCTAGAGATAAACTTGCTAATTTCATCATCACTACTGAACTTTACTCTTTCTTCTGCTTTGATACGTTCAGTTCGACTCACGTGAGACTCGCACACCTTAAGGAACTTGCTGACATTGACGTTCTTAACTACCTTCTGATAGCACTCATACACATCTTTAACGTCGAAGTAAACATTAGATGGAAAGAGAGTAACCAGGTCCCCGTAGAACTTTTTTCTCTTGGAAATATACTCGACGTACTCAAGCAAAGTGGGATATTTTTCTGATTCTTTGACACAATCGATAAACAGTTTGTATAGAGACAGAATCTTCTCAAATTCGAGCGAATCGATAGCTTCGTACGTGACTTCAATTTTATCTTCGTTGTCGTCGTTGTTGATAACTACCTTCCTAGTATTTTTGACCACTTCCGTGTAGAATGATTTGTTCTGGTCGATGGCAAAAAAGGGACGGAATGTCTTTTCACAAATTTCAAACGTGCCTTCCCCGGCTTTGGAGGTATCCAGATTGCCTTCAAAGTGCAGCAAGTGGACATAGTCATTCAGATGAACTTTCTCCTCAACAATATTGTCGCGCAACATTTCCTTGTGATTCAATTTGAGGTAATTGGGTTTGTACAGATTATACGGCTTTTCAATTTCACTGACAAGAAAACCGTCTACAGTCTTGAAGATTTTTTCCATCAAATGATAAATTTTGTCACGACGTGTTTGGATTTTCTTCAAAGTCATTACTTGACTAAATAGCTCTCTTCGTTTTTTGATAGTCTTCAAATCTAGATCGTAATCGAAGTACTTCAAAATTTCGATCATATAACGCGCAACGCCATGAAACCCTCTCAGCCGTTCATGCTTAAAGAGTCGAGGATCATCTTTAAAAATGCATGAGGACAATTCAACGCAGTACCACAACGCAGTTAGCAGCGATGTGTTATCTTGAGGATCTAGCGGCAAAGATGATAGCCCAATTTTGCACACTGTCTTACTGATACGTCGCAACGCGTACTTCTTAAACTGTTCAACTACCTTTTCGTTCATCCATACTTTGCTTTCACAGTATTTCCACAGCACAAAGTAAAACAATCCAATATTGTAATTAACCTTCTTACCATCAAAATACGTAGCTGACAAGATGTAGTCGTTGTATTTATCAAACTGATCTGTGTCTGTCAACACAAGTCCACCAGCAAATGGTCTTCGTGTTAGCGGCTCAATCTTCGTATTGTTCGCCAAAAATTCCTTGTAAACTTTCAAAGTGTAAAAGTAACCAATTGACTCGCTGACCTCTTGATCGTTCACCAAAAATAGCGGACACTCCATGGTCGATTTGAACTTACTAAAACTGGCGGGTAACACTTCACTCGACCATCGTGATTTATGGAGAATGATTTTGGTCATCAAATTGCACTGCATTAGAATTACAACAGGGATTCCTTTTTCGTCATCCAGAATGATGTCAGGGAACTCAATTTCTTGTTCGGCCGTGAACTTAGCATCGACCATCTGCTCCTCTTCAACGGACTTTCCAAATTTCGTGTCGAACTTCAAGGAGTCAAACGAGTAAGATTTGGCATCGCTGACAATGTAATTAATTAAAGTTGAAATGGATTTCTCAATGTCAGCCTTACCTGCGTGGTCCGCGGCATTTAGATTCTTGTACCAATCCGTGTTAACGAATTCGCGCAAGAATACATTTCTATCCTTTGTTTCCAGGTTAACTTTTTCATTCCCACTGCACGCTGTTTTCGATGACAGTTCTTCAAACAGTCGATCTCTAAGCTTTTTCAATTTGTCGATTTCTTGCAAAGCTTTAACATCTCGTTGGAATTTATGAATGTACTTTAACTTAATATAAGACTTCAACTGATCTTTTTCATCTGAGAAGTTGTCAACGTTGACTTTTTCATAGTCAAATTCCTTGGAAATATCAGTACTGTCATATAGCTCGTTATTGCGATAAATCACACAACGGCTCTTGAAGAAGGACGTTGCTACGGAAAGGTCGATTTCCGTAAGGTCTTTGTTAAATGCATCCGTTTCGTAATGCATGTCTTTGTTTGATTCGAAACATTCGTCTGTACTACCCTTGTCAATCATCCCATCTGTAATGATATACATCAACTTGATGTTATCACCTTTATCAAGAATATACTTTTCTTTCAGGTGATCGATAATGCATTGTGGCTGTGTACCCATCCAACCAGAACCCATATTCTCGTACGCGTCTCTAGCCTCATCTTCCTTAACTTCCCAACAAGTTTCACCCCAGTGCAAGTAAACAGTTTTCGATTCTGTTGGAGGCTCTCCGGCAATTAATAGTTCTTCTTTGATTTTCTCTACATTCTCTTTGAACTGGTCCATAGTTTTCAAGCCGTTTGTGTGATAATGCTCGACTCCTTGCGTTGAGCCCGAAAAATCTTTCGCGTAAATGAAGTAATTAACCATTTTTGCTGTTTGACAACTTTTCTTCCTTTAAAGTGATGCAATATTGCGTCCGTTGACGACCGACGTACAATAACTCCCACTTACTGATAACAGCCTGTGCTACTCAACAAGTTATTTTTGTCGATGACGTAATGGCGCGTGTGGATTAACAAGCTTCGATGCCGGTTGAGAGTTCCTGGAACAAAAACACGTGTTAGAATCATGGAAAAAAAATATTTTCAACCCAAGAATGACTGAAGATCAAAACACAGTGACATTATTTTTTGAAATACGTTTGCAATTGAGAAACGCACAACCTACTTCAAGGACCAAGCAAAGACTGGATTATAACCTTGAAAAACTAACATAAAAAAAGAAGTTGGATAGTCTTTGATATGAAGCTTGACTCGGGGTTTGAATTCCCAACTTAATTGTTTGCATTAGATTTAACTAAACAAGTTTACGCAACGGAATATTGACAACAGTTCGCAGTATACATTTTCAAAACCTACATAGCCTTTACATTTAAACTTACCTATCGAATTGAGGAATTGTAAATAATCACGTTTCTGACGAACTTATGTCACTGTTTAGAATTAATTATCGAAACTTCACTGGGAGCGAGAAACTTCTGTATTGTATGATAGTCAATGATATTAAAGCAAAGATAAGCTACGTTCATACAAAACAGTGAACAGTTTTGTTGAGTTATAAATTATAATTTCGCGTACTTACCTATCGGCATCTAATAGATTTCATCTATGAATGCGATAGAGAATACAAAACGTATAATACAGAAAGAGATAGCTATCTCAGTCGGTTTGTGCTTGAAGTACTCTAATGAATCATAGAGTATGCGACATTGCAAACAGATATGACATTGAATATAACAATAGGTATATTACTCTGATTGGTGCTGCAATCTAATAATTGTAAAAGAAAGTATTAGTTACGCAATTTATAACTCAAGAACGGATGTACAGTTTTGTCTAAGATAATTTTCATCCGACCGACGGGAGCATAGGGATGTTAAAAAATAATCGATTTTTATTTTTATCGATTACTTTTTTCGAATAATCGATTTTTTATAATCGATTTTTTTATAATCGATTTTTATAATAATATTAATCGTGTGCGGGACAGCAGATAAACAATAGTTTTAAGAATAGTTTGTAACAGTTGTAATTAATTAGTTATAAGATTTTACGAAATTAAATAAAGAATAAATATAGATTTAGTATTAGCACGTAAGTACTAATATTGTAAACGGCTCTCGCAACGGTAACGCCGCATAGTACTTAAGGTAATTAATTGTATTGAAATTAAGCGCGGCTCTCGCAACGGTAACGCCGCGTTGTACTTAAGTAAATTTTAGAGCTTTGTGATTGGCTATAATTCCGACTCCGTGATTGGTCAAGAAAAACTGTAAAATTACGACCAATCGCGGGGTCGGCCAAAAATATATAAATACGGGACCAAACCGTGGTACCGGCACATCATACTGCGTTGGTCCGTTCTGGCGTGCACACGTGCCGCCGTTTCGCGTTCCCCGCTCACGAGTGTTTCGCGCGCTTTCGCCCAATCGTCGCTACGGACATCGAGTGGACGACCAAACCGTCTTTTTCAAGGCAAATTGTTTGTCTCACATATTCTCCTTACTGCTCGGCACAAAGTCGTTACAGGAAGGAGAATATTTTTCTATTATTATTCAGATAAAAGTCAAGTGACCCCATAAGGGTAAATCCAATTTTTATATTGGTCCTCGGTGGAAACCTAACGGTGCTAACCAAGCCGAGTGGGCGAGGCCCCGACTCGCCTGCCGGTCCCCCTCAGGGATCGGCAAAACAAACGGACGGGCCTAGAACAGCCGGCCTTGGGGTTTGCCCCTAGTCGGCCCTAGGTATCGCCTATACCAACCCCTCCGATCCTTACATCCATTCCTGGGTGCTGAGTTTGGGTGTGCCTGCCCGAAAGGGCACATACCACCCCTGCACTTGGGCAGTTAGGAACCGTTTCGCACATTAAGATCGGCGAACGGATACAAGCTTAGGGTACACCTTATTATTAAGCACATCCTCCCGACCTATCCCGGTTGGGAGGGAACATAATCACACACCTCCGGGTTCTCCCCCCGGTGTGGTAGGGCCAGCTAGGAGACAATTTATGCGCAATTAGCATAGGCAGACAGCCGCACCTACCTGTCTATTTTTAATTTTTTCAATTAAAAATGGACAAGGTAGGTTTTGACGATATTCTCGCGGACGAATATATGTGGGCGATAATCGTCCAAAGGTACGGTGACCGCGCACCGGACCGAAGTCAATCTCGCCCAGCATCCCCAGCCATGACCATCACCCCCGAAAGCGGGGACGAGGATGATACTGAGATGGAAACGGAGACGGAAACCGAAGCGGATTCCGCCACGGCCCGCTCCTCTTCCACTACCTCCTCCGACGCCGAAGATTCGCCAAATGATGGTGAATTCCAAGAGGCGACATCCCGTAAACGCCGAAAGGCCATTAAAAATAAGGCCGCCAAGGCCATCAAAGTCACGTCTCAAAATGAGACAGTCCCGATCCCCGACTCCCCGGCCTCACCGGTGCCACCAGCGCCGATAACGCCATCCTCCCTAGCCACCAAGGCTACTACGACCCCTTTGGTCGCACCGACCCCTAAGGTCGCCACCCAGACCCCAACTGCCACTTCGGCCCCTTCCAAAAACACCCCAAAGGCTCCATCTCCTCCCCCCCTGTATATCAGGGATAAGGAGAAATGGATTGCCATTTCCTCATGGTGCTACACGCACCATGTCAATTACAAGACGGCCAAATCAACGCCGCAAGGGATAAGGGTTGACGTCTGCACCACAGACGATCACCGCGCCCTGTCCAAGATGCTAGGGGAACAGCGTATCCCCTATCATACATACACTATGCCAGAGGCAAAGTTACTTCGCGCCGTAGTGCGCAATATCCCAAGGGAGATCGGCACTGAGGAGATCCTCGAGTCCCTCAAGGCCCAAGATCTTCCAGTTAAAGAGGTCCACCGCATGGTCCGCGGTAAGGGCCGTATGGCCTTGAACATGGTCCTCGTTTGCCTCGCCAACACCCCAGAGGGTAAAGGCATCTACCGCGTCACAAAAGTGTGTGGCCTCTCCGGGGTTTCGGTAGAGCCCCCCTACAAGACCGGCAACTTGGCGCAATGCCACAAATGCCAGTTATATGGACACACGTCCAATAACTGCTTCGCCCGTCCGAGATGTGTGAAGTGTCTGGGTGACCATCACACCTCGGAGTGCGAACGGCCCAAAGACCACACACTCTGCACAGAGCCGCCCTCGTGCGTCCTGTGTGGAGAAGCAGGCCACCCGGCCAACTATCGCGGTTGCCCAAGAGCCCCGCGAAGAACGCCCCCGCAACAAAGCAGGGCGCGTTACTATAACAAGGCCTTCGTGCCCGCCCCCCTCCCCACCGTAAACGCATGGAACCGCCCCTTAGCTATCACTAAGGAGGCCTTCCCCGCCCTCCCGCAAAGGCAGCCCCCCATGTCCCCCCCCACTAGGCAGGTGACATCAACAGCTCCCCCGCCAACCGTTGGGCATAACAAGCCTACCGGAGGCCACCCTAAGCCCCTTATGGGCATTAAAATCAACAAACCCGCGACACCGCCGGTTAGAGCAGTGAGCAACGCGCTCCCTAAAACCCCACAGGGCATAGACCCGGAGCTAGCCCTTGTGCTAAACCTCGCGGCTCAAATAAACTACGCGGAGATCCGCGAAATAGCAGCGGAAATGAGGAGGAACGAGGGAGATGCCCTCGCCCTCCTCAATATCGCCATCAGATTCGCTCCCACGCTCGAAAGGCTGGGCACTCTAAAAATCAACTAAAAATGGATTCACATCCTAGCGGTAGAGTCAAACCACGACACCTCAAGTTAGGAACATTCAACGCCAATAGCCTGTTCAAACAGAGGGATGAAGTAGGTACATTCCTAAGGGAACATCAGCTCGACATTCTTTTGGTACAGGAGACGTTCCTTAAACCTTTCAACCGGGACCCTAAAATTGCGAATTATAATATAGTTCGTAATGATAGGACTACCGGGCGACTGGGGGGAACTCTCATATACTATAAGAAATCGTTGCACTGCACGCCTGTGGATCCGCCCCCTATGGCGCACATTGAAGCATCCGTATGCTGCCTAGCCCTCACCGGCCATCAGCCAATTACAATAGTCTCAGCCTATCTCTCCCCTAGGGGAGCGGATAATCATCTCATAGAAAGCGATCTCAAAGCCTTGCTTGACTTGGGCGGCGCCGTCATCATTGGCGGTGACCTTAACGCCAAGAACACCTCATGGAACTGTCTCAGTTCCAACAAGAGGGGCAAGGCTCTAGAGTTATACGCAGACAGATTAGGGTTTGACGTCATAGGGCCTTTAGAGCCGACGCACTTCCCGTACATCGTCTCGCACACGCCAGACATATTAGATATAGTACTACTCAAAAACATAAATTTACGTTTATGTTTAATAGAAGTACATCACGAATTAGACTCAGATCACCGTCCGGTGACTCTGGAATTCGCCTCCCCCACCCCAGGCCCCTCAGGCCAAAACAACGTAACGACAAGGCTAACCACCGATTGGGTTCGACTGAAGAGAAATCTACAGACGACCACATCGGTACACCTTGATCAAATTCCGAAGGACATTAGGTCCAAGGAAGAGACCTCCCAGGCGATCGATTCGTTCACAGAACACGTGCAGTCGTTAATTGACGGCTGCTCGCGGCGAGTACCCGATACGAGTGATCGTAGAGGGCCCTTGCCGGCCGACGTACGTGAGCTGTTAAGACAAAAGAACGCCGCGACCCGGGCGTACGACCGATATCCTACCGAGGACAACCGCAAACGCCTGCGGCACCTCCAAAGGAAGGTCAAACTCGAAATTAGTAACTTCAGACAGAGCAAATGGGACGCCACACTAGAAGAGCTAGTGCCTTCGCACACAGCCTTCTGGCAGATTTCCCGCTCTCTCAAAAAGGATATAGTGTCCACACTTCCCCCTCTCAACCGACCCAACCAACCGCCGGCATTCATGGACGACGACAAGTCGGAATGTCTGGCCGACAGTCTGGAGCTTCAATGTACGCCGAGTACACTATACGACCAAGACGCGGTACACCACCACCACATCAACACCGAAGTGGTCCGTCGTACCACTTTTTCGCGATCGCAAATAAACGACAGTCACGATCAACCTATTCCAGCAGTGTCCACCGACGAGGTCGAGTCGCTAGTCAAGGGCTTACAAGCTAGGAAAGCCCCAGGTTCGGACGGATTAACAAATAGAGTCATTAAATTATTCCCCGCCCACCTAATATTAATACTGTGTAGTATTTTTAACGCAGCCCTCACTTATAACATCTTTCCTTCACAGTGGAAAGAGGCCGTGGTAATCGGAATCCACAAACCCGGCAAGAAACGTACCGAACCTAGTAGTTATCGCCCTATCAGCCTACTAAGCAGCTTAGGTAAACTATACGAACGTATAGTACTCAGTAGGTTACGCACCTTCGCCGAGGCCAACAACCTCGTGCCTAACACACAATTCGATTTTCGTACGCAGCACAGCTGTGTACAACAGGTATATAGATTAGTTGAATACACAAGTGGTCAGTTCGTAAGGGGCAGATACACTGGTGTATTATTCCTAGACGTAGCGAAAGCGTTCGACAAAGTATGGCATGAGGGCCTAATTTACAAATTATATACTTTAAAAATCCCTGAATATTTAATTCTAATAATACATGACTATCTGAGTCATCGCAGCTTTCGCTACAGGGTGGAAGGGACGTTGTCGACCTCCCACCCTCTCAAGGCCGGCGTCCCTCAGGGATCGGTCCTCTCTCCGTACCTCTTCACGCTATACACTAGCGATTTACCCGTATTCACTCGCGTACACACGGCTCTCTACGCCGATGATACCGCACTCTTCTGTGCAGGTAATACCCCGACAACCGTAGTTAAGACACTCCAGAAAGCGGTTACCGCCCTTGCCAATTGGTATAGGAAATGGAGAATAGAAATCAATCCCGAGAAGAGTCAGGCGGTCATGTTCACTAAACGATCTGCCCGCATCTGCTCTCCGGAAGACATCCCTCGCCTCAGATTATTTAATAAGCCTGTCACTTGGTGCAGGCAAGCTAAATACCTAGGAGTGACCCTAGACAATCGACTCACCTTCATACCACACATAAGGCAAGTTCGCGCGCGTGCCGCCTTTGTGATGGGCCGCCTTCATTGCTTATTAAACGCTAAATCCAAAATGTCCTTGAAGAACAAGGTCGGATTATACACTGCCTGCATACGGCCTATTATGACCTATGCCAGCGTAGTGTTCGCACACGTTAATCCACCAAGGATCCGCAGGTTACAAACACTACAAAACCGGTTCATGCGTCGAGCCACGGGGGCACCGTGGTTCATTCGAAACGTCGACCTTCACATCGACCTCGAATTGCCGACCATCAGGCAATACATGAAGCGGTGCTCCCAGAGGTTCATTGACTCTGCCATGACACACCCCAACCAATTAGTGGTTGGGGCGGCTAACTATGTCCCATCAAAAATATCCGTGATCAGACGTCCTCGACATGTACTGACCGACTCTGACGATTCAATTACAATCGCTCAAGAAAGAGCCTACACGGCCCGCGCGGCCACAACACATAAATATCCGCGCTTCCGACCTCGCCGCCGAGGTCGTAAGTTGCGACGCGTAAAAGTCCTAAACTCAAACGTGGGCACGCCCACTTTGCTATCAGCGACGCCCCGAGCCGAGGTCCGTTCACCACAGGGTGAGCCCTCGGGCGTTGTCGCTTAAAATTTTACCGGGTTGAGAGCCCTCAGCGCTCACCCATAGTCCGGGTTAAGCTGTAACAGCCATCTGCGGCTAACAGCTAAAAGACAGACACAAAAAAAAAAAAAAAAAAAAAAAAAAATGGTACCGGCAGTATTACCATAGAGGACATCCTCTCCATCCCGGAGATCCAGGAGTCCCTCTTCCGTCACTTCGGCACCAGCGACCTAACGATCGCGCCGCCAACCCACCCTTCACGCGCCCGCTCGCTGTCTCCACCAGCCACATCGCACCAACCGCAATTGCCGGTTATCGAGGTGGCGATGGAAACAGAAGAGCCGTCACCATCCCCAGCCTCCTCGGAAGCAGATGACTCTGCAACCGACGACAGTGACTTCATCGAAGTCCACTCTCGCAAGAGGCTCAAAAAGTCCTCTAACGACGGCCCTTCCAAGGCCGCTAAAATCCAGCCGACAGAATCGGCAATTAAACCAGTGTCGACCCCTACTGCTACGGCCGCCCCGGCCACCCCAGTAGCGTCCTCCGCTCCTAAGCCCAGCCCGGCCCCTCAGGCCCCCGTCAAAACACTTATTCCGCCACCCCTATACATTAGGGACAAGGATAAGTGGTTGGCCATCCAAACGTGGTGTACCACACACCGCGTAAACTACAAAGCGGCCAAGTCGACCCCAAATGGCATCCGGGTCGACCTGCGGTCCTCCGACGACCACCGCAAATTATCAAAGATGTTAGGGGATCAACAGATCCCCTACCATACTTATACCCTTCCCGAGGCCAAACTGTTACGAGCAGTAGTTCGTAACATGCCTCACGAAATCAGCACAGCAGAGATTCTCCAATCTCTGAAAGCTGACAATCTCCCGGTAGTAGAGGTACACCGCATGGTACGCGGTAGGGGAAGACTCCCCCTCAATATGGTATTAGTATGCCTTTTAAATACCCCAGAGGGTAAAGGCATATATAAAACCACAAAAATATGTGGGCTCTCCGGTGTAACCGTTGAGCCACCATATAAAAATGGCAACCTGGCACAATGCCATAAGTGCCAGCTATATGGCCATTCGTCAACCAACTGTTTTGCGCGCCCTAGGTGCGTGAAATGCCTGGACGACCACCACACCAGCCAGTGTGCGCGCCCTAAGGACCACACACTGTGCAAACAACCGCCAGCATGCGTTCTGTGCGGAGAGTCCGGCCACCCGGCTAACTACCGCGGCTGCCCACGTGCACCGAGGCGGATAGTCCGGCAGCCACCCAAGCAGGCCTTATATTACAATAAGGTCTTTGTCCCAGCCCCAATCCCTACCCACAACGCCTGGGCCCGCCCCTTGCTATCCAACAAGGAGGCTTTCCCAACCCTGCCCATCAGGCAGCCCAACCACCCGCCACCACTGGTATCACAAACCCCCAAACCGCCTACCGCTAGGCAAAACCCTCCCCCCGTGGGCCATACAAAGCCTCAAGGCGCAAAAGCCGCGAAGCCGGTAGCCCCAGGCAACGCGCCTACAAAACCACCCCAGGGACTAGACCCGGACCTAGCCCTGGTTTTAAATTTCGCGAGTCTCATTAATCTTACGGAAATCCGCGAGATCGCAGCTGAGCTGAGAAGGAATGAAGGCAACAGCCTCGCCCTCCTCAACACAGCCGTTAGGTTCGCTCCCACCCTGGAGCGTCTCGGTTCCTTTAATAGCCGTTAATGGATAGGCACACTCCCGGTAGAGTCAAACCACGACACCTAAAAATAGGGACATTCAACGCTTATAGCCTCGCCCTCAAAAGGGACGAAGTAGGCACATTCCTTCGGGACCACCAGCTCGACATCTTGTTGGTACAAGAGACGTTCCTTAAACCATACAACAGGGACCCTAAAATTGCGAACTATAACATAGTTCGTAACGATAGGACAACCTCTACTATGGGTGGAACGCTCATCTACTACAAGAGATCGCTGCACTGCACACCTATGGATCCGCCCCCTTTGGCGTACATTGAAGCCTCCATCTGTCGGCTAGCCCTCACCGGCCATCAGCCGATAACCCTTATATCCGCATACCTGTCTCCTGACAAGGACACTCTTCTAGTCGAGAGCGATCTCAAGGCCTTGCTTGACTTGGGTGACGCCGTCATCATTGGCGGTGATCTTAACGCCAAGAGCACCTCATGGAACTGTCTCAGTTCCAACAAGAGGGGCAGGGCTTTAGAGACCTACGCCGACCGATTGGGATATGACGTCATAGCGCCATTAGAGCCGACGCACTTCCCACACAACATCCTACACAGACCGGATATACTCGATATTGTTCTTCTCAAGAATATAAGCCTACGCTTATGTTCAATCGAAGTACAACACGAGTTAGACTCAGATCACCGTCCGGTGACTCTAGAGCTCGCCTCCCGCTCCCCCGACCCTTCAGGTCAAAACAACACCATGACAAGGATGACCACCAACTGGGCTCGATTGCAGAAAGGACTGCAATCAACATCCTCGCCCCACCTTGATCAAATTCCAAAGGACATTAGGTCCAAGGAAGACACCTCTCAGGCAATCGATTCCTTAACGAGTCACGTGCAGTCAATTATCGACGACTGCTCACGGCGGGTACCAATTACGAGCGATCGTAGATGGCACCTGCCGGACGACGTCCGTGACCTGTTAAGACGCAAGAACGCCGCGACCCGCGCTTATGACCGATACCCTACGGAGGACAACCGCATTCGTCTGCGGTCCCTACAAAGGGAGGTCAAAAAAGCCATTCAAGACATGAGACAGAGCAAATGGGACGCCATGGTTGAGGAGCTAAAGCCCTCTCACCAAGCCTTCTGGCAGCTTTCCCGCTCACTCAAAAAGGACATAGTGTCCACTCTCCCTCCTCTCAACCGACCAAACCAGCCACAGGCATTCATGGACGATGAAAAGTCCGAATGCCTGGCCGACTGTCTGGAACTTCAGTGCACGCCAAGTACACTATACCCCGACGACACAATTCATCACCGTACCATAAATAGTGAAGTGGAACGTCGTACCACTATCTCTCGCTCCTCTGAATACGACAACCCAGACGTACCTATTCCAGCAGTGACCAATGACGAGGTCAAATCTCTGGTCAAGGGTCTACACGCCAAGAAAGCCCCCGGTTCGGACGGTATCTCCAATAAAGTCATTAAGTTATTCCCTGCTCACCTCATTACCATTCTGTGCTGTATCTTCAATGCAGCACTGAACAATAACATCTTTCCCTCGCAATGGAAAGAGGCCGTGGTAATCGGAATCCACAAACCCGGCAAGCGACGTACCGAACCCAGTAGCTACCGCCCGATAAGTCTACTAAAAGGATTAGGCAAGCTTTATGAGCGCATAGTCCTTAGCAGACTTAGGTCATTCGCCGAGGATAACAACCTCATTCCAGACACGCAATTCGGCTTCCGTGCGAGGCACAGTTGCGTACAACAGGTCCACAGATTGGTGGAATACACAAGTGGTCAGTTCATGATGAACAGATACACCGGTGTATTATTCCTAGACGTAGCGAAAGCATTCGATAAAGTGTGGCACGAGGGCCTCATTCACAAGCTTTATCGTCTAAAGATCCCAGATTATTTAATTTTAATTATACACGACTACTTGAGTCACCGCAGCTTTCGCTACAGGGTGGAAGGTACGCTGTCTACCTCCCACCCCATCAAGGCCGGCGTCCCTCAGGGATCGGTCCTCTCCCCATTCTTATTTACGCTATATGCTAGCGATATGCCCCAGTTTAACAGAGTCCAAAAAGCGCTTTACGCTGATGACACCGCACTCTACTGTGCAGGCAGGACCCCGACAGCAGTAGTTAAAACTCTCCAAACAGCGGTTACCGCCCTAGCCAATTGGTTCAGGAAATGGAGAATCGAAATCAATCCAGAAAAGAGTCAGGCGGTCATGTTCACTCGCAGAACTGCCCGTTCCTGCTCTATAGACAACATCCCACCCCTCCAGCTATTTAGCAAACCTGTCTCCTGGAGCAGGCAAGCTAAATACTTGGGTGTGACCCTTGACGACCGACTTAGCTTCGCTCCCCACATAAAGATTGTACGCGATCGTGCAGCCTTTGTGATGGGACGCCTCCACAGCCTACTCCATGCTAGGTCGAAACTACCCTTGAACAGCAAGGTCCGATTATACACCGCTTGCATACGGCCGATCATGATCTATGCAAGCGTAGTGTTCGCGCACACCAAGGCACACAGGATCCATAGGTTACAGACCTTACAGAATAGGTTCATGCGCCGAGCTACGGGAGCACCGTGGTTCATTCGTAACGTCGATCTTCACATCGACCTCGAACTGCCGACCATCAGGCAGTTTATGAAGCGGTGCTCCCAGAGCTACTTTGACTCTGCCACGACACACCCCAACCAACTAGTGGTCGGGGCGGCTTCCTACACCCCATCGCGCATCTCCAAAGTCCGACGTCCACGTCACGTCCTCAACGACGATGACGACTTAACCACTGCGTTACCAAAAAAAAAAAAAAAAAAAAAAAAAAAACGTGGTACCGCACCGTCGTCAGGTGCTTCTCTCTGAAGAAACAACTCTTAAGAAAATAAAGCAAGATTAATCTACTGAACAAGAAGTCTCTTCATTCCTACTAATCCCAGCAAATCGTCAATGTCACCGTACATTTAATGGTCCTTACCGAGCCGGATCCAGTGGGAAGCGAAGAAAATTATTATCTATTGGTAGACAAAGTCTAAACAGCAAGTAAGAAGCCACTGGTTGCAAGTATGCCGGTCACACGCTCCGAGGGAAAAGGTCGCAAGCAGCCTACACAAACTCAGTCGTCGTCTGAGAACACCGCAACTACATCGGCAACCGAATACAGCGGGGAAACAAGCGTCGCTACGGAAACAACCGAACAAACCGAACGTACAGAAGCCTCCGCCGCGACCGCCCAATCCGCCGTCTCCGCCGCTGCAACCGCCGAGCCCGCTGCTACCTGGCCCCCCGCCGACGCCGTCGCCTACTCGACCGCCACGACGCTGCCCGTGGATACGAACATGAAGCCGCCTACTACGGTCACCGAAAATCGAAGAGAGGCTCGTCAAGAAACCAATACAGTGAAACGAGCGAAGAATATAGTCGGCCCGTCGCCGCCGAGTGGACCACCGAATCCTCGGCCCTCCAACAAGAAGGGGGGTGGGGGGGTATCTACCCATAGCAAGACTAAGGCGTACAAGATAGCGAAAGCTAAAGAAGAATTATTACGTCTACAAGTCGAACTGGCCACCGCACGCCTCGCCGCACTAGAAACCGAAGATAGCAATGATGATGAAGAAGATGATGTCTCAATCTGCTCCAAGTCGAACACGAACGAACGAGTGGACAACTGGCTGAAGAACCAGGCGCATCAAACCCACCCAGTGGAAGACCCAGTGATCGCCAGCACCGAGCCGCAGACTCCAGCCAGACCTACCGAAGAGCATCATCAACCGCAGCAGCCACTACAGACACCGGCGGGAGTGCAATCTGACGTCAAGATGATGACCGACGCCATCACCCTCGCCATCAAAGCTGCACACCGACCGAAATTCATCGAGCTACCAACGTTCAACGGGTCACATCAAGAGTGGCTACCGTTCCGCGCCGCGTATTACGAAACCGAAAAAATGTTCACCACAGTGGAGAATACTAACCGCCTAAGAAGAAACTTGAAGGGTAAAGCGAAGGAAGCCGTCGATGGTCTGCTAATCACCAACGCTCATCCGATGGAAGTGATGAAGACTTTGGAGTCCCGATTTGGAAGACCAGAAGCGATCGCAATGATGAATATGGAAGCGCTCCGTGGTCTACCGCGCCTCACAGAATCACCACGAGACATCTGCATCTACGCGACAAAAATATCCAACATCGTGGCAACTCTGAAGACTCTAAATTGTACTAACTACTTGTACAACCCCGAAGTTACGAAATCCGTCATAGACAAGCTTACCCCGACACTCCGCTACAGATATTACGACTTCTCGGCGAAACAACCGCAAGACAGCCCGGATCTTATGAAGTTAGAAAACTTTTTCAAACAAGAAGCCGACCTATGCGCACCGTACGCGGCGCCCGAACCAGTGACGTCACACGCGCCGACCACTATACAGAAAAGAACACAGAAGGTCAACAATATTACGGAAAAAATATATCCACCGACCACTATACAGAAAAGAACACAGAAGGTCAACAATATTACAGAAAAAATACGCCTGTGCTTCAGATGTCTTCGATATAGGAGCAAGACTCACAACTGCCGAACCAAGCCGTGTGGTGTCAACGACTGTGGGAATACTCACCACAAGTTGTTGCACTACGTTAAGAAGATAGAAAAGACAGACACTGAAGAGAGTCAGGAAACGCACCACGTAGAAGCAATTAATTCCACCTGGTCAGCCAAGAAGAAACAATCCTATCTGAAGATTCTACCAGTACAGATACGAGGTCCGAAGGGATCCTTCGACACCTTCGCGTTGATGGACGACGGGTCAACAGTGACATTGGTCGACAACAACATAGTCGACACCATAGGAGCAACTGGTCCCATAGACCCATTGAAGATAGAAGGCATCAACGACATGAAGACTTCGGAATCGACTTCACGAAGAGTCACCATCAATATAAAAGGGCTCAACAATCACGAGGAACAAGTACAAGCGCGCACAGTGAAGAATCTACACGTCTCGTCTCAACAAGTCTCAGGAACAATAGTGGAAGGATGCAAACACCTGGCAGACATCAGCAAGTACCTCGCTTATCCGAACGCCAAGCCTTTAGTACTCATCGGGCAAGACAACTGGCATCTACTGCTAACATCCGAGGTCAGGAAAGGAGACAGGAACCAACCGGTGGCGTCACTAACACCGCTGGGTTGGGTACTCCATGGCAGCCAAACACGCAACCGCAGCCACAGCATCAACTTCGTGTCACACATAGTAGAAGAAACCGAAGAACCAGAGGACAACCTAGAAAAGATGATGAAACAATACTTCGAAATGGACGCCCTCTGCTTAAATCCTAGAAGACCGAAGTCCGATCCTGAAGAACAAGCGCTACGGATACTTGAGAAGGCGACGACCAGAACAGAAAACGGAAGATTCGAAACCAACCTACTCTGGCGTAACGAACACGTCACCTTCCCGAACAACTACGACAACTCACTGAAGCGGCTGGTCAACATCGAGAAGAAGCTTGATCGTGATCCTACGTTGAAACAAAAGTACACAGAACAGATGGAAGCCCTCATCACAAAGGGGTACGCTGAACTAGCTCCAGCACAGAAAATGCCGAACAGGACGTGGTACTTACCTCACTTCGGTGTAGTTAACCCCATGAAACCAGACAAGCTGAGAGTGGTTCACGACGCTGCAGCCAAGACTAAGGGTATCTCCCTCAACGACATGCTACTGAAGGGGCCGGACCTTTTACAATCGTTACCAGGCGTAATCATGCGGTTCAGACAGCACGAGATCGCAGTCACAGCTGACGTCAAGGAAATGTTCATGCAAGTGAAGCTCCGATCCGAAGACAGAGACTCGCTTCGATATCTATGGCGAGGGAACCGACGTGATAATCGACCACCACAAGAATACCGAATGACGTCATTAATATTCGGAGCATCGTGTTCGCCTTCAACAGCAATATATGTCAAGAACCTGAATGCCATGCAACACGAGGAGACTCACCCCGAAGCCGCAGCAGCCATCGTCCATAAGCACTACGTCGACGACTACCTAGATAGCTTCAGAAGCATAGAAGACGCCGAAAGAATCACCAAGGATGTAAGAAGAATTCATCTGAAAGCCAGCTTCGATCTGAAACAATGGAAATCGAATTCACCAGCCCTCTTGGAAGCACTCGGTGAAACCAAACACGTAGAGGATATGGAACTCTACACATCCGAGGAACAAACGGAACGAGTGCTAGGCATTATTTGGAAGGTCGACTCAGATGTACTCACCTTCAACCTGAACCTAGCCAGAATACCACCGACATTATTGGAAGGAAAGAATCCAACAAAGAGAGAAGCGCTCAGGATAGTGATGTCACTCTTCGATCCGCTCGGACTTGCATCGCCCGTCACCGTGAGAGCAAAGCAAATCCTACAGGAAGTATGGCGGCGAGGCACGTCGTGGGACGACGAATTAGACGAAGACCTTGCGGATCAATGGGCAAACTGGATGACACACCTGAAGAACCTCTGCAACGTAACCATACCAAGGAAATACCTTCACTACAGCGATGCCACTTCTCTACAACTTCACATCTTCACCGATGCCAGCGAAGCAGCCTACTCAGCAGTCCTATTCTGGCGAGCAGTAACATCGAACGGCAAAGTACACATATCGCTCGTGATGGCAAAGGCTAAGGTGGCACCCCTGAAACTAACATCGATACCAAGGATGGAGTTACAAGCAGCAGTCATGGGCGCCAGACTCGCAGAAACGGTCATAACGGAGCACGAAAGGAAACCTGAACGCAAGATCTTCTGGACGGATAGCAAAACAACCCTGTCCTGGATAAAGACTGGGTCGAGGTCATATAAACCGTACGTAGCTCATCGGCTGGCCGCAATAGAAGAGTGCTCTACAGTCAACGATTGGCGTTGGGTCCCGACGAAGATGAACGTAGCAGACGACGCCACCAGGGACGTCCCAATGGGATTCAGTAAAGATCACCGTTGGTATAAGGGCCCAGACTTTCTGCACGAAACCGAAGACGCCTGGCCGACCGAATCCTCTACAACAGCAATACCAGAACCCTCAGGAGAAGAGAGAGTACATCATATACGAGAAGGAAAATTGAAACTCTCGGAAGGTCTTCCTCAACCCTCAAGATTCTCCAGCTGGCACCGACTTCGATATTCAACAGCTCGCGTTCTGCAATTCATTCAACTCTGCAGATCATCGAAACAATCTGTGAACCATAGAAGAACGAATAAAAATAAAGAAAAGGATCCAGATTGGAAGAAGATAGTCAAACCAACGGGCACAAATACAACACAGAAGACGCTGGTACCTGGCGGGAGAAAACTGATACTAATCCCCGCTGAAATACTTAAGCAAGCAGAAGAACTCCTCATGCGCTCCTCACAGGAGGACTCCTTTCACGCTGAAATAGAAGACTTGAAGGATAATAGAACAGTCAGCAGAGAGAGTCGACTAAAGCAGTTAAGCGTCGAATACGTGAACGAAACCGTAAGACTCAGGAGTCGCATTCAAGCTACACGCAACGTTACGGAGGACTTCAAAAGCCCACTGGTGCTCGACGGTGACCACCATACAGTAAAACTTTGGATAGAATCAGTGCATAGACAACTACATCACGCAGGTGTGGAAGCAACAGTCAACGACTGCAGACAACAGTATTGGGTGCTGCGCTTACATCCTATTGCGCGCACGATACTGCGAAGGTGCCTGTTCTGCCGAATGAAAACACAAGCGCCACCATACCCAAGGACGGGAGACCTGCCAGCCTGTCGACTAGCTCACCACAGACGACCTTTCACTTACACCGGGGTCGACTACTTCGGGCCTCTCTCTGTGACTGTCGGACGAACACATCAGAAGAGATACGTAGCCATCTTCACATGCCTCACCGTACGAGCTATACATCTGGAAATAGCTGGCTCACTCAGCGCTGACTCCGCGGTAATGGCACTGAGAAGAATGATCGCGTGACGAGGATGTCCGACGGAAATCTGGTCGGATAACGGCACTAACCTGAAGGCAGCAGACAAAGAACTACGACGAGCAGTCGACGAAGCAACCGAAACCGAAGCAGCAAAAAGGACAATCTCTTGGCGCTACATACCGCCGGGAGCACCGTTTATGGGCGGAGCCTGGGAGAGAATGGTTCGCTCAGTCAAGACCGCACTTGCAGCAACGCTACACGAACGACATCCTACAGAAGAAGTTCTCGCCACGCTGCTAGCCGAGGTGGAGAACACCGTAAACAGCCGCCCGCTGACGCATGTATCAGTCAACGCCGAGGACCCAGAAGCTCTGACCCCCAATCACTTCCTGCTGGGGGGACCTGGACGAATGCCACATCCGGGTGAATTCACCGACAGAGACGTCCTATCGAAAACCAGCTGGCGAGCGGCTCAGAGATTAGCCGACATATACTGGACACGTTGGTTGAAGGAGTATCTTCCCGAACTCCAAAACCGGCGGGAGCCCCATGGGAAAGGAGCAGCAGTACGAGTCAACGACCTGGTGCAAGTAGTGGACACCAACCTACCCCGCAACGTGTGGATACGGGGTCGAGTCGTCGCAACATACCCGGGACCAGACAACGTCGTGAGAACTGTGGACATCCGGACCAAGGGTGGAGTGCTGAGACGTCCAGTGCGGAAATTGGTGATCCTGCCGCTGTACACCGACGCCGAACCCGCACCGGAACCTGATGCAACGCAGTCGCACGGCGGGAGAAATGTGCGGGACAGCAGATAAACAATAGTTTTAAGAATAGTTTGTAACAGTTGTAATTAATTAGTTATAAGATTTTACGAAATTAAATAAAGAATAAATATAGATTTAGTATTAGCACGTAAGTACTAATATTGTAAACGGCTCTCGCAACGGTAACGCCGCATAGTACTTAAGGTAATTAATTGTATTGAAATTAAGCGCGGCTCTCGCAACGGTAACGCCGCGTTGTACTTAAGTAAATTTTAGAGCTTTGTGATTGGCTATAATTCCGACTCCGTGATTGGTCAAAAAAAACTGTAAAATTACGACCAATCGCGGGGTCGGCCAAAAATATATAAATACGGGACCAAACCGTGGTACCGGTCATAGTTTGCGTTGGTCCGTGTTGGCGTGCGTACGTGCCGCTGTATAGCGTTTTTCCGTTCACGAGTGTGTTTTTTCGCGCGCGTTTCTCAACCGTCAATACGGACACCGGAGTGGTGGAATAACCGTCTGCGTCAAGACACTTATTCTACTCACGAGTTTTCCTTACTGCTCGGCGTAAGCTGACACAGGAAGGGAAATTCTTTTCTATTATCTAGAGATAAAAGTCAAGTGACCCCATAAGGGTAAATCCAATTTTTACATTGGTCCTCGGTGGAAACCTTACGGTGCTAACGAAACCGAGTGGGCGAGGCCCCGACTCGTCTGTCGGTCCCCCTCAGGGATCGACTACACAAACGGACGGGCCTAGACCAGCCGGCCTTGGGGTGTACCCTAGTCGGCCCTAGGTATCTCCTTCCAAACCTTTCCGATCCTCTTTCTCCATTCCCGAGTGGTGAGTTTGGGTGTGCCTGCCCGAAAGGGTACATACCACCCCTACACTTGGGCAGTTAGGTACCGTTTCGCACTCCAGGGCGAACGGATACCACCTGGAGGAGGTGGGGCCCGATCTGTCGGACGCTCAATTTGGGTTTCGGAGGGGGCGTTCGACCATCGGGGCCCTGCTACGCCTGAGGCAGACGGCCGCGGAGGCTGTCGCTGGCAAAGGAGTGTTGTTGGCGGTGTCGTTGGACATCGCCAACGCCTTCAATAGTCTGCCATTCAGCTGCATCAGGGAGGCGCTCCGGTTCCATGGAGTGCCCCTGTACCTCAGGCGGCTGGTGGCAGACTATTTGGAGGGGCGCAGTGTTCTCTACGCGAGCCCCGCAGGGGACATTGTGCGGACGCCCATGTCGTGCGGTGTTCCGCAGGGGTCGGTTCTGGGGCCGACTCTGTGGGACATCGGGTACGACTGGGCGTTGAGAGGGAGTCTCCCCCCCGGGCTGAGCGTTATTTGCTATGCTGACGACACGCTCGTCACAGCCCGGGGCAGGACATTCGAAGAGGCGGCGAGCCTGGCCACTCTCGGCACCGAGGAGATGGTCAGGCGAATCGAGGCGCTGGGGCTCAGGGTGGCCCTAAACAAGACGGAGGCCCTACTATTCCATGGGCCCCGTGTGAGGCTGCCCATCGGCGCCTCGTTAGTCGTCAACTCCATCCACATCAGTATCCAGGCCCATATGAGGTACTTGGGTCTGGTGCTCGACGGGCGATGGTGGTTCCGGGAGCATTTTCGCCAAATTGCTCCCCGGCTGGTCGGCGCGGCGTCCGCCCTTTCTCGGCTCATGCCGAATGTGGGCGGACCCAGTTTCGAGGGCCGACGGCTGTATGCGGGGGTGATCCGCTCAATGGCCATGTACGGCGCACCCGTGTGGGCGAGGGCTCTGAACGCCCAGCTCAGGGCGGTTCTGTGGAGGCCACAGCGAGCCATGGCGGTCAGAGCCATTCGCGGGTACCGCACGGTGTCGACAGAGGCGGCGTGCCTATTGGCCGGGACACCCCCGTGGGACCTAGAGGCGGAGATGCTCTCCGACCTCTACCGGCGGGTTACCTCAGTGCGCGACGAAGGTGGCTCCCCATCGTTGAGCGAGATAGCCACCTGGCGCGAGGACGCCCGCCGAGACGTCATCGCCCGTTGGGTTACGCGGCTGGAGAGGCCAAGACACGGTGTCGTTACCGTCGAGGCCCTCCGGCCCGTACTGATGGAATGGATGGAGCGGCGGCACGGAGTCCTCTCCTTTCGGCTGGTGCAGGTATTGTCGGGGCACGGGTGTTTCGGTTTGTACCTGCACACGGTCGCTTATAGGGAGTGGACTCCGGCCTGCCACCATTGCAGCAGTGACGAGGACACGGCGAGACACACACTGGAGGTGTGTCCGAGTTGGGACGGGCAGCGCCGTGACCTCGTCGCTGTTATCGGTGCCGACCTGACGCTGCCGGCTGTCGCGAGGGCGATGGTCGACAGCGTCAGGAACTGGGACGCGGTCGCCGCCTTCTGCGAGGCTGTCATCTCGCAGAAGGAGACGGCGGAACGAGTCCGGGAGGATTCCCGTGACCCGGGCCGCCGTCAGCGGCCGGGGCGGCGCAGGCGCGAATACCTGCGCCTGATGCCGCCCTAACCGAGGCTTCGGGTGATCGGACCGGGGAATTGTCCGGTCACCCGACGTGAGGCCACCGCGTGAGGACGACGCCTTGACGGCGAAAGCTGTCGGGGCGTCGACAGGAGAGGAGCCCGAGAGGGCATACCGCCGAGCGGGCCACCGAAGACAAAAATCGGGTACCGGTCGCCCGCTCGCACGGCGAAGAGAGGTGCTTGCAGGGTGGGTCAATGGGGTTGCGCGCCGCCTCTTCCGTCACCCCGGACCGACTTGGCGGGGTGCGACGTCCATGGCCCACCGCAAAAAAAAAAAAAAAAAAAAAAAAAAAAAAAAGGGCGAACGGATACAAGCTTAGGACTCAGTCATTCTAAACACATCCTCCCGACCTTCCTGGTTGGGAGGGAATACATTACACACCCCCGGGTACTCCCCCCGGGGTTGTAGGCAAAGATAGGAGACGCTTTTAACAGCGTTTTTTCATAGGCAGAGACCCGCTATTACGTATCTATTTTTGTAAAAATGTACGGAATCACCCTCCAAACCCTTCTTGCGGACCCCGCCATTAGGGCGATCGCCATCGAAAGGTACAGCGACATGATACCGGCCGATCTTCTATCACGTCCGGCCTCCCCAGCCACGACTATCACCCCCAATGATTGGGAGGAAACAATTTCCGACATGGAGACCGAAAAGGACTCCTCCCCCGTACACTCATCCACCACCACCTCTTCTGGAACCGAGGGTTCGCCCAACGAGGGTGAATTCCAAAAGGCTTCCACCCGCAAGCGCAAAAAGGCGCGCAAAAACAAGGCTGCTAAGGCCCTTAAAACCAACCCCGACGCCGAAAAAGCCCTCCCGACCATACCACCTCTCCTCGCTACTTATTTCGAGGAATATGGTGTGCCGTCCCCACCCGATGTAGTATCGCCTTTACCCGATACAGCACACTCCCAACAAGGCCCAGTCGAGGCTACCACAGCCACGGCCCCCGCCGGACCTAAGTCACCGACCCCCCCACCCCTTTACATAAGGGACAAGGGAAAGTGGCTAGCCATCTCGGCTTGGTGCAACACCAATAGGGTGTTGTACAAATCAGCCAAATCTACCACACAAGGTATTAGAGTAGACGTCCGCACCACGGACGATCACCGCGCCCTCTCCAATATGTTAAGGGATCAAAACATCCCTTATCATACATACACCATGCCTGAGGCAAAACTTATCCGCGCCGTAGTGCGCAACATACCAGTGGAGATAGGCACTGAGGAGATTCGTACATCCCTCAGAGGTCTAGACCTCCCCGTGCAGGAAGTTCACCGCATGATACGCGGTAGGGGTAGACTACCCATGAACATGGTCTTGGTTTGCCTTACCAACTCGAAAGAGGGTAAAGGCATTTACAAAGTCACGAAAATATGCGGGTTATCCGGTATATCCGTGGAACCCCCATACAAAACGGGCAATATCGCCCAATGCCACAAGTGCCAATTATATGGCCATACATCAAATAACTGTTACGCCCACCCTAGGTGTGTCAAATGCCTAGGCGACCATCACACTACAGAGTGTACAAGGCCCAAAGACCGATCGCTCTGCACTGAGCCGCCTTCGTGCGTGCTGTGCGGTGAGATAGGCCACCCGGCCAACTACCGCGGCTGCCCCAGGGCGCCCCGCAGAATGGTCCCGCACAATAGCCGGGCCAAATACTATAACAAGGCCTTCGTGCCTTTTTTTTTTTTTTTTTTTTTTTTTTTTTTTTGCTGTGGGTTATGGACGTCGCACCCCGCCAAATCGGTCCGGGGCGACGGAAGAGGCGGCGCGCAACCCCATTGACCCACCCTGCAAGCACCTCTTCTTCGCCGTGCGAGCGGGCCACCGGTACCCGATCTTTGTCTTCGGTGGCCCGCTCGGCGGTATGGCCTCTCGGGCTCCTCTCCTGTCGACGCCCCGGCAGCTTTCGCCGTCGAGGCGTCGTCCTCACGCCTGCCCCACTACCCACCCAAAATGCGTGGCGTCGCCCCCTAGCATTCGCTAAGGAGGCCTTCCCCGCTCTGCCGCAAAGGCAGCCCCTCCCGTCACCCCCTACAACAACTAGGCAGGTGACGTCATCACTCCCGCCAATTGCAGGGCACACCAAGCCCACTGTAGGCCAACTCAAGCCCCCAATGGGCCTCAATTTAAACAAACACTTTCCGCCACCGGTAAAGGCGGCAAACCCCCCGACCCCAAGGGCTTCGCAGGGGCTAGACCCGGATCTAGCCCTTGTGATGAACCTCGCGGCGCTTATAAATTACGCGGAAATTCGCGAAATAGCTGCGGAGTTGAGAAGGAACGAAGGTAATGCCCTCGCCCTTCTCAACATCGCCACCAAATACGCTCCCACGATCGAAAGACTGGGCGCTTTCAACACAAATATTATATAATTTTAACATTATCCGTAGTATAAAACATACACGGCCCGCGCAGCCGTAACACACACAAACATTTGCGCTTCCGACACCGCCGCCGGTGTAGAAAGATGCAACGCGTAATAATCAATATCTCAAACGTGGGCACGCCCACTTTGCTACCAGTGACGCCCCGAGCCGAGGTCCGTCTCCGCAGGGAGAGCCCTCGGGCGTTGTCACTTAAAATTTTTCGGGTTGAGAGCCCTCAGCGCTCACCCACAGCCCGGTTACGCTGTAACAGCCCCTAGGCTAACAGCAATCGCAGTGGATGCGGTTTAGTGGGTAACCTGGCCCTAGGCTAGGAATCCCACACTTCCCATCCGGGGAGTTAGTGCTTCACGCATTCCTGGACCACTGCGTTACCAAAAAAAAAAAAAAAAAAAAAAAAAAAAAAAAGTGGTACCGGTTACCGGGTTGAGAGCCCTCAGCGCTCACCCATAGTCCGGGTTAAGCTGTAACAGCCATCTGCGGCTAACAGCTAAAAGACAGACACAAAAAAAAAAAAAAAAAAAAAGTGGTACCGGCACCGTCGTCAGGTGCTTCTCTCCGAAGAAACAACTCTTAAGAAAATAAAGCAAGATTAATCTACTGAACAAGAAGTCTCTTCATTCCTAGTAGGAATGAAGAGACTTCTTGTTCCCAGCAAATCGTATCCCAGCAAATCGTCAATGTCACCGTACACATACAGAACATAACTATGTATTAGATTAAGGTTAAACTATTAGAAAAGTAGAATACAGGAAATTAAAACTAGATAATGAGGGAGTAATTAACTATTATTATTATTTATATATTTCTTTTTTATTATTATTATTATTATTTTATTTACTTTTTTTTTATATATATATACAGGGTGTCCCAAAATTCAACGATAAGCTGGCACCAGCAGGTGGACCTACATATGACTACTCGAGAACAGAAAAGAAAAAAATTCTACCTTGATTTTTTTTTTCATTACGACAAAAAAACCAAAATCTTTAAAAATGGACATCCTTTATTATATTATTAAGTGCTATTGCTACAGTTTTACAAGTAATTCTGTGATTTTTTTTGTATTGGCAAGGTAAGTAGCACTACTATCGATCACAACCATTAAAAATTCCAGAATATCTATAGTTTTTACACAAAAATCAATCAAAACTATGTTTTTTTCATAAATTATGTAAGATTTTGACTTTCAGCTCACTTTCACTCATCATAGTGAAAAAAAAAAGTATGGACGCTACTGTGGCAAATAGTATTAAAAATTG
Organism: Lymantria monacha; assembly: GCA_905163515.2. Classification (NCBI taxonomy): domain Eukaryota; kingdom Metazoa; phylum Arthropoda; class Insecta; order Lepidoptera; family Erebidae; genus Lymantria; species Lymantria monacha. The sequence goes on from LR991093.1 coordinate 24,162,625, forward strand.
GCGCATCTAACTACAATTCTAAAATGGTATAACATTCTAGTCAAATTAGCCACAAAAATATACTTAGGTGTACTATTTCAAAATAACAACCATATTTCGAAAATTGTTAGTGTTGATAGTAATCACTTTTACTATGTAGCCAAAATGTTTTTGTAGCAAGTTCTCAGAATTTTAATGAGACATGTGCGTAGTCCATAAGTCCATAAAATAAGTTGGACAGAGATAGAGAGATTATACGTTAGAGGGAGATAGATAGATGCTAATTGTTTAGTAACATTAATGCAGGTGGAGAAGTAATTAATGTCCTCAGCAGCACAGCAAGTCAGTATGCTCTACTTCTTTGTTTACTGCACACCGTTCTGTTTTAATTAAAGTGGCTCTGGTACTGACGACTTTTGGATTGAATTAAGTGACCTGGAAATTGACCTGACTTGGCATTATTTTAGACTGTGATTTTGTGTTTTTTTTAAAGAAGTTTTGCCTTATTTTCAAGTGTTTAGCATTCATCATGCCGCTACCATACACAGCGTTAGAATACGCTAATATGCACCTAATTTATGGAGAATGCCGATGCAATGCCAACGCTGCTAGCAGATTATATCGAGCAAGGTACCCTAATCTTCAAAGGTATCCGGATTATCGCGTATTTATTAACGTGTATCAAGCTTTTTCGGAGGGTTGTATACCATCTGACAGGCGAAACGCTGGAAAACCTAGATCGGAACACGATGAAGAAGTTCTCAATGAAATAGAAAACGATTCAACTACCTCTGTACGTGCTGTACAAGCAGCAACGGGAATCCCAAAAAGTACTGCACATAGAATTTTAAAACGTCACGTCGTCGTGATGAAACAACCTGCAAGAAAGATGGATATTTAAATCTTCACAATCTTCATAGCTGGAACAATGAAAATCTGCACCTGGTGAGAGAAGACAATCTCAATACCAATTTAAGGTTAACCTATGGACTGGCATAATAAATGGCAAAGTGATAGGGCCCTTTGAGTTACAAGGAAACATAGATGGCAATAGTTATTTAAACTTCTTACAAAATGAGTTGCCAGGATTATTAGAAGATGTGCCCTTAAGTGATTTGCAAACCATGTGGTTTCAAAACGATGGTTGCCCAGCTCACTATGCCCGTCCTGTGCGAGAGTACTTAGACCAAGAGTACCCAGGGCGTTGGATCGGGCGACTTGGTCCTATCTTGTGGCCACCCCGTTCACCCGATCTAAATCCCCTGGACTTTTTCTATTGGGGTTGTCTAAAGGACAGAGTCTGCACAAAACCGATTGCAACCTTGGACGAGCTTCGCCATAAAATAATTCAGACTGTGGATCTACGGACTACGCACATGTCTCATTCAAATTCTGGGAACTTGCTACAAAAACATTTTGGCTACTTAGTAAAAGTGATTACTATCAACACTAACAATTTTCGAAATATGGTTGTTATTTTGAAATAGTACACCTAAGTATATTTTTGTGGCTAGTTTGCCTTGAATGTTATACCATTTTAGAATTGTAGTTAGTTGCGCCAATTTTTAATACTATTTGCCACAGTAGTGTCCATACTTTTTTTTTTCACTATGATGAGTGAAAGTGAGCTGAAAGTCAAAATCTTACATAATTTATGAAAAAAACATAGTTTTGATTGATTTTTGTGTAAAAACTATAGATATTCTGGAATTTTTAATGGTTGTGATCGATAGTAGTGCTACTTACCTTGCCAATACAAAAAAAATCACAGAATTACTTGTAAAACTGTATATATATATATATATATATATTTTTTTTTTTTAAATAATAATATATGAAGAATTTATAAATAGTGTTATTTAAAGTAATAAATAAACAGAAAGTACAGACACATACGTACGCAGAAAACAAGAATTTCATGATAAGGAATAATATAAATTTGAAGTTAGAAAAATAAACAGAGTTTTTATTAAAAGTAAAGAAATAACACTAAAGACATGAGGTAGAAATAGAAGAAAATAAAGAAGTGATAGAAAGTTTACAACTTTTTTATACTAGTGCCATCTGTATATAAGACCTAACTTATCCTAACATAATGTGGTGGTGTAATGATGCGATGTGTAAGTGTATGGATGTGTTATTTTGTTCTGTTTCTTTTGATGGCAATGTTTGCGACTTTTCTACAATAGTCTAAAAATGTTTGTCTGTTGTCTTCGTCAGTCAGAAGTTGTGGGAAGTTGTCTTCAGTTATTGTAATGTCAGTCTCCTGTTCTAAATTGTATCGGTCCTTATTGTTGATCGGGCATTCTGTGATTATGTGTATTATTGTTTCTGTGGCGCCGGTGTTGCAGGGGCAAAGAGGGTTCTCCTTACATTTAAAACGAACAAGATAGTCGGAGAACCCTCCATGGCCCGTGAATATTTGTGTTAGTGTGCTGTCAATTTTGATGTTTTTTAGTGTTTTGTGAGCCATAATGGTGTTGGGGAAAAATTTTTTGGTAGTGTTGCCGGTATTTGTGTTGGTGTACCTGTCACTCCATTCTTTACTAGAATTTTGTCTGATTATATGTTTGCCAAAAGAGATAGGGAATTTGTTGTAGTCTGGATGTGTTTCAGGGTTAAGTGCCGCCGATTTGGCAAGACTATCCGCTTTTTCATTGCCTTTTAAACCGATGTGTGATTTTATCCAAAAGAGTGAGATGAGTTTGTTCTGATTGAAGTATGAATTTAAATGATGCCGGGTGTCTAGTGCTAGTGGGTGAAGAGAAAGGCCATCAGTAACAGTGTCCAATGCTGCTCTGGAGTCGCTGAGGATGGCACATCTGGTGAAGTCACTAGCTGCTACCATCTTAACCGCCAGGCATATGGCCAGCAGTTCAGCCTGGTAGACGGTGCAGTAAGAAGCTAGACAGATTTTTTGATATGAAATTTCGTGATTTTGATTCCAAACAGAAAATGCGGCGCCGACCTTATTGTCAATTTTACTGCCGTCTGTATAGATTCTTACTGCATCGTCAACGAGGTTTTCCAAATCTTCTTCGTTGTTAATTTTGATGATCTGCTGGCTCATACAGTTCGCTGGATGGAGCAGTTTGTGGAAGGGCGCCATTAGCTCAGGTTCTCCGTTAGGTGTAATTGGTAGAATCCCCCTCTTGACATCACGCAAAGAGGCTTTTTCCCTTATGCAGATGTCAAGAGGGAGTACATCTGCTAGCAGGAGGGAAGCATTAAGTGACACTGTTCTGTAAGCCTTACATATCTTTAGGGTGAAATGGCGCTGTAATGAGTTAAGTTTTTTTCCTGATGTATGATTTTTGACAGGCAGGAGCCCACGCTGCAGCTGCATACGTTATTATTGGAATTATGACGGCGTTGTACATGGTTTTAATAACTTCAGGATGGAGACCCCAGCTGACCCTGGCGGCTTTTGATAGTTGCTTGCCAACGGTCAATGCCCTCTTACAGATGTATGTGGTGTGGGCATTGAACGTTAGCTTGCAATCTAGGATTAGCCCCAGGATTTTCATCTCATTTGTGTAGGCAATGTCAATCCCGCCCATGGTCAGGAGTGGGGTGTCATATTTAAGTTTATTGGTAATTATCATTGCTTTTGTTTTGTTTGGGGCAAAAGATAGTTTGTTATTAACACCCCACTCTCTAACATGCGTGAGAGTGGCATTGCCCAACTGTTGAATTTCCCCCGCTGAGTCACCCGTGAAAACGAGGAAATATAAAATAAATAAATATAACATATAGGAATGTTGGGACAAGCAAGTTATGTATTGCTATACGTGCCTTCTGGCTGAGGTGGTGGCTACCGAGAAGTTGTCCCAACGCTCCGTTCACTCTATTGCCCGCATTTACTCTTCGTTCTATATCAGTGGTGTACCTTCCATCTCAGCTAAATTCACATCCAAGATATACAAATTCATCCACTTGTACATCATTATCTCCTATCTATCTTCTCCACAATGTTGCGCAGAGAGAACACTTGATCCATGCATCCCCTTCCACTCCTGAAACCTCCTTGTGTCTCACACAGTAAACCATCGGACACCATCCTCATTCTCCTTTCAATAATTTTACCATACACTTTTGCTGCCAAACTGGTCAAGCTTATGGCTCTGTAATTTGCGCAGTCATAACGTGAACCCTTGTTTTTAAACAAAGGCACGATGACTGTGCTATTCCAGTCCCCGGGAACCATTCCCGAGCTCCAACATAAATTGAGGAGCAACAGGAACGCCCCCCGGACACAGGAGCCACCAAGCTTGATCATCTCGGCAGACACCATATCAATGCCCGCTGCCTTACCATTTTTCAAACTTCTTATCGCCCATTCAACTTCATCCATACTGATGCCATCGGAGGACGCCGTTGTCGAATGTTGATCTACTAAACCACATCCAACACCGGCGCCAACCGTAGCATCCGCATACATATCGCCAAAATATTCACTCCATCGGCTTAACACGTCTTGTGTTTGTGTATGAATGTCTCCACCTTTAGACCTTATTTTATTAATTCTGAAGGCTGACCAACCACCCCGAGACTTCTTCACCTCCCTCCAAAAGAGTTTGGTGTTACCCTCGAAGTTTTTAGTCAGCCTATCTTCTGCACTCATACTTGCTCTATCACGTTTCTCTTTCACTAAGGCCTTGGCGTCATTCTTACATTGCCGATATATTTCTTTCTTCTGTTCAGTCATACTGTCATTCAGATTCAAAGAAGAGAGATAGTCCAGCCACGCTTTCTTCTTTTGCTCTACGGAAGCTGCCACTTCCGCATCCCACCATGCATCACCATTTGTGTTTCTATGCTTCTTTGAACTTCCACATACTTCTTTCGCTGTGTCTACCATACTCTCTTTCAATACTCTCCAGCATTCTTCAATGTCCGATTGCGGCTGGCTTGCCATCGTCAGCCGCAATCGGACATTGAAGAATTCTCGGACACCCTGTGCATACTTTTCTCTTACACACTCTTCTTGCAACCTTTCAACCTTTATTCTTTCAAGCCCTCCGAAGTGGACACGCTCTCGCCAGTGCCTCCACCTTCTGAACAGACCACTAAATCTCGCAATAACGAGATAGTGGTCCGTATCGACTGTGGGGCCCCTGTAGGGTCTTGCGTCCAATATTTTGCTTCGGAGGCGACTGTCTACCAAAATTAAATCTATTGTACTTTTCTGTTCATTCCTTCTCCACGTATACATATGGATGTCCTTATCTTGGAAAAATGTGTTTGACACAATAAGGTTTCTCTCCATGCATACATCAGCTATGAGCCTACCTGCGTCGTTCACTTTCTTATCACCAAATGGACCAAGTACGTCCTCATAGTCGGGACGCTTGGTCCCCACCCATCCGTTCAAATCTCCGCATACAATCACGCGTTCACTGGTTTCTGCCATATCCAGAACTTCCCTAACATTATCCCAAAACTTCTCTAGGCCTGATGCCACCGAGGATCCTACGGGAGCATATGCTACAACCATGAATACCTTGGTGACACCTAGTTTTATACGGACCCAAAGAAATCTGGGATCATACATTCCGTAATCCTTCACACCTGAGGCCAAGCGAGAGGACAACAGCACTCCTACCCCCATGCTGGCTCGATCGCTCTGTGGTACACCAGACCACAGAGCCATCCCGCCACCAGGAAGATCGCAGGCGTCGCTGCCCCTTCGCTTGGTCTCTGTTACACAGAGCACGTCTAGCTGTTTGTCCGCCATGACGGATATCAGCTCGTGCAACTTCCCTTCCACACAACCTCTTACATTCCACGTGCCCACCCGGCACTCTGCTCTCCTCGACTCGCCTGACTGGGCAAGGCGTGATGGGTGGCGGCCCCCATCGCCGCAACTGCCGAAGTTCGTACCGACGGGGGCGGGTCGGTACGCGTCGCCTCCGGGGGACGCCCTAACCCGCATTGCGGTACGCATATCGAGCCGGATTAGCAGTATAATTAGACTAGCAGGGGACGCGAACGAGCACGCTCCGGACTATGCCCCCCTAATGCTAATGCTTCTTGTTTAATACATATATTTAACAAAAAGCTAATTCAACATGCAGTGTGTGCCAGAAAACCTTGTTTCTTCAGTTGTCATTGATGAAAGTACCGATATCCACCACATTTCAAAAATCACGAAGGCAGATGGAATTAATTGTACCCACACTCCCCAAGTACATTATTTCGCAAAAGCTATGATGATTTTATCTATGATTATACATGTACATCTTGTGAGCGCATATTTTTTCAAATGAACAATATAAAAAATGACGTGCGAAAAAAATTTAAAAATGAACATGTTGCTGCAATTCTATATGTCAAACAAGCAGTTAAAGAACAGTCTGGATCCATAAATTTTACGCCATCAAAAAATATGGTTAAGATAGTTCAAAACTCTATAGTTCTATATAAAAATGTGGATAGAACTGTGATTTTTTTTTATTTGAAAATATTGAGTTGCGTTTTTCTCTAGTACACATTAAAACTTATCTATTAGCAGAATTTTAACATTTATTCCAAAAATAATATCAGATTTTTAGCAGAAATTAAATGAGTAGCTAGCATAATGATCAATTTAAATCTGGCCACACTGTACGTGAGTTTGACATTATTCTATGCGTAAGCTTATATTAGTCTGTGGTTATTCTGTTCTGTTTATTTGTTGTGTGAGTATTTTTGGGAGTTTTGGCGCGAATGTGGAAATGTCATGTCACGCTCTTGTAATATATTCATTTCTTTAGTGTTTTGTGGTGTTATATTGAATAATTTTGCTGGTATTTTATGCAATATGGTACAGTTAAAGTGCTGAAGTGTAGTGAATATGGTATAATAGTGGTTTACGTGTATTTTCATATTTGCCCAAAATTCCCAAAGAAAATCATTGATTAGGTTATCAGCGCCCGATTAATGGTAACGACTTGACTTACTGACAGACAATGACTATTAAGGCTACATAATACGAAGAAATGATGAACAATATATGAAAAATAATTAAATAAGACTTGGCTGTATGGGCTTTGATCCCTTTGCCTGTCCGAATGGACGAACAGAACCAAAAAAAAAAAATGAGTATTTTTGTTATCACCGACGACTATTTTTTGTTTCCTAGATACCGATCAACGCTTGTTTTACTAACCTGACCCATGTGTAATACCCACGGAGACCAGTGATATAATTAAAATGTTGTATGTAGTTAAATGTTGTATTATAATAAAAGAAAGCACTAATAAGGTAAACTGTTGTTTTATTTGTTTTTCTTTAAGAGTCTTTTAATAATCTTCAGTTGTGAAATCAATTCTATAAAGATTTTACTTCTGAAAATTACTTAGAAAATTTATATTAATTTTAATGAATAATTGAATCCTCCCTAGCCCAGGAGGCCGCTCTCGCGCTCGTATTACTGCTACATTCATATCATTTCCACTTGCTACTAGTGTAGCTTGCGCTATTTCGGTGAGTGTTCGAACAATAATTTGCTGTTTACAAGTGGACACTTTTTTGACTAATCCCCCATACAAGATGGTACTCCTTATTCTAGTCTCCATGATATGGGGAGGAAGCTGGGGGGGCACACTTAAAACATTACTTATTTATACTGACCGTCGCGCCGCCTACAGATTGGTTGTACAAACTTAATTGCTGCTATTTTGTCCTGCCTGTCAAACGTTTGACAACTGAGAATTGTTATTTTTTGTTCCTAGCGTAGGTACTTATTGTCATCGATCTATTTTCGGTTATTGATATTTTTCTGAAAATTATCTCAAGTTTCAATGTTAGGCTGATATTATTATTGTTTAATTATCAGCTGATATGTTTTTTTATATTTCAGGGTAGTTTTCATAGTAAAAGAAAATTCTATGTAATTACACATACACATGTAGATATATATATATATATATATATTACTTCAACTTAAGTTCACCGCCTAAACTCTGGGTGGCAGCACTTTCCATACATGCATATTTTATCATCGAGTTGCCACTCTTTTTCAATTTAACAACTTTACTCTTTGGGAGGAAGATTGACGTTTGATGACATTTCAAAATGGCGTCATTAGTTCATCAATTTGCCACCGGGTCAGATAAGTTTATGGCACTATATATTAATCTATGCTGTACACTAGAGATGCGAAAAACGGCTCACTGAAAAGAAAAGAAAGATATAGCTCTTTTGATCAAAAGAGCTATATCACTCTTTTAGCTCTTTAGTTCATTTAACTCATATATATCTTTTTTTTTTTTTTTTATTGGTGGACTATGGATGCGTCTCGCCTCGCCGAATCGGTCCGGGGTGACGGAAAAGGCGGCGCGTGACCCCATAGACCACCGTAAAATTAAAATTCCTCTCTCTTCGCCATTTTTTTTTTTTTTTTTTTTTTTTGGTGGGCTATGGGTGCGTCTCGCCCCGCTGAATCGGTTCGGGGTGACGGAAAGGCGGCGCGTGACCCCATAGACCCACCGTAAAACCTTCTCTCTTCGCCGTGCGAGTGGACCACCGGTACTCGATTTTAACTTCGGTGGCCCGCCCGGCGGTTTACCCTCGCGGGTTCCTCTCGTCGACGCCCCGACAGATTTCGCCGTCGGGGCGTCGCCCTCACGCGGTGGCCTCACGTCGGGTGACCGGACAATTCCCCGGTCCGATCACCCGAAGCCTCGGTTAGGGCGGCATCAGGCGCAGGTATTCGCGCCTGCGCCGCCCCGGCCGCTGACGGCGGCCCGAGTCGCGGGACTCCTCCCGGACTCGTTCCGCCGCCTCCTTCTGCGAGATGACAGCCTCGCAGAAGGCGGCGACCGCGTCCCAGTTCCTGACGCTGTCGACCATCGCTCTCGCGACAGCCGGCAGCGCCAGGTCGGCACCGATAACAGCGACGAGGTCACGGCGCTGCCGGTCAAAGCCCGGACACGCCTCCAGCGTGTGTTGCGCCGTGTCCTCGTCACTGCTGCAATGGTGGCAGAACGAAGTCCACTCCCTTTACGCGACCGTGTGCAGGTAAAAGCCGAAGCATCCGTGCCCCGACAACACCTGCACCAGTCGAAAGGAGAGGACTCCGTGCCGCCGCTCCATCCACTCCATCAATACGGGCCGGAGAGCCTCGACGGTGACGACACCGTGTCTAGGCCTCTCCAGCCGCGTAGCCCAACGGGCGATGACGTCTCGGCGGGCGTCCTCGCGCCAGGTGGCTATCTCGCTCAGCGATGGGGAGCCACCTTGGTCGCGCAGTGAGGTCACCCGCCGGTAGAGGTCGGAGAGCATCTCCGCCTCTAGGTCCCACGGGGGTGTCCCGGCCAGTAGGCATACCGCCTCGGTCGATACCGTGCGGTACCCGCGAATGGCTCTGACCGCCATGACTCTCTGGGGTCTCCACAGAACAGCCCTGAGCTGGGCGTTCAGAGCCCTCGCCCACACGGGTGCGCCGTACATGGCCATAGAACGGATCACCCCCGCATACAGCCGTCGGCCCTCAAAGCTGGGTCCGCCCACGTTCGGCATGAGCCGCGAAAGGGCGGACGCCGCGCCGACCAGCCGGGGAGCAATTCGGCGAAAATGCTCCCGGAACCACCATCGCCCGTCGAGCACCAGACCCAAGTACTTCATATGGGCCTGGATGCTGATGTGGACGGAGTTGACGATTAGCGAGACGCCGATTGGCGGCCTTACGCGTGGCCCATGGAACAATAGGGCCTCCGTCTTATTTAGGGCTACCCTGAGCCCCAGCGCCTCGATTCGCCCGACCATCTCCTCGGTGCCGAGAGTGGCCAGGCTCGCCGCCTCTTCGAGTGTCCTGCCCCGGGCTGTGACGAGCGTATCGTCAGCGTAGCATATCACGCTCAGCCCGGGGGGGAGACTCCCTCTCAACGCCCAGTCGTACCCGATGTCCCACAGAGTCGGCCCCAGAACCGACCCCTGTGGAACGCCGCACGACATGGACGTCCGCACAATGTCCCCTTTTTTTTTTTTTTTTTTTTTTTTTTTTTTTTGGTGGGCTATGGGTGCGTCTCGCCCCGCCAAATCGGTCCGGGGTGACGGAGAAGGCGGCGCGTGACCCCATAGACCCACCGTAAAATCCTCTCTCTTCGCCGTGCGAGCGGACCACCGGTACCCGATCTTTGTCTTCGGTGGTCCGCTCGGCGGTTCACCCTCGCTGGTTCCTCTCGTCGACGCCCCGACAGATTTCGCCGTCGGGGCGTCGCCCTCACGCGATGGCCTCGCGTCGGGTGACCGGACAATTCCCCGGTCCGATCACCCGAGGCCTGGGTTAGGGCGGCATCAGGCGCAGGTATTCGCGCCTGCGCCGCCCCGGCCGCTGGCGGCGGCCCGGGTCGCGGGAGTCCTCCCTGACTCGTTCCGCCGCCTCCTTCCGCGAGATGACAGCCTCGCAGAAGGCGGCGACCGCGTCCCAATTCCTGACGCTGTCGACCATCGCCCTCGCGACAGCCGGCAGCGCCAGGTCGGCACCGATAATAGCGACGAGGTCGCGGCGCTGCCCGTCCCAGCCCGAGCATCCCTCGAGCGTATGTTGCGCCGTGTCCTCGTCACTACTGCAATGATGGCAGCCCGGAGTCCACTCCCTGTACACGACCGTGTGCAGGTATTTCCCGAAGCACCCGTGCCCCGTCAACACCTGCACCAGTCGGAAGGTGAGGACCCCGTGCCGCCGCTCCATCCATTTCATCAATACGGGCCGGAAGGCCTCGACGGTCACGACACCGTGTCTAGGCCTCTCCAGCCGCGTAACCCAACGGGCGATGACGTCTCGGCGGGCGTCCTCGCGCCAGGTGGCTATCTCGCTCAACGATGGGGAGCCACCCTCCTCGCGCACTGAGGTAACCCGCCGGTAGAGGTCGGAGAGCATCTCCGCCTCTAGGTCCCACGGGGGTGTCCCGGCCAGTAGGCACGCCGCCTCTGTCGACACCGTGCGGTACCCGCGAATGGCTCTGACCGCCATGGCTCTCTGTGGCCTCCACAGAACCGCCCTGAGCTGGGCGTTCAGAGCCCTCGCCCACACGGGTGCGCCGTACATGGCCATCGAGCGGATGACCCCCGCATACAGCCGTCGACCCTCGAAACTGGGTCCGCCCACATTCGGCATGAGCCGAGAAAGGGCGGACGCCGCGCCGACCAGCCGGGGAGCAATCTGTCGGAAATGCTCCCGGAACCACCATCGCCCGTCGAGCACCAGACCCAAGTACTTCATATGGGCCTGGATGTTGATCTGGATGGAGTTGACGACTAACGAGGCGCCGGTTGGCAGCCTTACGCGTGGCCCATGGAATAGTAGGGCCTCCGTCTTATTTAAGGCCACCCTGAGCCCCAGCGCCTCGATTCACCTGACCATCTCCTCGGTGCCGAGAGTGGCCAGGCTCGCCGCCTCTTCGAGTGTCCTGCCCCGGGCTGTGACGAGCGTATCGTCAGCATAGCACACCAAGCTCAGCCCAGGGGGGAGACTCCCTCTCAACGCCCAGTCGTACCCGATGTCCCACAGAGTCGGCCCCAGAACCGACCCCTGTGGAACACCGCACGACATGGGCGTCCGCACAATGTCCCCTGCGGGACCCGCGCAGAGGATACTGCGCCCCTCCAAATAGTCCGCCACCAGCCGCCTGAGGTACAGGGGCACTCCATGGAACCGGAGCGCCTCCCTGATGCAGCTGAATGGCAGACTATTGAATGCGTTGGCGATGTCCAGCGACACCGCCAACAGCACTCCCTTGCCGGCGACAGCCTCCGCGGCCGTCTGCCTCAGGCGTAGCAGGGCCCCGATGGTCGAACGCCCCCTCCTAAACCCATATTGAGCGTCCGACAGATCGGGCCCCACCTCCTCCAAGTGTCGGACGATGCGGGCAGCGAGGACACGCTCCAACAGCTTACCCACATCGTCGAGAAGCACGATGGGCCTGTAGGCCGACGGCAAATCCGGGGGCCGTCCCGGCTTTGGCAGGAGAACCAACCTCCCCTCCTTCCAGCACTCAGGGAACCGTCCAGACGTCAGACAGGCGTTGAACAGTTGCCTGAGGCGAGGCTCGAAGTGCTCGAGGAGCGACGTCAACACCCGGACTGGTATTCCGTCCGGGCCGGGGGCCGTGGTGGCGGAGCGAATCCGCGCCACTGCCGCCCCCACTTCCGACTCCGTCACGGGTGGAACACTCTCGTCGTCGGCCTCCCGGTCTTGATCTGGCGAAGCCATGACCGGGGGCGTGTGTCCCGACTGCCGTGGAAATAGCTCCTCGATCACCCTACAGAGGAAGTCGGGCTGGAGGGTCTCGGTGAGGGGGGGCCCTGCGCGCGAAGCTTATTCAGCGACGCGCGATACGGGCGACCCCAGGGGTCACGGTCGAGACCGTCCAACATCTCCTGCCAACTCGCATCCTTGGCGGCTCGGATGGCCAGCCGAAAGGCAGTCCGCGCACTGCGGTACGCCTCGTACAGCTGGCCCTCCCGCTCAGCGTCGCGGTGACGCCGCCGGCTGCGGGTGTAGGACCTTCGGGCACTGATACACGCCGCGCGAAGGTCCGCCAGTCTTGGGGACCACCAGTAGACCCCCTGCCTCGGAGGTAGACGCCGCACTCTGGGCATGGCCGCATCGCAGACCTGCGTTAACGCACTGCGGATGCGGACAGCCTCAGCGTCCACTCCGTCCGCTGGGGGTGGTGAGGACAGCCACGTGCTGACAATGGCCGCCTCCGCCAGTAGGTCCCTATCAAGACGACCCACAGCCCACCGCGGAAACGCGGGAGCTCCGTCCGCCCTGTGACTCCTACCGGGTTCCCGGGGGGAGACCTCCATCCGGATGTACCGGTGGTCCGACAGGGTCTCCGCCTCCTCCAGGACACTCCAGTTCCTCACCCGTGGCGCGACAGCGGGGCTAGCGAACGACAAGTCCACTATCGACCCGCCCTGCTGCCGCACACACGTGTTCACTGAGCCCCTGTTAACAACACAGAGGCCCAGTGAAGCCGCCCACTCAACGACCGCCCGCCCGCGGTCGTCCGTCATAGGGGACCCCCACGCCGTGGATTTGGCGTTGAAGTCCCCCAGAACCAGGACGAGGCCCGGTGCTAGTCGCCGTATCGAGGCCTCCAGGTTGGTGAGGGAGGCCCCGAAATCGTCCATTCTCCTGGTAGGGGAGAGGTATACGCTGTAGAGCGTGACCCCTCCCCACTCCGCCGCGACAAATTCCTCGCCCCTATCCCTCCCGCTCAGCGTCGCGGTGACGCCGCCGGCTGCGGGTGTAGGACCTTCGGGCACTGATACACGCCGCACGAAGGTCCGCCAGTCTTGGGGACCACCAGTAGACCCCCTGCCTCGGAGGTAGACGCCGTCGCACTCTGGGCATGGCCGCATCGCAGATCTGCGTTAACGCCCTGCGAATGCGGACAGCCTCAGCGTCCACTCCATCCGCTGGGGGTGGTGAGGACAACCACGTGTGAACGATGGCCGTCTCCGCCGTCTTCACTGAGCCCCTGTTAAGCACACAGAGGCTCAGTGAAGACACCCACTCAATGACCGCCCGCTCGCGGTCGTCCGTCATAGGGGACCCCCACGCTGTGGATTTGGCGTTGAAGTCCCCCAGAACCAGGACGAGGCCCGGTGCCAGTCGCCGTATCGAGGCCTCCAGGTTGGTGAGGGAGGCCCCGAAATCGTCCATTCTCCTGGTAGGGGAGAGGTATACGCTGTAGAGCGTGACCCCTCCCCACTCCGCCGCGACAAATTCCTCGCCCCTATCCAAAAGAGACAAGGACGGGAAGTGCCGCTGCGTTGAGACGACGATTGCCGCAGTTCCGTTTCGGCTGACCACCCAATTGGGGCGATCAGGCACGCAGTACGGTTCCGCGATTACGGCTGCACCAATCGACCACTCCGCCATGGATTGCAGGAGTAAATCCTGCGCACCGGCGGAGTGGTTGGTGTTGGCTTGCAAGAGGTGGTGCATGGATTGTGTAGCCATTAACGGGCTGTATCCATGACCTCCCCCTCGCCGGCGGGCGATCGGACCGCGCTAGGAGCGGGAGCGGCCGTGGTCGGAGGGCCGCCCCGCCCCTTTGGGGCCGAAGCTGGAGGTTTGCAGGCCCCAGAGCCCATGCGGTGCTTGGCGGGCTTGTTGCCCACCGCACACGCGGGGCAGTGGGGTGGGGCGGCGCAAGATGCCGCCACGTGCCCGGTCTGACCACAGCGGAAACACAGTCCGCCGCAGTCGAAGCAATTAGTGCACGTTGGTCGAGTATGTCCGACCGCCATGCACTTATAGCACTTCGCAGGCCGGTGCTCAAGCACGGTTACCCGCGCCGAGCTCCAGCCCACGAGGAGCCTGCCTGAGCCGGCCAGTTGCCTGACCGACTCCACCGGGCACTGCGCCCAGGCAGCACCTACGCCGCCCGGACCGGGGCGAATGGCACCAACCCGGACGGTGTCCATGGGACACCCGGTTTTCGAGGCAATGGCCTCCCGGATGTCTTCCACCGTCACAGAGTCGTCCAGACCCGCGATGCGCATTTCGACGCATTTGACGGGCTTGGCGATCCTGATGCCACCCTCCTCGGCAAATAAACCTCGCAGCTTGTCCACTACGCTGTCGGCCGTCTTGGCGCCCTCGGCCCCAGGGAACTCAAGGATTCGAGCCCCTGTCCGGCCCTTGCGGGTCCTGGCTTCGACGCCTCCAATATCGGAGACGTCTAGCTCCCGCCGGGCCTTCCTCAAGACGGCCTCGTAGCTGAGGCCTTTCTCAGCCGCCTCAGGCAGCACAGTGATCACCACTGCGGCTGTCTTCGGCGACTTGAGCCCCTTGCGCGGCCTCTTCTTTTTACCGGCTCCTGCCTGTGGAGCGGGAGCGGGGACCTCAGCGGCGCGCTTGGCCTCCGCCCTCCTCTTCTGGCCACGACTCTTCCGGTCGCGCTCAGCCACCTGCCAACCCTCGGGCGCAGCAGGCGCGGAAGGCGCAGTCGTTGGCGCGCTAGCCGTCGCCGGCGGTGTTGTGGCCGGCGATGACTGCGGTCCGGCAGGAGCCGGTACCGTCCTCTTCTTTGGTTTTGGCGCGGGCCCCTTGGGCTTGGGCGCACCCGCGGCCGTGGTGTAGCTGCCACCCACACGGCCACCCTGACAAGGCAGCGGGGCGGGGGCTGATGCCACATGCGACCGCTTGTCCGCGGCGAGAGGCGGCCGAACACGTGGTTCTGGAGGCAACCTTGCCTCCAGAACGGCCACGCGCGCATCGACGAGTTTTCCGACTGCGTCGATGATTTGGCGCAGGGCCTCGTCCGGTAAGCCTCCCACCGCAAGCATCGAGGTCGGCTGGGCCTCTTCAGGGGCCCTTTCCGCGGCGCCTGGCGGCTTTGGCGCCGCAGGGACGCTAGCCGACGGCATGCGGTCCGCAGCGAGAGGCGCCATCCTCACTACGGGGACCAGTTTCGCCGCGGCGGCTGCGCCAGCGCCAGCCGGCGACGCGCGCTTCGCAGTGGCAGGCATCTTTCTCGCCATGGGGACGGGTGTGACAGTCACGCCAGTGCTCAACGTCGTCGGCACCGCAGCGCGAGGCGGCTTTGGCGCTGCAGCGGCCGCTGAGTAGCCAGCCTTGGCCGGTGGCGCAACTGGCGCATTCGGCACGAGCAGCGCCATTTGCGTCTTAAGGTCGGCCACGTCCTTCAATAACTGGCGGTTTGCCCGCCGCATCCCCGCCAGCATGTCCCCCAACTGCCGGTTCCGGGTCCGAATGGCTGACATCTCGCCATTAAGGCGGGCATTTTCGGCCCGCAGGTCCGGGGGGTCGCCGTTGGCGCGGGCAGCGACCACCGCCGCCCTTTCTTCTCCCGAGGCCCCTCGCCCTCTTCGGGAGGCCGGCACCTTAGGTGGAGGCATGTTGGCCACGCTCCCCTCGGAGTCGGCACCCGAGCTGCCACCCTTACACAGGCGGCGCTTCCTCACCTGCGAGGAGAGGGCCTTCTCCTTGGTCGTCACGGTCGCCGCCGGGCTCTTTGCCACAAGACGCGCTGACGACCTGGCGGGGGCTTCAGCAGCCGGCCCGCTATTCTCCTTAGACGGCCCTGCGGGAATGTCACCGCCCTCGTCCATTTTTGCGGTAGGTCCGCCGCCCTCGTCTTCGGACGCCTCTGCGACATCGCTGTCGCCCTCGTCCGTCGACGGCTCTGTTTCGGCTCTACCACCGTCCTTCCTCGCTTCCGCGGCGGCAGCCTCCCTGCGCGCTCGCCGCTCCTCCAATCGCCTTTTGAAGCTAGAAGTCTTCCCCCGGCTCCTCCTGGGCGATTTCTGCTTCGTTGTTTGGGCCTCCGTGTGTTGTGCCGGGCCCTCGGTGGACGCCTCAAGTCCCGAGGACGAGGCGTCGTTCTGGTCAGATTTCCGTTGGCATGACCGGGCCTTGAGGTGGGAATCATCATGATCCCCGTCGTATAAATGTTTAAGTTTAAAAGTTTCCATGATGAATCCCACGAGCATAGGAGAAACTATGACGTCGACCCGGGCAGAGATCCCTGTACCCGGGCAAGCCTACATTTACCAACCAGGGGGGCAGCCGGTACCCTGGCTGGAGCGTGCTAAGAACAGAACAACCCATCTGCCATGCATCTTCTCGCCGCACGCCAAAACTTAAGATTGTGGGTGATTTCCGAATTTGAATGTACATTCGAAATTCTTTATAGAGGTTGTCTTCCTCGCGGTCCGGGCGGTTAAGCCAAGACCCTCGCTCCTGAAACTAAGACAAGCAAAGAATCAGGTTTACGATTTGACGACGGTGGCACATGCCTGCCCAGCCCTCAAATGAATGAGTGACTGAGCCCGTCGCGGATTCGCGTCCGGTCACCTTCTACGGATAGAAGGCTAGGAGCGAAGCGCCAGATATTCGCTACGGGAGACAATCCTACAGAATGATCTGAGGGACTGCCGCCCGCACCCAGGGTACACCGCGTGGAGGTTTCTGACATCGTACCCCAGCTCATATATATCTTGAGTTCATTTAGCTCATCAAAAGAGCTAGCTTTCTTATTGAGTTAGCTCATTTCATTTCAACTCGTTCACGGCTCTAACTCTTTTGAATAGTTCAAACTCTGCACTACGCGACCATTAAGCGATAAGCTTGATATGTATGAGCATGTAAATTTTGATTGGTGATCACAGGATTAGATATAAAATATATTTATATAAAAAAATAAATAAATTTGAAAAGTCTGTTTGTAATTTAAATGGTTAAAAACAGCTTTTCACTAAATGCATATGGGCTGACAGAATCGACTGCGTCCAGTGACAGCTTGCACTGATAACTATTATTATTATTGAATATTGTTATTCAAAGATGAATATTAATTTTTTAAATATAACTTTTTATTTTCAAACATTTTTTATTTGTTGAACATATAACGTTTAGGCTCGCAATAGTCACAATGCATATCGGTGCTCAATACTTTTACTGTACGGTGGTGATCGGCATATATCGGGCACTTTCGGTCGTCAACTGCTCACACGATATGACGACGCGAGTAAAAGAGCCGATTGAGCCGTTGAACTATTAACTGAGCTAGTGAGCTAGATTGAAATCAAAGAGCTAGTTCATTTGTATCTCTCATTCAGGAGCTACCCAAGTCTACTGTACACTGAATGAACCGAATGATTACCCGACTGCAAAGGAGTGGTATTGTGTTTAACAGTCTATGTATGTATGTTTGTATGTTCCTTTGAAGCACTATATATACCAAACGCCTGGGCCGATTTTTATGATTCACACGTCAATCGATTCCTCTTAATCCGGCGAGTGTCACTAAAGATATGACGTTATTGAAAATTCAATATGGCGACTACTGGACGCCATATTGTCAAAATTAAAAAAATTAAAGTCAACCAACTATATCGAGTGGGGTATCGTTAAATAGGTATTTTAAAATCATTTTTAGTTTTCCCTCAACATTTTTCGATTTGACTGGCCGTTTAGGATCTATATCGAATTAAAGTTTCGTAACAACCTTTCTCACAAATAGGTTTTTTTTAGACAGTAGAAATTTACGATGAAAAGACGAAAAATTCATATAACTGGATGTGGATGGACATATACTGAAGTATCTAGTAGGTATATTGTCCAATATACCATAGGTAATCCTACCTAAAGTATCTAATGTCTGACGCGGTCGCCCATCTCCGATTTCTAACGATTTAGTACTCAACTTCAATCGAAAAACTATATATAGTTAGGTACTTACCTACTTATTAATAAATAAGATAACTATAGCTACCTAGGTATTTATAACTAAAAAGTATAAAATAAAAAAAAAATATTAAAAAAATCAAAAAACCCGACTGCGTAAAAAGTCACCAAAACTACGTACATAATAAAAAAACTGAAAAGAAAAAAACAAGCACTTAGATGTCCGGTGGTCTAGAATTCCATAATATATTATTACCCGACTGCAAAGGAGTGGTATTGTGTTTAACAGTCTATGTATGTATGTATGTTTGTATGTTCCTTTGAATCACTATATATACCAAACGCCTGGGCCGATTTTTATACAGTCGGGATCCATTGAAAAATTAGATTTGCTGTCGAATAAAGGATCCCGACTGTTCAGTTGTCATGTTCTATTATTAAAATATATTTCATTTTCTGCAATAGTATTTATTCAATAATATATTATGGAATTCTAGACCACCGGACATCTAAGTGCTTGTTTTTTTCTTTTCAGTTTTTTTATTATGTACGTAGTTTTGGTGACTTTTACGCAGTCGGGTTTTTTGATTTTTTTAATCATTTTTTTTTATTTTCATAGGAATTTATACGGGAGCTCGAACGTCTGAGGCAATGGACGACACTACTTAGCTCGTTATTGTAAATATGGTGCAAACAAATAATATTCCTTGTGGCTTCCTTATCTGTGGAATCCACCCGAGCAACTCAATATAACCCACAATCCAATCAACATGTTTGATTAAATAGTACTGACTCATAAAATTTCAAAACTGTAAATTGGATTTCAGAAAAACAAAAGGAATTGTATCACTCATTCAAAACAAGCCCTGATTCAACCGGTAATTATACTACGGGGGCCGTTAGCGCTGATAAGAGCCGCGAAGCTATTGCGCAATATTTAATGTAAACAACTATGCACAGTGAAAAATATTGTGTATTTGTGCCGAATACGGTCTGTTAAAAATTGTTTATGTTAAAATAACACAAAGTTTTTGTTACTTTGTTAGAGGATTTTAATACAAATTTTGTGTCGACCGTATTTAACACAAAAATTGTGTTGATTTTACACAATATTTTTTACTATGTGTCGTCACTCGCACGTGTTTAGTAGTTGATGACGCAACTTTGTAGATGGGCTATCTATCTTTTTTGTTTACATCAAAAGTTATGTAATAGGTTAAGTAACTTGTAACCCATTATCAATCTCGTTTAGGAAATTGATGAGTCAGTTCTATTTAAACATAATCATAATTGTTAAATCATAACCACGATAACTAGCTCGGATAAACTACTAAAAAGGTAACACTATGCAATCTTATTTATTTTGCACCATATTTACAGTAATAAGCTGTCAATCCACTCGTTGCGACAGACGTTATGGCTGCCGTACAAATCCTCATGGAAACCATTTCGTTCATTCGGTGTGTGATTGACCGTCAAGCATTGAAGATCTTCTTACTCCCAGTGGAATATTGATATTTGATTCTAAACAGTGACCAGAGATGTCAGAAAAGTGCTTCTTCACGTGAACGTAAGTCTTTAACAAACGAAGTATTGTTTCGTTTCAAAGGAAGAAAAGTTGAAATACCGCAAAAATTGTTGATTGCCTCTTTTACGGAAAAGATTTTTCGGGCTCACCGGAAGGAGTCGAGGATTATCACAGCAACGGCTTGAAAAGTCTTAGCAGTTCAAAAAGGATGTAGGAAAAATCAAAGAAGAATTCATCGATCTCTGACATACTCTCTCTAAAAGAATTATATTGCATTATAGTAAGTCAAAATTATAGATTGGAGCTTATGTTACCAGCATTTAGTTTTATTTCTCATGAATGAGCTCACTTTCGCCATTTGAAAGTTATTCGACGAAAAAACCCTTAGAACATCGTCCTCTCTGTATTTCATTTGGAGATTAACCTACCTAAAATTGCTGAAAAATTATCATGAAGTACGAGCTTAGAAGGTCACATTAGAAAGCATGACAGCTTTAACACAATATTTTATTAAGATTCTTTAGGTTTCATTATGAGTGGAAATGTTTGATGACTATGACTTATAAATATAATAATAATATAATATAATAATAATATATTTATTTCCATAAAAATTACATACAACAATAGTGTTTATATTGATGTACAAGAAAATCTAACATAATTAACATTAATATTCTGCTGATACTTAAAATAGGTTATCCTGTGCTATAAGTATCAGCAACCTTCCAATGTCACTAACAAATAATCTTATACAGATAACGACTAAATGAGATTGATAATGGGTTACAATTCACGAAACGTACTATTTTTTTTGTTGTTGTGAAGATTGAAGCTAATGATTAAAGTCCGGCAATCTCGTGCGCGACCGTCCTGCGGGGCGACAGATGGTGGCGGGGACGAGGTACTTATGATGTAAGCGGGTAAGAGGTCGTGCAGCGGGGAAGGGAAACGCGTGCATCTGCGCGTTAAATACGGCAGTTTCGCCGCGCAGTCGAAGCGGCAACACGTGCTTGACATTCATTACTAATTTGAGTTCGACGCACACGAGATTAAGATCTCAGGATGAGTAAGGCTATCTCAAGACAAGTTAAGGAAGTTGTACATAAAGTGTACCAATTTTTCGAAAGGCGAAAAAATGATCGAACATCTGCCGAATACGCAGATGACATTAATTTAGTAAAAACTGTTGCTGAAGCTACAGGTTTGTCCCAAACCAGCGTTAAAAAAATTATAAAAGAAGCTAGAACAATGGAAGCACAAGGCAGCACAGCGACTTTCAAATCACCACAGAAAAACCGTTTTCCTAAAAAAAGGATTGAAATCGACAATTTTACGGAAGGCATCATACGAAGAAAAATTACACAATGGTATACTGTCAAAAAATGTATCCCGTCGTTGAAAAAGTTGAATGCAGAATTGAAGGAAGACAATATACTTCATTGCTCACGTGAATACTTGAGACGGACAATACATAGGCTTGGTTTCAAATATTTAACATGTCAGTCAAAGAGGAAACTCTTAATTGAACGTCACGACATAATGCGCTTGCGATGGCATTACATCAGAGACATTAAAAAATACCGCCGAGAGGGTAAATCAATAATTTTTCTAGATGAAACCTACGTGAATCAAAATCACGTGACACAAAAATGCTGGCAGTCTAATACAGAACGCGGGGCTATGCAAAACATAGGTAAAGGACCTCGTATTGTAATTGTACACGCTGGGAGTCGCAATGGCTTTGTACCTAATGCTTTATTGATGTTCAAATCGCATTCCAAGACCGGTGACTATCATGGAGACATGAATGCCACAAATTTTCGAAAATGGATTGATGAAAAACTGTTACCAAACATTCCTTCGAATTCTGTTATTGTAATGGACAACGCCGCATACCATAGCACTCAGATCGATAAAAAACCTATAATGAGTACCCTGAAAAGCGAAATGCAGCAATGGTTAGATCGGCGAAGTGTTCCGTATGATAGCGCTATGCGTAAATGTGATTTAATGAGAATAATTAATGAGCAAAATACGGAGAAACAGTACAAAATTGATGAAATACTAAAGGAAAATGGACATCTCGTGCTTCGCTTACCCCCTTATCATCCGGATTTAAATCCAATTGAACTCGTGTGGGGGTACGTAAAAGGCGAGCTCGCAAGGACTTCCCTTGATTCGAACTTAGATAAAAAGTTAAAAGATTTAGAATTGCTTTTTTCTAATTATTCGGTTGAACAGTGGCGCGATTGTGATAATCACGTTATAAAAATCGAGGATGAATATTATAATGCAGATAGTGTATGTGACGATGAAATGGACAGGTACGTTATTGTTTATTATCATAATTGATTATTATTGTTTTAACTGGGCAGAGTGCTCAAGCTAATTCTTGGCATCATATCATTGTATGTGAAGTAGTTTGTTATTTCTATAGTAAATTTTTGTCTTTTAGATTCATAATTCAACTGGGTGAAAACGACGATGAAGATGACGACGAAAGTTATGAAGAAGATCAAACAAACAGTGAACATGAAAGTGATATGGAAATCGATTTATAATAAAACAATCATAATTTTAGTTCTTCTCATAAATTGTCCTCAAGCATAATAAAAAATTATAAACATAAAAGTAGTTAAATATTTTATTCGTCTTTCTTTAATATTACGTCACAATTATAACTTATCGCAAGATTTATCCTGGCACACTTCTCTACGTGTGTAGCCGTGTGCTACAATGACGCGCTACCTCGCCCCCGCCACCGTCTGTCACCCCGTGGGACGGTCGCGCACGAGATTGTCGCACTATAGTATCAGTGAATAAAGAATTCCGGGGCCATAACCTGGTGAAAAAAAATCTGACGATAAACGATCTTTCATGGACAAATTCATCTTTATGTGAATGGTATCACGTATACAGCAAATGGTTGCTGCTACAAATTTCAAATATTTATATATATATATATATATATATATACAGGTTGCCGATTTAATTAGTAGAATCCTTGAAGGATCACCATCAGACCATGATACACTATCCAAATCAGTAAAAAAAAATAGTACCTAATTTTTGATTAAATTGCCCTAATGATAAGCGGTCAATACACTTTGTAATACAGAAGTTTGATGTAGGCATATACTCATGCGTGTGACATTGAACTAGTAGGCAAAGAGTCCCGCTCGCGCTACGCTTACCGCCGCGCAGCTGGGTCGAAATGTACCTACAGGTCAATGTACGCTGGCAAACCTATTGTTTTGATAAGAAACAAATCACTTTATCTCGGGATTGGGCAGAGCTAGGAGTCTGCTACTAACTTTATTGTTTTTTATGACGTCATTCCTACACCCAGTTTAAGTTATTCTAGTAATAAAATCGGCACCCTGTATATATATATATATATATATATATATATATATATATATATATATATATATATATATATATATATATATATATATATATATATATATATATATAAAGTATTCCCCTGTTGATAACTAATAAATAAAGATATTTTTAAAAAACTTGTCATTATGATAAAGACAGAGTTGATTTCTGGTATCTACACACTCGATGAATAACTTTTTATAATAAGCCATGTCTTTACACTTTTAAAAATCTTATCAACTAAAAACATTATAATACAAAAAATAAATTCACACCTCCGTGGCGCGAACAAAGCTGCTGCCATGGAGATTATTCATACAAACTAACTTCACTCAGTTTTTAGATCCAACACCTTTATTGAAATTGTCATGACTTTCTTACAAATCCTCAAAAAAAGGTTTCTTTAGGAGCAATTTACGATTTAGGTACGCAGACAAATCGGGGATTCATTCTCCGTTTTTTAGAACAAGATCCTGAAACTCAATTTCTGCCAAGTCATATGTATAATCATCATCGATCTGCTTCTTTTCTTAGGACTCGTCAACTTCCGTGTCGAACTTCAAGGCATCAAACGAATAGGATTTTTCATAATCTATGAGGTACCTTATCAAAGTTCCAACAGATGTGTCAGCGTCCTCCTGCATCTCATAGGCCGCAACAAAAAGTTTTTTGAATCTATCTGGGTTAAATGTGAGCATTGCTAATCTTCTCTTCTTTGGTTCCAAGTTAGAGTCGAAGAATGGACACATCGGTGTTTTCAATGACAACTCTTTAGCCAGTCGATCTCTGAGATTCTTCAGATTCTCGAGTTCTTGCGCAGCAACTACGTCTCGTTTGAATTTATTTATGAACTTCAACTTGATATAAGATATCAACTGATCTTTTTTAGCTGCAAAGTTGTCACCGTTGATTTTGTCGTAGTCAAACTCCTTGGAAATATCTGTCATGTCACAAAGTTCGTAATTGCGATAAACGATGCAACGGCTCTTGAAAAAAGACGCAGCTACTGAGAGGTCGATTTTTTCTGTTTCTTTATTGAATGCATGGAAAACAACCGTTTCGTAATGCATGTTCTCGTTCAATTTGATACATTTTTCGGCACTCTCATTACTGATCGCACCATCCGTGATGATGTACAGCAATTTGATTTTATCATTTGCATCAACAATATATTCGTTCTTCAGGAATCGGATAAACGATATTGGCTCTCTATTCGACCATTCAGATTGCAGTTCTACGTATGTTCTTACGATCTTCTCCTCATCAACTTCATAACAACAATCGTTCCAGTGCAAGTAAACAATTCTTGATTCTGTTGGCGGCTCTCCGGCATTTAATAGTTCTTCTTTGATTTCCTCTACATCCTTTTTAAACTCTTCAAGAGTTTTCAAGCCGTTGCTGTGATAATGCTCGGCTCCATACGTTGAGGCTGAAAAATCTTTTGCGTAAACGAAGTAATTAACCATTTTCACAGTGGATCAGCTTTCCCTTCTTTGATCGAAATTCACAAGACACAAGATACTTCTGTACAAGACGGCGGTTTTTCCCAGACTGAATTAACTAAACGGCGTGCGACGATATTTATACGGTATTTAGAACGTGGCACGTAGCGGGTGAACCAACCTATAACTATATGTACAGTACAAAAACATGTGGTTGTTGGTCGTGATTTATGACCATAAATGGAAATGTTTGATGACTATGACTCACAAATCGACTAAATTAGATTAATAATGGGTTACAATTTACGAAATGTACTATGTTTTTTGTTGTTGTGAAGACTATATATAGACCAGGGTCGATAATTTATAAAACCAAAAAAAATAATAGTAGGATGAAACCCATTAGAAAAGGAGGGGAATATTATAAAAATAAAAGGAAAAATAATTTACGGGCGATCTGAGGTCGGGAAGGGGATGGGGGGGAGGTTTTAAGGGTAAAAAACGGTTTTCTCGATTTCCGGCAAAACTAAAAGTCCTATCGAAAAAAGTCAAATGGCAAAGTTGTAGGTAATAAAAAGATCTAAAACTTTTGTATTTACACTTTTTTCACATAACCTCAAAATTTATATGAAAAATTCAAAAAACCAAGTTATTGGTTTTTTATTTTTATCATTTACAAAAAAAATTTTTTTTAACGAAATTTAGTGAAAACTTACCTTTTTATGTCCCAAATACGCTGTAATTTATTTGATTAAAAATATTTATTTATTCACCTTATTTTGAATTAATATCGAAAAAGCACCCTAATTTTCAATCGAAAATTCACCCGTCAAAATACCAGCTTTTTTCAAAAACTTGGTATGTTTTCTGTTCGTTGAAATCTCTACTTTCCGATGGTGAAAAAAAAATATATGTTACTACAGTAAATCTTCTCAGAAAATGCAAAAAATCGAAAAAAACTCGAATTCGAAAATCTGAAAAGACAAAATCGAATTAATAATGCCTTCACTATTTTATCATGAGTATACCCCCATGAAAAAAAAATATTAAAGAAATAAATGTCAAAATGTATAAAAAATATATTATAAATATATTAAAAATCTATAACAAATGTATAAATATATAAAAAATATGTATAGTAAATATATTTTTAATAACTAACTTTTGGCCGATTTTCATGTATATTTCATATATTTTAAATATGTTTTAGATATATTCAAAATATATCTTAAAAGACATAAAAAACATAGCTAAAAATATAAAAGAAATATATTTTGAATATATCTGAAATATATTTGAAATGTATAAAATATATATGAAAATCGGCCAAAAGTTTGTTATTAAAAATATATTTACGATATATATTTTATATATTTTTATAGATTTTTAATATATTTTTTATGTATTTTGAAATTTTTTTTTTTTCATGGGATTAACTAAATTTGTTTGTGCAAAATTAAGGAGATTATTATTTTTTAATCTTGTACTAAAATATCATTTAATTTTAATCTTTAGGTTATGTTACGTTAAGCATACTATTTTTTAAGGAAAATATTACTATTTTTATGTTTGAGTTGATTGATACAGATAAAAATAGAGATAGTATTTACTTTCCTATGCAGATTCGAAAAGTTTTTTTTTAAGTAAATTTGTCACAACTATCTTCAAGAAACAGCTGCTACGAAATAGTAGATATGTATGTAGTAAGACCCAGACCCGCCTGGCCCCTTCCCCACTTCTGCATGAAACCTTTTGATGGACGTATGGATTGTTGTAAGTGTATCAAAATATACTTCTAGTGACATCTGTGGATTTAAATATGTAATATTAATAATCCACAGATGACAGGTTTATATTGTTAGTATGAAGGTATATTAATAAATACTTATGCACTGAATAACCGACTGCTTTACTTCAGGTTATGGGCTTATCCCAGATTTTCCAACTATTGTGTGTTTTGAAGTTATATTTCTCATTACGGTCGTGTTGTGCAATATGTCAACGAACTATTTAGCCAGTGTACCTAAGTTAAAAGGAAGAGAGAACTATGATGTGTGGAACTTTGCTGTGGAAAATTTACTCGTGTTGGAAGGTATGTTACATTGTGCGAAGCCAGTGGAGGGAAAAGAAATTAAGCCCGAAGATGATGCGAAGACGCGTGCTAAATTATCCCTGACCATCGATCCATCTTTGTACGTACATATTAAGTCAACGAAAACTTCGAAAGAGTTGTGGGATAGACTCAAATCCCTGTTTGACGACTCAGGATTTTCGAGAAAAATTTCGTTATTGCGTCACTTAATTTCAATAAGACGAGAAAATTGTGAGAATATGACTACCTACGTAACCCAAATTGTGGAGACATCACAAAGGTTGAGTGGTACAGGATTTGAGATCACAGACCAGTGGGTTGGGTCATTAATGCTGGCAGGATTGCCAGATAGATTTTCACCTATGATAATGGCAATCGAGCATTCCGGCATACAAATCACGGCTGACGTCATCAAAACAAAGTTAATAGATATGGAACCGGAAGAGAGGACAGCAGCGCCATCTAGCGAAACGCAGAATTCTGAACCGGCGTTTGCTTCAAAATGGTCGAAACAATAACCCAGACCTGGCAACACCAATCAGAGCGTGACGCCGACGTCAAATGTCAAAGTATCAGGAGGAAACAAAAAAATAACCTGCTACAAATGTAAAATGCCGGGTCATTATCGCAATCAATGTTCAATGGTTGAAAAATCAAGTAAAAATAAGTTCTCAAATGCATTTAGTGCAGTTTTCCTCAGTGCTAAATATAATAAAGAGGAGTGGTACGTAGATTCGGGAGCCAGTGTACACATGACGTCTGTCGACAGTTGGTTGCGAGACGTTTCGCGCCCACAGAGCCCACAGACATTCCCGGATATTATGGTGGCAAATCAAGAAAAACTTCAAGTCTCATGCAAAGGCAACGTTAAAATATCTACGCAGCAAGGCTATGATATAACAATCAAAGATGTGTTATTGGTACCAAGCCTGACGACAAATTTATTGTCAGTAAGCCAGCTCATCAAAAATAACAACAGTGTGTCTTTCTCAGCAGGTCAGTGTTCAATATACAATGCAAAGAAAGAATTAGTGGCAGTTGCTAATTTAACTGATGGTGTGTACAAGTTAGACTTATGCGTAACAGAATTTAACAAATGTTTACTTGCCAAAGAAAATGCATTGTTGTGGCATAGAAGGCTAGGCCATATAAACAGCAATGACTTGAGTAAAATGAAGAATGGTGCCGTGGAAGGTGTTAGCTATGAAGGCAGTAATGACTTGTCAAAAGCAAACTGTGTGGCATGTTGTGAAGGAAAGCTATCACGTCTACCGTTTTCCATAGGCACAAGAGCATCAGAAGTGCTTGAAATTATTCATGCTGATGTGTGCGGTCCAATGGAAACCAAATCCATTGGATCAGCGAGATACTACCTACTCTTTGTAGATGACTACAGCCGCATGTCATTTATATATTTTATGAAGGAAAAGAGTGAGGTGTTTAAATTCTTTAGAGAATTTAAATCCTTAGTGGAGAAGCAGAAGCAGACCTACATCAAGGTGTTGCGAACTGATAATGGTGGAGAATTTTGTTCAAAAGGGATGGAAGATTATTTGAAAGAACATGGCATTCTACATCAAAAGACTAATCCCTACACACCGGAACAAAACGGTATGTCTGAGCGTAATAATAGAACAATTGTAGAGAAGGCTAGATGTCTATTATACGATGCTAAGTTAGAAAAGAAGTTTTGGGCAGAGGCGGCATCCACAGCGGTCTACTTGAAAAACCGTTCTATAGCATCAGGCCTGAAGGACAAGACACCATATGAAATATGGTATGGCAAGAAGCCAAAAATGAGCCATATACGCATATTTGGTAGCCCAGTAATGGTGCATGTCCCGAAAGAAAAGAGAGCCAAGTGGGACAAGAAAGCTCAGCAGCAGATTCTTGTTGGTTACTCTGAACAAGTAAAGGGCTACAGAATATATGATCCAACTAGAAACCTGGTCACTACAAGCCGTGATGTAGTAGTGATGGAACGAACAATCTCAGGAGGAACTGCTGCCACTGATGCAACATGGTGCGTAGAAGAAGTTCCAGTTCCTGAAGAAGATGATCGTTCAGTGGGGGATCATAGTAGTGAAGAACGATCAGAATCAGAAAGTCACTGTGACTATGACAGTGAGTCATCACAGCAAACAGTCTTTGAGGCTGATGAGACCTATGTTCCTGAAACTCTATCTCCAAGCGACAGTCCAACTAGCACACCAGTATCAGACCCTGAGATCTTTGACAGACCAAAGAGGGAGCGACGGCCACCTGACAGGTACAATAGTGGCCTGTTGTCCATAGCAGATCCTGAACAGACAGTGAAAGAGGCTTTGAGTGGTCCTGAAGGCATGCAATGGAGGAAGGCAATGAATGAAGAGTGGGAGTCGTTCAAAAAGAATGAAGTGTTTGAGCTTGTAGATGCTCCAATAGGTGTAACAATAGTGCAGTGTAGATGGGTACTAAAGAAAAAACTCAAAAGTGATAGTGAAATTCAATATCGTGCGCGATTAGTTGCTAAAGGGTTTACCCAAAAGCATGGCATTGACTATGATGAGACTTATTCCCCAGTTGTGCGGCACTCAACACTACGATTGTTATTTGCTTTAAGTGTGAAATTAGGACTGGACATTACCCAATTAGATGTTAAAACTGCTTATTTAAATGGTTACTTAAAGGAGGACATTTACATGCATTTACCAGAGGGTTTTGAGTCACAAAAGTGTGGCAAAGTTCTTAAGCTAAAAAAGGCAGTATATGGCTTAAAGCAATCTGCATTAGCTTGGTATGAAAGAGTCAGAGATGTGTTATGTAAAAATGATTTTAAAAATTGTACACAAGAGCCATGTTTATTTACAAAGATGAGTAAAAATGTTAAAGTTGTAATAGCTTTGTATGTCGATGATTTCTTAATATTTTCTAATAATGTACATGAGACAGAGAAGGTAAAATGTATTTTAAACTCTGAATTTAACATTAAAGATTTAGGTGAGGTTAAAGAATATCTAGGGACGAATATTAATGTAAAGAAATATTGTAATACCTATGAGATAACTATTGATCAGCAAAAGTACATAGAAGAATTATTACAGAAATTTGAAATGACTGATTGTAAAATAAGTGATACACCTATAGAAAATAAACTGAATGTAACTAAAGCAGAAAATTGTTCTTTAGGAATTAGTTACCAAAAACTGATAGGTTGTCTTATGTATTTAGCGGTCATGACAAGACCTGATATATCCTACTCTGTTAGTTACCTAAGTCAATTTAATACTAGCTATAGTGATGAACATTGGAATTATGCTAAAAGGATTCTCAGATATTTGAAGAAAACTAAAATGTATTGTTTAAAATTTACTAGTCAAGGAGAAAACTTGCAAGGTTTTGTAGATGCTGACTGGGCCAGTGACAACCTGGATAGAAAATCCTATACAGGGTTTTGTTTTGTTATGTCAGGCTCATCCATTTCATGGCAGAGCAGAAAGCAGAGGGTTACAGCCCTTTCAAGTACTGAGGCTGAATATGTTGCGCTCTCCGAGGCTTGTAGGGAAGCAATATATTTAAGAGAACTACTGTATGAGCTTACTGGTTCTTTTGTTACAATTAACATGTACTGTGACAATCAAAGTGCATTGAAGATGGCCACAAACCATCAATGCCACAATAGGTCAAAACATATTGATGTAAAACACCATTTTGTACGCGAGATAATTAATAGTGGAAAGATAGACATTAGTTACTTGTCTACAAATGAAATGCCTGCTGACTTATTGACCAAAGGTCTAGGTGTTATTAAACACTACAAGTTTATGAAAGACTTAGGTATTGTTAACTTAGTTTGTGAATAATTAATTTCAAAATTAGTTCTATGTTAAACAGTATATATGTTAAAGTTAACTTTGTAATTAGCAAAGAAAAGCTTTGTTGTATGACCCTTGGTTTATTTTGATAAGTAGGGGTGTTGTAAGTGTATCAAAATATACTTCTAGTGACATCTGTGGATTTAAATATGTAACATTAATAATCCACAGATGACAGGTTTATATTGTTAGTATGAAGGTATATTAATAAATACTTATGCACTGAATAACCGACTGCTTTACTTCATGGATGGATGATACCTTTTGATGGACTACAATTTTTCGTAGGTCACTCAGGTATATAATTTATCTTAAAATAGTTATAAATAGGCATCTACGCATATAATTTAAAGAAGACTCGACAACTTTCTCCAAATATTGTAGATGTCTTATTAAATATTAATTTTATTAACTTATTTGTTTGTTAATTATAGTAGTATATTTTGATTTGCAATTTTTTTTTATCAATGAAACATGTAATCTAACGTTTTTCGAGTAATTAAAGTGTAAATTTTAATAAATAGCTCAAAATTATTTATAATAATTAAAAAAAAAATTTCGAATTCGAGTTTTTTTCGATTTTTTGCATTTTCTGAGAAGATTTACTATAGTAACATATATTTTTTTTTCACCATCGGAAAGTAGAGATTTCAACGAATAGAAAACATACCAACTTTTGAAAAAAGCTGGTATTTTGACGGGTGAATTTTCGATTGAAAATTAAAGTGCTTTTTCGATATTAATTCAAAATAAGGTGAAAAAATAAATATTTTTAATCAAATAAATTACAGCGTATTTGGGACATAAAAAGGTAAGATTTCACCAAATTTCGTTAAAATTTTTTTTTTTTTGTAAAAGAAAAATAAAAAACCAAAAACTTGGTTTTTTTCATTTTTCACATAAATTTTGAGGTTATGTGAAAAAAGTGTAAATACAAAAGTTTTAGATCTTTTTATTACCTACAACTTTGCCATTTGACTTTTTTCGATAGGACTTTTAGTTTTGCCGGCAATCGAGAAAACAAACTCACCCCCATCCCCTTCCCGACCTCAGATCGCCCGTAAATTATTTTTTCTTTCATTTTTATAATATTCCCCTACTTTTCTAATGGGTTTCATCCTACTATTATTTTATTTCACTTTTTATTATTTTTAAAGACCCTGATCTAATAGCTAATAATTAGTACCAGTGAATTAGGAATTCCGGGCCAATAACCTGGTGAAAAAAATTCTGATGATAAACGATTGTTTTTCATGGACGAATTCATCTTTGAGTTAATGGTATCACGTATACGGCAAGTGATTGCTGCTACGAATTTTAAAAATTTATATATATATACATATTTATATACATATACATATTTATATACATATACATATTTATATACATATACATATTTATATACATATATAGTATTCCCCTGTTGATAACTAATGAATAGAGATATTTTTAAAAAACTTTACGTCTAAAGATTGAGGGATATAAGCAATACTCATTTTCATCTTAACTCATATTTATTATAATAATTTGTTTACATCATCTCATCATTTTACATAAGATTTGATGACTTGATAACAATAACTACAATTATAAAAAAAATCTTAGGAACTAAAGACATGATTATATATTAAAATAAAAAAACTACGTTAAAAAAAACCGACTTCCAAAAATACTAAAAAGCTAAAAGAACCACTTAAAAATACTAAAAAGCGCAAAAATAGTTAAATAAATAAAAAATACTAAATTAGAATATATAAAGCTAAAAACTATTAATTTAACAACTAAAAAGCAAAAAATAACTTACGCAATTTATAACACTTTCCTCTACTTACCTACTAACTACTTATTCTTTCCGCTTACTGCTTGGTTTGAAGTCGGTGCCAAGCCACAGCATAATTAGCAAACCTACAATAAACAATATACAAAAAAGTAATTAGCGCCATCTATAATGCAAAAGAGATATCACGTGTTGTGCTATTAAACGCTAGATGGCGTTGTGACGTGACGTCATATTTCTGAATCGCGGTGTTAAGATTCTCCATGATTTAATAAGGTCAACAAAAATTTTGGCACCATTTGCATTTAAAATTCTATGCATGTTCATGCATGCATGCATGCTCTTGGTTTATGCTACGATTTAGTTCTTCAATTTAGCACATTTTAGAGTTATCAATATTAGAAATAAACGGTCCTTTTCAGGACTACTATAGTTGTAGATACTAGATAGGCTGGCAGTGATAATCTCATTTAGATGACCTGGTGTTGGAAGGTACATCTCCTTAGTGGTTAGGAGTTGGAGGACAATTCTTTCAATATCATATGCACGTAATGAATTATTGTCTACTTGATTAATAAAGCTATTAACAATATATATATTTATCATTATATAAGGTAGATAAAAACTTTCCTTTCTTTAAAACGGCTATTAAATAATAAACTAGTAATTTATTTTTTATATATATATTTATTAATAATTAGCTAATAATCTTGTAATTTATTAACAACTAACTAGTAATCTATGTATTTCTATATATGTGTATATTTTTAAACTAACTAATTAACAACTTAAATAGTCAGACTACTCATGTACGTACCCGATAAACGTATACAGACATATACACTTACACATACATATACGTATATAATAATTATATACACCGTGGATTCTAATTGGCTGTTTGCCTGAAACGTATGTACTCAGTTAATCATTCTTAATATCCCCACATAACTAAAAACATAATACATTGAAAAAAGAAGTCTGATAAATAGACGTTCTTAAGTTTGTCTGATATGCAACGGTATTGTTCCCAACATGCCTACTACATAGCATTCGAATTAAATCGCAATAATAGGTAAAAAAATATTTAGGCATTGTAGCTCGTAGCCCGCCCGCGTCCCGCACGCACCCCTTGCTTTTGATGCGTCCGAGCCGCGCGACCTTGGTCTATGTTTTAATAGGTCAGTTTGCAATTTTTTGCCAAACGGCTTAGACGTATATCATATCTTTATAACAAATCCCGAACGCGAGTGCTAGTAAGTGCGAAAAAATGACAAGTCATTACCAGTATTCTCACGTAGAGTGGTTAGACATGATTCGTTTTTATGCGATTGCTGGAGACAACTCGGCGAAGGCTAGATGCCTGTACGCTCAACCAGAACACCTGGATTCGTTACGCAGATGTGGCATTATAAATCCGCCTGTGCCTACAACAGCGATAATTTTATCAGCCACATAACGCCTACTAACCCACAGGCAGTTTTGAGTGCTTACGCGTGCTCAGGCTAGAGGTAGGTATCGCCGACATTCTGCTCGATTAGAAGAAGAAATTCTTGAGAAAATGGAGGCATGGTTTTAAAGTAATTAAAGAAAGTAGGTAACCAAGGTAAGAGCTTTGATCGTAGGTTGATAGCTACGGTCGATGCTCTCAAACGACCGTAGGTATAACAAAATTATTAGACAAAACATGATACAGTTATGCAAAAATGATATTTTAAGGAAACGTCCGGGATTGCAAATGACTAGAATTTATGTTTTTATTTTATTGAATGAATGCTATATTATGGTTCTATATCATTAACTGAGTATATACGTTTCGGGAAAACAGCCAATTAGATTCCACGGTGTATATATATTGACATAGATATAAAGGAATATTACACATATTAACCTAGCTTGTAGCAGCTTTTTGAAGTAAGTCGGTAGCTCCGCTCGCTAGGTAGGCCGGCACAAAACTGAGCCGATCGCTTTTTCTTTTTCTTTTTACTTTTTTTTTTTTGTGTGACTTAGTTGTTAGCCTCAGATGGCTATGACAACTTTACCCGGACTGTGGGTGAGCGCTGAGGGCTCTCAACCCGTAAAAGTTAAGCGACCGTTCCCGAGGCCACCCCCTGTGGGGTACGGACCTCGGCTCGGGGGGTCGCTGGCAAAGTGGGTTCTCCCACATAGTCCCACGTCCCACGCGCGGGCTGTGTATGCCTCCGTTTGGGCGAGCGTAATAATGTCGTCGGGTTCGTCGAGTATTAATCGCGGATGACGGATCGCGGAATTTTTTGAAGGGGTATAGCTAGAAGCTCTAACCACTATGGGATTAGGGTGAGTGGCGGAAGAGTCGAAGTAGCGGCGAGAGCACTGCTTCATGTACTGCCTGATGGTCGGCAAGCCGAGATCTATGTGAAGATCCACATTGCGCATACACCACGGTGCTCCCGTCGCACGGCGCATGAACCTATTTTGTAATGTTTGCAAACGGTGTAACCTGAGGGGTTTCGCTTGTGTGAACACAACGCTAGCGTACGTCATGATGGGACGTACGCAAGCGGTGTATAATCTAACTTTACTACTAAGTGATAGCTTGGCTTTGGCATGCAGCAAGCTGTGAAGGCGTCCTAACACTAAAGCGGCGCGCGCGCGAACTCTCTTTATGTGAGGACCGAAGGACAGACGATTGTCAAGAGTGACGTCGAGATATTTGACCTGTTTGGTCCATGGGATGGACTGGTCGGACATTGTTATTGGTGGGAATGAAGCCATTGGATGTAGGCGATCCGTCCACCGGTGGAACATGATCGCTTGGATTTTTATGGGGTTGATAGTAATTCTCCATTTCCTAGACCATTTATCTAGGGCGGTAGCCGCTCGTTGGAGATTACTGATCACTGTCTCTATAGAACGACCTGCATAGAAGATGGCAGTGTCGTCGGCGAATAGTGCAGTTTGCATATTCTTGAGTTGTGGGATGTCGCTGGTGTACAGCGTGAACAAAATTGGAGAGAGCACCGATCCTTGGGGGACGCCGGCTTTTAATGAATGCGGTGCGGAGAGAGTACCTTCTACCCTGTAGCGGAAGCTACGATCGGTTAGAATGTCCCTAACTATTATAACTAAGTAACGGGGTATACCTAACTTGGTTAACTTGAATATAAGGCCATTATGCCAGACTTTGTCAAACGCTTTTTCTACATCGAATAGTAGCATACCCGTGAAATAGCTATGTTGTAGCTTAACACTGGCATACTCGACTATTCGATGTACTTGCTGTACGCAAGAGTGTTGCGTGCGAAAGCCGAATTGAATCGGCGGGATAAGGGCGCTAGCCTCTGCGTATGTTCTTAGGCGGCTAAGAATTACGCGTTCATATATTTTTGCAAAACTATTGAGTAAGCCAATAGGGCGGTAAGAGGAAGGTTCGGTACGCTTCTTGCCGGGTTTGTGGATACCAATTACCACGGCTTGTTTCCATTGAGATGGAAAGATACAATTAGCTATTGCGGCGTTAATTATAGAAGTTAAAATAATTAGTAGTGAGGGGGGGGGGGGGGGGGGGAGAGTTTAATTACCCTGTTTGAAATGCCGTCCGAACCTGGGGATTTCCTAGGGAGGAGGGTCTTGACAATCGTTCCGACCTCGTCAGTTGTTACTGGCGGGGTAGGTTCGTCGGGAGTGTCGGTAATGGTGGGTGTACGCGACGTACAACGCTCCACCTCGCTATTAACTAGTTCGGTGTGTCGCGCGTCTATGTTTTGTGTGCTTGACGTACATTGCTGCTCAAGGCTAGCTGCCAAGCATTCGGACTTTTCTTCGTCCTCGAACGCAGGCGGTTGGTCAGGGCGGGTGAGTGGAGGCATTGTGGACACTGTGTCCTTTTTGAAAGAACGGGCTAGTTGCCAGTAGGCGAGGTGAGACGGCTCAAGCTCGCTTAGCGTGGCATCCCATCTGTTTTGTCGAACTTCTTGGACAGCCTGTTTGACCGCCCTCTGCAATGACCGCATTAGAAGGCGGTTGTCTTCACAGGGGAAGCGGTCATAGGCTCGGATGGCTGCGTTCTTTTGCCTTAACAGATCACGCACGTCAGCGGGTAGGCGCCACAAACGATCGCTCGTGTCTGGTACCGTCCGTGAACAATCACTAATTAGCGATTGTACGTGATTTGTAAGGGAATCGATCGCGGACGTTGGGAGTTTAAATTGGTGGGGATTTGATCTAGGTGTACTGACGAGGAGGACTGAAGTTTGACCTTCAGTTGGTTCCAGTCTGTACACACTTTTGTGGTGGGAGGTGTTTAATGTTTAGAATGTATCCGATCCTAACGCCACTCTTTATATTATTGGAAATGTTTACAAGGAGTCGATAGATGGCGTTAGCATCGAATTAAATCGCGATATGGTTACGTTACACGAAAAAGTATAGACATGCATGTTTTTAAACGAATAAATGTCTCGCTCTGAGGTACTCTCTATTATATAGTATCACTGGGCTCCTTTGGTATCCTGTACCGATATTGTACATGGTCCATTCGAGCCGAAGGGCGTTTTTGAAGAGCACAAAGCACAAGAGTATTGGTTACGCTATTTGATGCAAGGTGGCGCTAGTAGTGTGAACTTGTAACATTTGAAGGGTTCGCTTAGTTTACTGTCTGGGACTTAGAATAGTTTCGATAAAAACGACGAGACGAGGAACCTATGCCCGATTTCTGAACTACATACAAGTGCAAAAACACTTAGAAAAATCGCGCTTCGAATTTTACTCTTGGCGACACTTTTAAAAATACTACTGGGCTACTCTTGGAATAAAATATGGAAAAGGAACTTAGAAAGTTGAGAGATATAAAAGGACAGATTGAGAAAGGCCTTGTTAACTTTAAGAAGTCCCCGAAGGAACGCGAACGAAGGAATTGTAGGCGAGTGTGAGGGAGACGAATTGGTCGACTATTTTCAAGAGGACATCTATGAAAATGTTTATGAAAGTTATCTGATGTACAAAGTAGAACTTAAAAATGCCCTGTCTAAA
This sequence comes from Lymantria monacha, assembly GCA_905163515.2. Classification (NCBI taxonomy): domain Eukaryota; kingdom Metazoa; phylum Arthropoda; class Insecta; order Lepidoptera; family Erebidae; genus Lymantria; species Lymantria monacha. The sequence goes on from LR991093.1 coordinate 24,199,851, forward strand.
TTAAAATCTCATAGTTCCGATAAATAAATGTGTGATGTTTCACCTGATAATGTTGTAAGACTACCAAAAATAATTTTACCTACTTTTAGCGGAAAATATACCGAGTGGTCATCGTTCCGGGATTTATTTATTTCTTTAGTTCACAACAATAAAAAGCTAGATGACGTACAACGTCTTCACTACTTAAAGACGCAACTGTCAGGTGAAGCAGAACAGTTAATAAGACATGTTCCTATAACTGATATTAATTATAAAAAGTGTTGGGAAATGTTAGAACACCGATTTAACAATAAAAAATTTATGTCTACTTGTATTCTAAAAAGGTTATTTAATCAACGGAACATAGTGGTCGAATCGTCAAATGCATTAAAAGATCTTCTTGATGTAACTAGTGATTGTTTGCACGAGCTTACCAATCTTGGTATTGACGTTAGCTCATGGGATGTAATTATTATATACGTAATAAGTTTGAAGTTGGACCTAGAATCTAGGAAGCAGTGGGAACTGCATGTTAGTCAATCCTCCGATGATCTGCCTTCTTTTAAACAATTTCGCGAATTTTTGGAGACACGTTTTCGAGCTTTGGAGTTCGTCGAACCCAAACATAAATCAAAATTTACATCATCACACCAAAGTATTGCATAGCGCTATTAATGTTTCATGTCCGCATTGTTCCGATAATCACAAATTAGCTAACTGTAAGAAGTTTTCCAAAGAAAATACTGACGAGCGCCGCTTTATTGCTCAGTCTTTAGGCGTATGTTTCAATTGCTTAGGGAGTAACCATACTTCTAAAATATGTCGTGTTCTTTCAAAATGCCGAATTTGCCAGCGAAAGCATCATACGTTGCTACACCCAAAGAACCCCAGTGTAACTAGTGCCGTGGGCAAACCAATGGAGTCTGCCACGTCACATGAAGGTGCTTCAGAGTCGTCACCACATGATATAAGTGCAAATCTAGCAGCTCATTTTGTGAATGGACGAGCTCAGGGTCAAGTCCTGTTAGCCACTGCCCTCATAAAGGTCGGATCGCAAGATGGGTCCTCTCAAATTTTGAGAGCATTGTTGGATCAAGGATCACAAGCATCCTTTATAACTGAGGCAGCTGCGCAATTACTTCGTTTAAAGAAGGTAGTATCCAAAACTACAATTGCTGGGATAGGAGGTGGTCATGGCGGTGTTGTCTCTAGACATGTCGTTAAAATCAATATACAATCGTTACATGACCCTTCTTTCACCTTACAAGTAACTGCGCATGTATTGAGCTCTCTTACTTCAGTTATGCCGGATGCAAAATTTGAAATTCGGGAGTGGCCAGAAATTCACAATATGAATTTAGCCGACCCAAAGTTCAACTTGCCTAACAAAATTGATATTTTGTTGGGAGCAGAAACGTATTGTCGTATATTAAAGGTAGGATTAGTCAAGAGTCCTAGGGGCTCTCCGGTCGCACAAGATACATATTTAGGGTGGATTGTGTCAGGCCATGTTGGTAAAACAGAAGGTTCATTCAGTTCACATAACACTATAATTGCGACGCATACTCAAATAGAAGAGAATGAAATGTTAAAACGTTTATGGGAACTGGATGCCGAACCTGCTTTAACGAAAAGACCTTTCACGCCTGAAGAACAGGCTTGTGAGGAATTTTACAGGAACACGACGAAAAGGGATGAGGAAGGACGATACATAGTAAAACTACCTTTTCGTTTTGAAGATCCACCTTGTAAATATGGCCATTCTAAAAGCATAGCTATTAAAAGACTGTTGGGACTAGAAAGGAAGTTGGCTAGGGATAGTTAATTGAAACAGCAGTATAATGATGTAATGAAAGAATAATTATTGCTGGGACATCTGGAAAAAATAATTGATGAGACAACCATTAAACGAAGTGATGCGGTCTATTTGCCACACCACGCAGTGGTGAGACAAAATAAACTGACTACTAAGGTAAGAGTGGTGTATGATGCATCATGTAAGGGAACGAACGGGGTTTCCTTAAATGATACCTTAATGGTAGGACCCACTCTCCAGGCGGACTTACGACACATTGTTATGAGATGGCGGCAACATCCAATCTGTTTGGCAGCAGACATCATAAAAATGTACCGTCAAATCAAAGTCGCGCGTTCAGACACTGACTTTCAAAGGATTGTTTGGAGAGAGGATCCTAGCAAAGAGATTGAAGATTTCAGACTTCTGACTGTGACCTTTGGTACGTCGTCCGCCCCTTACTTAGCAGTCAAGTCATTGCATCAAGTGGCGTGCGATGAAGGTAAAAACTATCCATTGGCTGCTGATAGGGTTATTACGGACTTTTATATGGATGACTTGATGACTGGCTGCCAATCTGAAACAGAAGCAGTAGAAATTAATACAGAAATAAATAGTTTATTAAAAAAAGGAGGCTTTCAGCTACAAAAATGGACAAGCAATAAGATGCACTTATTGGATGAGTTAAAGGAAAATTCGGGTAAGGATTTGGAAATAAAAATAGATAAAGTAACAAAGATTTTAGGACTTACCTGGAACAGAAACACTGATGAATTTGACTACTCCGTAAGAATGTCACCCCCACCGGCATCTGAAACAAAAAGAACGGTAATATCAGAAATATCACGGCTTTATGATCCATTAGGATGGATAGCACCGTGTATCATAACCTCGAAGGTTTTTATTCAAAAATTATGGATTGCTGGTATAGGCTGGGATGATGAGTTGCCATCGGAACTCCTACAAGAATGGAGATGTTACCGTGCAGAACTGGAAAGACTAGTAGACTTTCACATTCCTAGATGGATAGGCAAAGGAGAACGAAACCTTGCCATAGAGCTACATGGATTTAGCGATGCATCGAATATACGGCTGTGGTGTATTGTCGAATTATCGATCCATATGGCAAAGTACACTCTCACCTTTTGACCGCCAAAACAAAGGTAGCTCCGATCAAGCAATTGTCTATTCCTCGCCTAGAATTGTGTGGCTCGGTTTTAGTGGCAAAATTATTAACCGAAGTAGCTGAAGTTATGAATATACCGAAGGGAGACATCCACGCTTGGACTGACTCATCTGTTGTGTTGGCTTGGTTAAACGATCATCCTAGTCGATGGAAAACTTATGTAGCCAACCGCACTTCAGAAATACTTGGTTTGTTGGACAATACGCAATGGGCTCATGTCCAGTCAAAAGACAATCCAGCGGATATCGCTTCTCGTGGAGCATCTTCAGCTGCGCTACTGAATAGTGATCTTTGGAAACGGGGACCAGATTGGTTAAGAAATGATCATATAGTATATACAAGACCTAGAGGAATTCATACTCGCGAAGAGATAAAGGCTACTAAGGTCCATACAGTCAACCTAATATTGGATTTTGATGTTAACTTGGGGTCGAAGTTCTCATCGCTAAGAAAGCTGATTAGAGTAATTGCGTACTGCAAAAGATTCTTGCAGTCAACAAAACGTCGCAAAACTAATAATAAATTCACACCTTACCTTTCCGTGGCGGAAATCCGTGAAGCTTTAGACCAGTGCATTAGGCAAACTCAGCAGCAATGGTTTCACGCCGAAATTGTAGCCCTGAAAGGTAACATACAATTGAACAACAAAAGTCCATTATATAAATTAAATATTGTTATGGATAAAAATGAAATATTACGCGTAGGTAGTAGGCTCCGTAACTCTTTACTACCTGATGATACAAAGCATCCAGTTGTTATCCCACATCAATCAAGTCTAGCTAAGTTAATTGTAGCCGACGCGCATGATAGGACCTTTCATGGGGGACAACAGCTGGTGCTTAATTTTATACGTACCAGGTACTGGATCAGCCGGGTAAAAAATATAGCTCGAGCACACATACATAGTTGTGTGAGGTGTATACGGCATGCTGCTACCACGAAACAGCAGATGATGGGGGACCTTCCAGCTTGCAGGGCGACCCCAAGTAAACCATTTCTTAACGCTGGTGTGGATTACGCAGGGCCAATTAATATGCGAGTATCTAAAGGTCGCGGACAACGGTCCTATAAAGGATATATCTGCTTGTTTGTATGTATGGCTACACGCGCCGTACACATTGAAGCCGTTTCAGACCTAACTGCAGAGAGTTTTTTGGCAGCATTCAGATTCGATTTGTCTCCAGACGTGGTCATTGCCGTCACATCTGGAGCGACAATGCTACCAATTTTGTAGGCGCTGCCAGGGAGCTCCAGTCACTATTTGCACAGGAAGGCTCAATGTTTAAAGATATTGCAGCTTCTCTTGCAAACTCCCAAACAGAATGGCACTTTATCCCTCCCCACGCTCCAAACTTTGGTCGACTGTGGGAAGCAGGGATAAAAAGTGTAAAGCACCATCTGAAACGCATTGTGGGTAACTCTGACGCTGAGGTCCCCGCTCCACAGGCAGGAGCCGGACGGAAGAAGAGACCGCGCAAGGGGCTCAAGTCGCCGAAGACGGCCGCAGTGGTGATCACTGTGCTGCCCGAGGCGGCCGAGAAGGGCCTCAGCTACGAGGCCGTCTTGAGGAAGGCCCGGCGGGAGCTAGACGTCTCCGATATTGGAGGCGTCGAAGCCAGGACCCGCAAGGCCCGGACGGGGGCTCGAATTCTCGAGTTCCCAGGGGCCGAGGGCGCCAAGACGGCCGACAGCGTGGCCGAGAAGCTGAGAGGTTTGTTCGCCGAGGAGGGTGGCATCAAGATCGCCAGGCCCGTCAAGTGCGCCGAAATGCGCATTTCGGGTTTGGACGATTCGGTGACGGTGGAAGACATCCGGGAGGCTATTGCCTCGAAAACCGGGTGTCCCATAGACACCGTCCGGGTCGGTGCCATTCGTCCCGGTCCGGGTGGCGTAGGTGCTGCCTGGGCGCAGTGCCCGGTGGAGTCGGTCAGGCAACTGGCCGGCTCAGGCAGGCTCCTCGTGGGCTGGAGCTCGGCGCGGGTAACCGTGCTTGAGCACCGGCCTGCGAGGTGCTACAAGTGCATGGCGGTCGGACACACTCGACAGACGTGCACTAATTGCTTCGACTGCGGCGGATTGTGTTTCCGCTGCGGTCAGACCGGGCACGTGGCGGCATCTTGCGCCGCCCCGCCCCACTGCCCCGCGTGTGCGGCGGGCAATAAGCCCGCCAAGCACCGCATGGGCTCTGGGGCGTGCAAACCTCCAGCTTCGGCCCCAAAGGCGCGGGGCGGCCCTACGACCACGGCCGCTCCCGCTCCTAGCGCGGTCCGATCGCCCGCTGGCGAGGAGGTCATGGATACAACCCGATAATGGGTACACCATCCATGCACCTCCTCCTGCAGGCCAACACCAACCACTCCGCCGGAGCGCAGGATCTCCTCCTGCAATCCATGGCGGAGTGGTCGATTGGTGCAGCCGTAGTCGTGGAACTGTACGCCGTGCCTGATCGCCCCAATTGGGTGGTCAGTCGAAACGGTACTGCGGCAATCGTCGTCTCAACGCAGCGGCACTTCCCGTCCTTGTCCCTTTTGGATAGGGGCGAGGAATTTGTCGCGGCGGAGTGGGGAGGGGTCACGCTCTACAGCGTATACCTCTCCCCCACTAGGAGGATGGACGATTTCGGGGCCTCACTCACCACCTTGGAGGCCTCGATACGGCGACTGGCACCGGGCCTCGTCCTGGTTCTAGGGGACTTTAACGCCAAATCCACGGCGTGGGGGTCCCCTGCGACGGACGGCCGCGGGCGGGCGGTCAACGAGTGGGCGGCTTCACTGGGCCTCTGTGTTCTGAACAGAGGCTCGGTGAACACGTGTGTGCGGCGGCAGGGCGGGTCGATAGTGGACTTGTCGTTCGCTAGCCCCGCTGTCGCGCCACGGGTGAGGAACTGGAGTGTCCTGGAGGAGGCGGAGACCCTGTCGGACCACCGGTACATCCGGATGGAGGTCTCCCCCCGGGAACCCGGTAGGGGTCACAGGGCGGACGGAGCTCCCGCGTTTCCGCGGTGAGCTGTGGGTCGTCTTGACAGGGATCTACTGGCGGAGGCGGCCATTGTCAGCACGTGGCTGTCCTCACCACCCCCAGCGGACGGAGAGGACGCTGAGGCTGTCCGCATTCGCAGTGCGTTAACGCAGATCTGCGATGCGGCCATGCCCAGAGTGCGGCGACGTCCACCTCCGAGGCAGGGGGTCTACTGGTGGTCCCCAAGACTGGCGGACCTTCGTGCGGCGTGTATCAGTGCCCGAAGGTCCTACACCCGCAGCCGGCGGCGTCACCGCGACGTCGAGCGGGAGGGCCAGCTGTACGAGGCGTACCGCAGTGCGCGGACTGCCTTTCGGCTGGCCATCCGAGCCGCCAAGGGCGCGAGTTGGCAGGAGATGTTGGACGGTCTCGACCGTGACCCCTGGGGTCGCCCATATCGCGCGGCGCTAAACAAGCTTCGCGCGCGGCCCCCCCCCCCCCTCACCGAGACCCTCCACCCCGACTTCCTTCGTAGGGTGGTCGAGGAGCTGTTTCCACGGCAGTCGGAACACACGCCCCCGGTCATGGCTCCGCCAGATCAGGACCGGGAGGCCGACGACGACGAGAGTGTTCCGCCCGTGACGGAGTCGGAAGTGGGGGCGGCCGTGGCGAAGATTCGTTCCGCCACCACGGCCCCCGGCCCGGACGGAATTCCAGTCCGGGTGCTGACGTCGCTCCTCGAGCACTTCGAGCCTCGCCTCAGTCAGCTGTTCAACGCCTGTCTGACGTCTGGACGGTTCGCTGAGTGCTGGAAGGAAGGGAGGTTGGTTCTCCTGCCAAAGCCGGGACGGTCCCCGGATTTGCCGTCGGCCTACAGGCCCATCGTGCTCCTCGACGATGTGGGTAAGCTGTTGGAGCGTGTGCTCGCTGCCCGCATCGTCCGACACCTGGAGGAGGTGGGGCCCGATCTGTCGGACGCTCAGTATGGGTTTCGGAGGGGGCGTTCGACCATCGGGGCCCTATTACGCCTGAGGCAGGCGGCCGCGGAGGCCGTCGCCGGGAAGGGAGTGCTGTTGGCGGTGTCGTTGGACATCGCCAACGCATTCAATAGTCTGCCATTCGGCTGCATCAGGGAGGCGCTCCGATTCCATGGAGTGCCCCTGTACCTCAGGCGGCTGGTGGCAGACTATTTGGAGGGCCGCAGTATCCTCTGCGCGGGTCCCGCAGGGGACATTGTGCGGACGCCCATGTCGTGCGGCGTTCCACAGGGGTCGGTTCTGGGGCCGACTCTCGGGTCGACTGGGCGTTGAGAGGGAGTCTCCGCCCCGGGCTGAGCTTGGTGTGCTACGCTGACGACACGCTCGTCACAGCCCGGGGCAGGACACTCGAAGAGGCGGCGAGCCTGGCCACTCTCGGCACCGAGGAGATGGTCAGGCGGATCGAGGCGCTGGGGCTCAGGGTGGCCCTAAATAAGACGGAGGCCCTACTTTTCCATGGGCCTCGTGTGAGGCTGCCCATCGGCGCCTCGATAGTGGTAAACTCCATCCACATCAGCATCCAGGCCCATATGAGGTACTTGGGTCTGGTGCTCGACGGGGGATGGTGGTTCCGGGAGCATTTCCGACAGATTGCTCCCCGGCTTGTCGGCGCGGCGTCCGCCCTTTCTCGACTCATGCCGAACGTGGGCCTGATCAGACCTGTTCATGCATGATCAGACCTGAAATTTGACCTGATCAAACCTGTTCATGCCTGATCAGACCTGACGTTAGACATGATCAAATTTTATTTATCAAATTTAGAGCTTAAAAATGGATAGGCACACACCAGGCAGAGTTAAAACACGACACCTTAAATTAGGGATTTTTAACGCGGACGGTCTCTCCCGACAGAGAGACGAAATAGGCACATTATTACAAGACCAGCAGCTCGACCTTCTTCTGGTCCAGGAGACCTTCCTAAAGCCCTACCATAAAGACCCGAAAATTGCAAACTATAATATAGTGCGCAACGATCGGGTCCACTCCCGCCTAGGCGGGACTCTTATTTATTACAAAAGGTCGCTGCACTGCACGCAATGACGTACATTGAAGCCTCGGTCTGTCGGCTGGCCCTCACGGGCCACCAGCCACTGATTGTAGCATCAGTTTATCTCGCCCCATCGCGTGACAACGGGAGCAACCCTCTTTTAGTAAGCGATCTAGAAGCGCTACTAAACCTCGGCGACGCCGTGCTCATAGCAGGCGGTCTAAACGCCAAGAGTAAGTCGTGGAATAGCCACACCACCAACACCAGAGGCAGGGCCCTGGAAACTTACGCTACCCAGCTTGGTTTCGATATCATAGCGCCTATTGAACCGACGCATTACCCCTACAACGTCGAGCACAGGCCCGACGTGTTAGACATAGCCCTTCTTAAGAACATAAACCTACGTTTAAGTTCGATAGAAGTACTTCACGAGCTTAACTCGGACCACCGTCCGGTGGTAGTGGAACTCTCCCCGCGCTATGGCCCATCAGGCCCTAACCCTCCCACCACAAAAGTGTGTACAGACTGGAACCAACTGAAGTTCAAACTTCAGTCCTCCTCGTCAGTACACCTAGATCAAATCCCCACCAATTTAAACTCCCAAGAGGACGTTACGTCCGCGATCGATTCCCTTACAAATCACGTACAATCGCTAATTAGTGATTGTTCACTGACGGTACCAGACACGAGCGATCGTTTATGGCGCCTACCCGCTGACGTGCGTGATCTGTTAAGGCAAAAGAACGCAGCCATCCGAGCCTATGACCGCTTCCCCTGTGAAGACAACCGCCTTCGAATGCGGTCATTGAAGAGGGCGGTCAAACAGGCTATCCAAGAAGTTCGACAAAATAGATGGGATGCCACGCTAAGCGAGCTTGAGCCGTCTCTCCTCGCCTACTGGCAACTAGCCCGTTCTTTTAAAGAGGACACAGTGTCCACAATGCCTCCACTCACCCGCCCTGACCAACCGCCTGCGTTCGAGGACGAAGAAAAGTCCGAATGCTTGGCAGCTAGCCTTGAGCAGCAATGTACGTCAAGCACACAAAACATAGACGCGCGACACACCGAACTAGTTAATAGCTAGGTGGAGCGTTGTACGTCGCGTACACCCACCATTACCGACACTCCCGACGAACCTACCCCGCCAGTAACAACTGACGAGGTGGGAACGATTATCAAGAACCTCCTCCCTAGGAAATCCCCAGGTTCGGACGGCATTTCAAACAGAGTAATTAAACTCTACCCCCCCCCCCCCCCCTCACTACTCATTATTTTAACTTCTATAATTAACGCCGCAATAGCTAATTGTATCTTTCCATCTCAATGGAAACAAACCGTGGTAATTGGTATCCACAAACCCGGCAAGAAGCGTACCGAACCTTCCTCTTACCGCCCTATTAGCTTACTCAATAGTTTTGCAAAAATATATGAACGCGTAATTCTTAGCCGCCTAAGAACATACGCAGAGGCTAACGCCCTTATCCCGCCGATTCAATTCGGCTTTCGCACGCAACACTCTTGCGTACAGCAAGTACATCGAATAGTCGAGTATGCCAGTGTTAAGCTACAACATAGCTATTTCACGGGTGTGCTACTATTCGATGTAGAAAAAGCGTTTGACAAAGTCTGGCATAATGGCCTTATATTCAAGTTAATCAAGTTAGGTATACCCCGTTACTTAGTTATAATAGTTAGGGACTTTCAACCGATCGTAGCTTCCGCTACAGGGTAGAAGGTACTCTCTCCGCGCGGCATTCATTAAAAGCTGGCGTCCCCCAAGGATCGGTGCTCTCTCCAATTTTGTTCACGCTGTACACCAGCGACATCCCACAACTCAAGAATGTGCAAACTGCACTATTCGCCGACGACACTGCCATCTTCTATGCAGGTCGTTCTATAGAGACAGTGATCAGTAATCTCCAACGAGCGGCTACCACCCTAGATAAATGGTCTAGGAAGTGGAGAATTACTATCAACCCCATAAAAAGCCAAGCGATCATGTTCCACCGGTGGACGGATCGCCTACATCCAATGGCTTCCTTCCCACCAATAACAATGTCCGACCAGTCCATCCCATGGACCAAACAGGTCAAATATCTCAGCGTCACTCTTGACAATCGTCTGTCCTTCGGTCCTCACATAAAGCGAGTTCGCGCGCGCAGCTTTAGTGTTAGGACGCCTTCACAGCTTGCTGCATGCCAAAGCCAAGCTATCACTTAGTAGTAAAGTTAGATTATACACCGCTTGCGTACGTCCCATCATGACGTACGCTAGCGTTGTGTTCACACAAGCGAAACCCCTCAGGTTACACCGTTTGCAAACATTACAAAATAGGTTCATGCGCCGTGCGATGGGAGCACCGTGGTATATGCGCAATGTGGATCTTCACATAGATCTCGGCTTGCCGACCATCAGGCAGTACATGAAGCAGTGCTCTCGCCGCTACTTCGACTCTTCCGCCACTCACCCTAATCCCATAGTGGTTAGGGCTTCTAGCTATACCCCTTCAAAAATTTCCGCGATCCGTCAACCGCGATTAATACTCGACGAACCCGACGACATTATTACGCTCGCCCAAACGGAGGCATACACAGCCCGCGCGTGGGACGTGGGACTATGTGGGAGAACCCACTTTGCCAGCGACCCCCCGAGCCGAGGTCCGTACCCCACAGGGGGTGCCTTCGGGAACGGTCGCTTAACTTTTACGGGTTGAGAGCCCTCAGCGCTCACCCACAGTCCGGGTAAAGTTGTCGTAGCCATCTGAGGCTAACAACTAAGTCACACAAAAAAAAAAAAAAGCAATCGGCTCAGTTTTGTGCCGGCCTACCTAGCGAGCGGAGCTACCGACTTACTTCAAAAAGCTGCTACAAGCTAGGTTAATATGTATAATATTCCTTTATATCTATGTCAATTCCTTTATATCTATGTCAATATATATACACCGTGGAATCTAATTGGCTGTTTTCCCGATGTATATACTCAGTTAATGATATAGAACCATAATATATTTAGCATTCATTCAATAAAATAAAAACATAAATTCTAGTCATTTGCGATCCCGGACGTTTCCTTAAAATAACATTTTTGCATAACTGTAACATGTTTTGTCTAATAATTTTGTTATACCTACGGTCGTTTGAGAGCATCGACCGTAGCTATCAACCTACGATCAAAGCTCTTACCTTGGTTACCTACTTTCTTTAATTACTTTAAAACCATGCCTCCATTTTCTCAAGAATTTCTTCTTCTAATCGAGCAGAATGTCGGCGATACCTACCTCTAGCCTGAGCACGCGTAAGCACTCAAAACTGCCTGTGGGTTAGTAGGCGTATCGTGGCTGATAAAATTATCGCTGTTGTAGGCACAGGCGGATTTATAATGCCACATCTGCGTAACGAATTCAGGTGTTCTGGTTGAGCGTACAGGCATCTAGCCTTCGCCAAGTTGTCTCCAGCAATCGCATAAAAACGAACCATGTCTAACCACTCTACGTCAGAATACTGGTAATGACTTGTCATTTTTTCGCACTTACTAGCACTCGCGTTCGGGATTTGTTATAAACATATGATATACGTCTAAGCCGTTTGGCAAAAAATTGCAAACTGACCTATTAAAACATAGACCAAGGTCGCGCGGCTCGGACGCATCAAAAGCAAGGGGTGCGTGCGGGACGCGGGCGGGCTACGAGCTACAATGCCTAAATATTTTTTTTACCTATTATTGCGATTTAATTCGAATGCTATGTCGTAGGCATGTTGGGAACAATACCGTTGCATATCAGACAAACTTAAGAACGTCTATTTATCAGACTTCTTTTTTCAATGTATTATGTTTTTAGTTATGTGGGGATATTAAGAATGATTAACTGAGTACATACGTTTCAGGCAAACAGCCAATTAGATTCCACGGTGTATACAATTATTATATACGTATATGTATGTGTAAGTGTATATGTCTGTATACGTTTATCGGGTACGTACATGAGTAGTCTGACTATTTAAGTTGTTAATTAGTTAGTTTAAAAATATACACATAATTATATAGAAATACATAGATTACTAGTTAGCTGTTAATAAATTACTAGATTATTAGTTAATTATTAATAAATATATATATATATATATAAAAAATAAATTACTAGTTTATTATTTAATAGCCGTTTTAAAGAAAGGAAAGTTTTTATCTACCTTATATAATGATAAATATATATATATTGTTAATAGCTTTATTAATCAAGTAGACAATAATTCATTACGTGCATATGATATTGAAAGAATTGTCCTCCAACTCCTAACCACTAAGGAGATGTACCTTCCAACACCAGGTCACCTAAATGAGATTATCACTGCCAGATGCAAATATTTGAATAGCTTTGGAAAATATATGTGACACGTAATATGTGCCTATATAATTTGAAGGATGCCCTTGCTTTTCATGAATTCCCATCATCAGATCATGATTTGGTAACAATGGGACCACCTCGGGAGTCAATTTGAAAGAATACAGCTAAAGGTCTATGCGTGCGTATGATATTAAAAGAATTATCCTCCAACACCTAACCGTTAAGGAGATATACCTTCCATCACCAGCCCACCTAAATGAAATGATCACTGCCACATGTATAGCTTTGAAAAGAAAAATACATGAGACACGTAATATGTGCCTATAAAATTTAAGGGTAGCCCCTTATTTCCAAGAATTCCCATCATCAGATCATGATTTGGTGACAATGGGACCACTTCAGGAGTGAACTTGAAAGAATACAGCTAAAGGTCTATGCATGCGTATGATATTGAAAGAATTATCCTCCAACTCCTCACCGTTAAGGAGATGTCCCTACCATCATCAGCTCACCTAAATGAGTTTATCACTGCCAGATGCAAATATTTGAAGAGCTTTTGAAAATATATGAGACAGGTAACATGTGCCTATAAAATTTGAAGGTTGCCTTCGATTTCCATGACTTCCCATCATCAGATCATGACTTGGTGACAATGGCACCACCTCTGGAGTAAACCCTTTAGAAAAAAAAAATATTTTGAAAATCAGCCCACAATTGACAAAAATATCGCTGAACATACATAAAAAAAAATACATACAATGAAACATAGAACCTCCTCCTTTTTGAAGTCGGTTAAAAACAAATGAACCCTTTAGCACGTGAAAAATGTTGTTCGTTGTTCGTCATGTATACAGTTCTACTTAGTATTACTTAGTTTTAATTTCCGCACATTATTTGAGAAAACCACTATACAAGCCTTGACCACAACTAGGAATTGTTGGACTTAAGCATGTGTGCCTCGGCTACGCCTCGGCCCACATTTACAAGTTCGTCCATCAATGCCTTCATCAATCTTTTGCTGGCCGCTACATTAATGTACTATTCTGTGCAAGCGAAATTGCAAATGGGAAGTGAAAGTGATGGCGCCTAGTTCACTATTAAAACCTGATGGTTCCTATTAAAATTTAAGGATTCATCTATCTTCTATCTATACTAATAAATGGAGAGCCGGTTTCTTTTGCTCGGTTATACTGCGGAACCTACTGAATCGATCGGAACAATACCTAAGTACCTATATTATAAGATGCAGCATGTTTCAGAGAAGGTTTTAGTATATGACATGGTGGAAGATGGTGATTATTTATCCGGAAAGGAGGGAAGCGTGAACATAGGTATATAAATGAAGTATATATCAAATAGAGAATATATTTTAATATTTAAATATAAATTATGTTCATTGCACAACATAAATACATTGTATAGTATTTCTAAAAGTTTTAAGTATACATACTAGGTACTATACTATTCACAAATTTTAATTATAAGCAAGTTTTCGATTATTTATATCGAACAGAAATTTTTATTCGTTGTACTTAATTATATAATTTATAATGCTATATTTTTTATATGTAGATACCTACTACTTAATTATTTACTTATAATTCTAAGGCCTAGGTACATATTTTTATTTAAATAATTACCTCAATAGGATTTAGTAAAACAAATAGTGTGTTAAATCAATACTGTGCTTGTAACAGCTTAGTCATAGAGTAAAATAATACATTGGAAACGCTTAGAGAGCCCGCACACATACAATTGCAAGTTGGCCGACTATCGAACGACTAAATTGCGTACTTTTATAATTTAGTTGACCAACTTTATTTTATTGGTTACAAGCCGCAGACTTAATCGATTTAGTCGGTGCCAGTGTTGCTAGCTCGGTGCGTGTGCGTGAAAATGTGGAAACAAAACGCTTTAATTGCTCTATTAATAAAAAGAAGACGAAAACAAAAGAGAACATGTTGGGTGCATCCCATATTAAGTAACAGATTAGACTATGGGAAGCATCATACATTGCATTCTAAACTCAGATATTACCCTGATAAATTTTTCTCATATTACAGAATGAGTATTTCGTCTTTTGATGAGCTCGTATATCTAATCGGGCCAGCGATAATCAAACAGGACACAACTTTACGACTCGCTGTTGCCGTTGAAGAGAGGGTTGGACTAACTCGCAGACTTCCTCCCATAATCTTTTCTTAACATTTATGTCAGAGTATTGTTTCAAGTCCTTTTTGTACAACGCTGGCCTTTTTTAAACTTCTTTTATGAGCTCTTCTACTTTTTCGTTGGCAACAAGTGATTGGGAAGCAGACGTTGTACCCGTCGACGAACATGCGAGCGTGGGAAAATCACGTGCACGCGTGTGGTCGTCTTGCATCTTGCCGTGCGACTGCCCAACAAAGTTGGATAGTGTGCGAACTTGCATAGAGTAACCATGCTAACAAGCAGTTGACCAATAGTTGGACAACTTTTTAATTGTGCGTAATCGGAAGGGAATCTTGGTTCTGATACGATCAATGTCCAATTAATTAGTTGGACGATTTAGTTGGAGAAGATGTGCGGGCTAGCATAAGTAACTATACCTATTACACCTATCTGCGATTTAATCGGCCAACTAGCAATTGCATGTCTGCGGGCTCTCTTAGTGCAGACGAAAAGACGAATGAAAATAACTTTAAATTTTTTTTTTGTAAACCATTTTTTTTTTTGGTTCTGTTCGTCCATTCGGACAGGCAAAGGGATCAAAACCCATACAGCCAAGTCTTATTTAATTATTTTTATATATGTTCATCATTTCTTCATATTATGTAGCTTTAATAGTCATTGCCTGTCAGTAAGTCAAGTCGTTACCATTAATCGGGTGCTGATAACCTAATCAATGGTTTTCTTTGGGAATTTTGGCAAAATATGAAAATACACGTAAACCACTATTATACCATATTCACTACACTTCAGCACTTTAACTGTACCATATTGCATAAAATACTAACAAAATTATTCAATATAACACTACAAAACACTAAAAAAATGAATATAATACAAGAGCGTGACATGACATTTCCACATTCGCGCCAAAACTCCTTTTTTGTAAACCATTTATAACATTATTGCCAGTATCACGTTAGATAGTGTATATAATTTACGGTAATTTAGAATTTAGATTAGTTTTGCATTTATCTGAAATAAAAACAGTGCCCAGATACTACTAGTAAGTACTAATAGTAACTATACCACTATGAATGGCTTTGAAAATAAATGTAGTAGTGTGAAGGTTGGATGTAGTAATGTTTAGAGTTTAATGATATTTAAATACACAAAGGATGAAATGATATAAATTGTTACATGGTTTATGTTATACAACAGGTTGTTAATGTGAACAGGAAGAGGAAAATCATGTTCTATAAGTGATGTGAATAATACATTACTATAATATTACAATGAACCTACCGTTAAATATCGAACACACGGATGTAGCTAGAGGGGAAGTTTTGGCGGTTCAATAGAAGTGTTCAAAATCAAAAACTGTTCTTTTTATATTTCTCGTCGATTAGATTTTAAGTTTGTCAAGCAATGTTTTATTTTTCACGTTTAGATTTTATAACATGAATATATTTTAATATTATGTCATGTATATTTTTATTGTTTTATTTTCTTGAACTCCTTCCAATATTTAAATATCGCTACGCCCGTGATCTGCTACATTAATATTTTTAACTACTCATAAATATCCAGATATTCTTTCTTATAGTTGTCTATATGTAGTTGTGGGACACTACTCACATAAATATATTCTATATTTCTATATAAGTTAAAGTTACCTACTTTTTTAATAATTATCTTTACGATACAAGAGCTTTTAGCTAAATATGCGATATACTCGAATGGAAATATTCATGACAGTAATGTATGTTTTAAATTAAATATCACGTTATATTTATATCTATTCGTCACCTCCGTTGTATTTATCCGGACATATTCTTTCTTCTGCAGGCAAGGGCAGGTTAATCGTTGGTATTTTTATGCCTTCCCAATCACCCTTAAACAAAATATGAAAAATGTTGGTTATCTTTATTACAGCTTGGACACGCTTTATTTATTTACACAACCCTGTCTGACCTACTAAGGAGTTATTACATATTCTTTTCCAGAGCTTGTTAACCCACTGTTGAATACGTTTACTAAATGAGTGTGCAATTGAACTATACCACGCCGGCCGGTCATACGAGATTATGAAGATTCATTTCGAATTCTCCTCTTGCAGTGATGTTTTGTGCCTAAAACATATTAGAGAGTGATCTCACTTTGTCACGTCGATAGGTGGTCCGTATGTATTATTGAAGTTAACGTTAGCCCAAAGTAACCATTCCACGCGGACGAAGTCGCGGGCAGAAGCTAGTATATATATATATATATATATATATATATAGAACGGCACTATAAACTGTCTTTCACTATTTGCTGATGTGAAGGCCGATTGTTAAAACAATGAGTAGTAATCGATATATGGTAACAGCTAAAAACAACAGTCGGCGATGATGAATTGACTGTCCCAACATGTAGGTATCTAAGTAATCTCTTAGTTAATTTCTAACTAAGGCACATCATCAAATAATCTAAATAGCATTCCGTTATAATTTATGCCTATCATTCACCTTCAACTGAGGCACATCATCACCTTTATATCTCTTTATTTCATTAAAACTAAGACTAGAATTGGAAGGCTGACTACTTTTAATGCATATAAAATAGACCTATATTGATTTGTGAAAACAATTATTTTATATTGAGCTAGTTACAAGCATTTCAATTTTAATTTTTAGAAAGATAGAGAGAGCAATACTAACAATATGACGTCAAACTCGCAATCTACATACAAATTTGCGTCTGCAGTAAACTAAACTGTTACTAACTAACTAACTGTTATTAAATATACTATTTAACTACTGTTGTTTGAGGAAGGGATCAAATATGGCCCTCTTCATGACTACTTTAAATATGTAAATTCTTTATTTATTAAAGCATAATTTTCTTAAATTTACAATATTTTTATTATAAATCATATAATTGAAAGTATAATACATATTTTGACAGTATTCAAATACCCAATTACCAATAGGTGCTTTTATTTAAAAAAAATACCATATCGCTGTACCTGAAAACGTGTTCCATCAGATTTGTTGCACTGCATAGATATTGGTGATTCTGTGTAAAGATCGTGCAGCGTGCTCGCTCTGAGACGCGTCCACGGTGTTATTGACAAATAATTGTCACGCGGTGATGACATATATGAGATAGACATGTTATCCCACCTGAAAAATAAAATTCACACTGATAGAAATAAAAATTATGAACAAATCGACTAAATCGAGTAAGAAATAAGATTTTTCTCAGGCGCATCGCAGCTATCTCTCTGATCGATTTATGCTTTTATCGTCTGAACATGAAGACAAAAGTATAATTTTGACAGATTTTTCTTTAAATCGCATGTAAGATAATTCTCATCACTTATGTAAGTATTCAATGAAACAATTGAGAAAACGTAATGTGGTCACTGTCGCAGGTTCTATGCTGTTGTTGAAAATTTCCTAATGGAAATATTCAGTGAAGTGGCTGGCAAAATTGTAATCGGTAAACAGTTGGAAGAGCAGGACAAAGGGTTCAATTGTTGTTTTAAAATGAGCTAACTACTAATTTATTAAATTAATATTTTTTTTAAATAAATGAGAATTTAAGAAAATATACACAACTAAAGAATATGCAGGTTTTGAAGTTATTACATATTCTGTACTTTTCTCACAAAACGATGATTTGTTTGGGAGAAACGATAGACGCAGATTAGTATGGAGATTGTGAAGTATACCGTTAAAATTGAAATACTCCCTATCTGGTTATTATTCTAAATATGGTGCTATGTTGTTTCCCAAAATCCAAATCTAGGTTTGGTTATCGATATCCTCATCATCCTAATTTAATTCTAATTAGGGTAGCTGCTAGGACATATTATGTCCGCACATATGGCAAATAGTTTCATCACCGGGCACCTGCCTCACATCAACACTCTAGGAACGTAATTGTGGCACCGAGGAGATCGTCAGGCGGATCGAGGCGCTGGGGTTGAGGGTGGGCCTGGACAAGACGGAGGCCCTATTGTTTCATGGGCCCCGCATGGGCCCTCCCATCGGCGTCTCTATCACCGTCAATTCGGTTGACATCAGCATCCGGGCCCATATAAAATATTTGGGCCTGGTGCTCGACGGGAATTGGTGGTTTCGGGAGCATTTCCGTAGGCTCGCTCCGCGGCTTGTCGGCGCGTCGTCCGCCCTATCGTGGCTTATGCCGAATGTGGGCGGACCCAGCGCTACGTGCCGACAGTTGTACGCGGGGGTCGTCCGGTCGATGGCCCTGTACGGCGCACCGGTGTGGGCGGGGTCCCTGACCGTCCGACTCAGGGCTCTTCTGTGGCGACCACAGAGGGCCATGGCGGTCAGGGCCATACGCGGTTACCGCACGGTGGCGACGGAGGCAGCGTGCCTGTTGGCCAGGACTCCCCCGTGGGACCTGGAGGCGGAGATGCTCGTCGACCTGTATCGGCGGGTGTCGGGGGTGCGAGTGGAGGGCGGTGCGGTCTCGCTGAGGGAGCTCACCGCCTGGCGCGTTGACGCCCGCCGAGGCGTCATTGCCCGTTGGGCAGTCCGGCTGGAGAGGCCTCGGTTCGGTGTGCGGACCGTGGAGGCCTTCCGACTGGTGCTGATGCAGTGGTTAAAACGGTGGCACGGGGTGCTCTCCTTTCCACTGGTGCAGGTTTTGACGGGACATGGGTGCTTCGCCAAATACCTGCACATGGTCGTCCGGAGGGAGAGTACACCGTCCTGCCACCACTGCGATTGCGACGAGGATACGGCGCAGCATACGCTCGAGGTTTGTGCCGCTTGGGCAGTGCAGCGCCGTGAACTCGTCGCAATCATCGGTGCCGACCTGACGCTGCCGACCATCGCCAGGGCGATGTTCGACAGCGTCAGGAACTGGGACGCGGTCGCAACCTTCTGCGAGGCAGTAGTCTCGCGGAAGGAGGCGGCGGAGTGCGTGCGCGAGGAACGTCTCCTCGGCGACGCGAGCCACCGCCGGCGCCTGGGGCGGCGCAGGCGCGATTACCTGCGCCTGATGCCGCCCTAGCTGAGGCCGCGGGTGACTGGACCGGGGAATTAGTCCATCACTCGCCGATAGGCTGACCGCGTGAGGAAAGACCGACGTCCTCCCCGAGGGGGGGACATCGGTCAAGGCGAGGGTACCCCTAAGGGGGTATTCCGTCAGGCCGGCTACTGACGTCAAGTTCACGCTGCTCCAGTGGACGGTTCTACGACGAAGGCGAGGTGTCACGGGTGGGTTACGGGTGTGCGTGCTTACGCTCCTCTGTCGCCCCGGACGGAGTGGTGCGAGGAGTGCGCCGACCGTAGGCCTCACAAAAAAAAGGAACGTAATTGTTTGCTAAATGGCGTCAGAAGAAGTTGGTCCAGGTCCAAGTAAACGCCTCTTAGTCATCGTTTATAACACCCATTGTAAAAGTTGATAATATTCGTAAACGGCACCGCTCAGAACCGTTTATTTTATAAATATTCTATTTAGTCTAAATTTGTACACGATAGAAACAGTTTGATCAAAAACAATGGACGCATATAGGGTTGATGCAGTCATGTCGGATGTTCGGGCGAACCTGAATGGGTGCAGATAGACCATAGGCCACTAACAAGATAGTACTTTCTACTCTTACCGGTATTCAAACTCGAAGTACTTCTCAAGGGCTAAATTGGACACGGCACTCTTGCACACTTCTAACTCTGTAGCGGGATAGTAATGCATATAGTTGACACACATCTCATCTGTGATAGCGTGACCGCCGATCGTTGCGTTCTCTTTCTCCTCTGTATTATATACACATGTTGTTTCTAGATAGTCACCCTTGAAATTATACAAAATTATATGTAGGTAGTTACGAAAACCGTTAAAAAGAAGTTTAAAAGCCGAAAGGATCACTCTGGCTTTATATATTTATCATCACTAAAGGGAAATTAAGGTGGTAATAATATATGTAGGTGCTGTGTGGTAGCGGCTACGAATACTACCAACACTTACTTTGCTCGTCGATGTCGTAAAAGACGACTAAGAGCCTTATAACGACCTGGGCCAACACTATCTGATGCCGTTTGGTCAACAATTACATTCCCAAGGAGGGTTGACGTCTGGCAGGCGGCCGGTCGTGAGGACGACGCCTCGACGGCGAAAGCTGTCGGGGCGTCGACAGGAGAGGAGCCCGAGAAGGCATACCGCCGAGCGGGCCACCGAAGACAAAGATCGGGTACCGGTGGCCTGCTCGCACAGCGAAGAAGAGGTGCTTGCAGGATGGGTCAATGGGGTTGCGCGCCGCCTCTTCCGTCACCCCGGACCGATTTGGCGGGGTGCGACGTCCATGGCCCATCGCAAAAAAAAAAA
This sequence comes from Lymantria monacha, assembly GCA_905163515.2. Taxonomy (NCBI): domain Eukaryota; kingdom Metazoa; phylum Arthropoda; class Insecta; order Lepidoptera; family Erebidae; genus Lymantria; species Lymantria monacha. Next base: position 24,220,629 of record LR991093.1, read on the forward strand.
AAAAAAAAAATGCGGCCGGTCATAAAACTATTGCCAATAACTATGGAGGGTAAAACTAAGGAGAACCATCTTGTATGGGGGATTAGTCCAAAAAGTGTCCACTTGTAAACAGCAAATTATTGTTCGAACACTCACCGAAATAGCGCTAGTGTAGCAAGTGGAAATGATATGAATGTAGCAGTAATAAGCAGAGTGAAGTGTGCTGAGTTACGTAGTCAACTGTGATTTGATAAATAATAACCTATGAACCTATGAAATTTGTGGCGCTCTTTTTAAAATTCTTCCACTTGCTACTATAGCACCACCTTAATTTGCTTCCGTTCAATGGACACTTCTTAATACACCGAGATGGTCCTCCTTAGTTTTTATCCTACATACCAATAACTTTTACAATATGTACTATGAAAGAAGAGTACATATTGTATCGACCCCAAGTAATTGGGATAAGATTAGGAGAATGATGATGACTAAAGGGAAAATAAGGGGGTGCAATATATTGTTAAACCGTCACTAGAAAGCCTCTTACATATTTATACATGGCAAACCCGAATCTGTAGATTGTCTACTATTAATCATCAGCATCTCAGCTCATATACGTTCCACTGCTAGGCTCAAGACTACGCCACAATAGGAGGTAAATTGACGAAGTATAGATACCACGCTGATCAGATTGGCCGGATCGGGTCTTATTTTGAGTTAACTTTTTCTTGTATATAAGATAATGTATAAGGGATGTAAGCCTTAGAGCTCTATTAAGACACGCACAGGCAAGATAGGGGATGACGAATTGTTCTTATTCCGTCACCACGCGGTAGAATATTAGTAAACTAAGACCAACACTTTTATAAGAATACTAATTTCTGTACTTATAGTAATACTAATTTCTGTACTTAATGGTAGTTAGTTATAATCACCTCTTTTTGTAAGTTAACAATCGCAATTGGTGTTATAAGTGCCAGGCTAGTTCTGCTCCATATTCTTCTGATGATACCTGAGGCGGTTTTTACAGCTCTCACCGAAATATAAGGGATGATAAGTAGTTTTTTAAACCATCACACGGGTAACTTATCATTCACCCTCAAGTAGGTAATAATTGCCAGCAATAAAAATACATTTTATTATTATACTTACTGGCAACAATCTGACTGGTTGGTGTAAAATCCTAATCTCTTGAAAATGTGTGGAGTAATGCATATCTTTGTTCAAGTATGGAAGTTCAACACCTTGACGGGAATGTCTCGTCCACACAGCCACTCCAGTTAAATGTGTATGCAATTGACTACCGAATACTATAACACCTTCTGTTGGTAGACCCTTTGAATATAATTTATTAATACATATAACAATAAACTATGTTCATTTCTTAACACGTTTTTTGGTCTTTGACATAAAGATACTATTATACTGATAATACTGCTGGGTATTGGTTGTAAAAAAATTGTCATCGGTACTTGATAAGTAAAAAGAAAGAAAGAAAGAAAAGTATTTATTTTGTGCCACAAAGGAGAGACGTTAGGAACACACAGAAAAACAAAAAATAAACCTCAAATAAATGAAAACATAAAATCTATAAACTAAATAAGGAGACATAATAATTAGATCGAGTGAACGTCTCAGCTGCGGCAGAAAAAAGGATAACTGCTCTGGCAATTGTTGTGCTGTCAATATAACACCACAACGCTGATTTTCAGCAATGTCCTTTTTGTGTGTGTGTGCAAAGTTTAAAATTAATCTGACTTATAGATGGGAGGGTGAAAATTACCTTCAAAGATTCAATTACATACAAACATGTATATAAAACACAAACACCTGGAAATTACAATAGATGAGGTAAGAGAAGCAGTGAGGAGTATGAAGAATGGAAAGGCTGTAGGGCCCGATGGTATACCAGTTGAAGTATGGAAGATTTTGGAAGAGGATGGGTATATGTAGTTAACTTTATTTCTCGATAAGCTGCTGCGCGATGAAGTAATCCCATCAATGAATGGTGCAGTAGTACGCTAGTGCCCATTTTTAAACATAAAGGGGATGTTCAGGACTGCGGTAGTTATCGAGGAATAAAGCTCATGTCACACGGTATAAAAGTGTGGGCAAAGTGATTGAGAAACGATTGCGAGAAGAAAGTGAGATCACCCAAAACCAGTTCGGATTTAAGTCGAGCCGCGGGGCAACGGATGCCATGTTTGCACTGCGCCAACTGTGCGAAAAATATCGTGGTGCACATAAAAACTTGCACATGGTATTCGTTCATCGTTGACCTCGAGAAGGCCTATACAGACAGAATACCGAGAACAGTTTTGTGGTGGGTACTGAAAGAGAAAGGTGTGCCTGTGAAGTATGTTAGGTTAATCTGTGCCATGTACCGACAATATAGGTCGTACGTGAAATCAGCGGTTGGAGACTCCGACGAGTTCGGTGTCGAAGTGGGTCGGCGTTAAGTCCTTACCTCTTCCTGTTGATAATGGATGCATTAACATCGGAGATACAAGACTCTTCCTGTATGCACCCTGGTGCATGCTATTCGCTAATGACATTGTTCTCGTCGGGAAAGAGGGCCTTGAGATACAGAGCATGCTGGAAAAGTGGCGCTGTAAATTAGAGAATGTAGGCTTGAAAATCAGCAGACCAAAAACAGAATACATGTTCTGCGATTTTGGCGGTCTCTCCAATTTTACACCCATAACTCTAGATGGAATTCATAGGTACTCCTTTCGAGCATACTGGGATAGCCCAGTATGCTCGAACTTTCGATACCTCGGTTCTCTTATCCAAAGCGATGGCAACCTGGATCGTGCGGTGAAGCACAGAGTTGATGTGGGATGGATGAAATGGCGGTAGGTCACGGGTACAACATGCGACCCCAAAGTACCCCTTAAATTAAAGGGCCAAATATATAAAACCCTAATAAGACCTGCTGTGCTGTATGGATCAGCATGTTGGGCGACAAAAGCGACGGATGAGAGACGACTGCATGTAGCGGAAATGCGAATGTTGAGATGGATGTGGTGTGATTAGAATGGATAAAATAAGAAATGAACATATAAGAGGAAGTTTTAAAGTTGCGCCAGTGACGGAAAAGTTAGGGAGTGAAAGATTGACATGGTATGGACATGTGATGAGACGGGATGAAAGTAATGTTGTGAGGAAAGTTAAGTTAAGTTAAGTATGAATGTTGAAGGCTTAAAGGGTAAGGGAAGACCGAAGAAAAAATGGATGGACTGCGTGAAACATGACATGGATAGACAAGGAGTGACCACAGAGATGACGTCTTATAGAGTTGTATGGAAGGAGAAGACATATTGCGTCGACCCCAAATAAATTGGGATAAGAGCAAGTTGATGATGATGTATATAAAACACATGAACATAAAATATGTATCTTACATACATAACAAGTTAATAATAATAATTAAAGAAAAGAGAATTAGGCCAGATTGCTCGAAATGATGCTTGATTTTTTTTAAGTATGATACTGAATCGATGAATAAGCACTTGTATTGCGGAGTTTTCATTTAATTCACTATTACGCTGTTAAATATATAATGAAATGCCATTTGTTCATATTTTAAACCCGCGCTTATCTTAAAGAATATATGTTTGCATTTTCGTTTAGAGACAATTTGGCGCACTATTTATCAGAAAATGTTTATACAATGTTCCAACTTTTCAGCTAGAATTGTATCAAGAGACCCAACAATTTACAATTAAATTATCAATACCTAATTTAAAATATTTGTTTAAGTAAACACGCTGCACCAAGAAAATAATCCTTGTATTGCCGGGGACTTTCATCTCATCAGTCACGTAATGATTATTTTTTATCGATTTAGCTAAGCTATTTCTAAGTCTCATTTACGAACTGAAAAGTTATTTACTATGTAATAAATTAAATTACCACTCCTGTACACTGCGGGATACAGTATCCAGTCAAAGGGAAAGCCTTTTGTCGACCGGGTATAGCCATTTTGTCGGTGTATTCCAAGCCCAGCTCCATGATTGCCGCGTCATACTTACGCTTGTGGCTAGTTATGTGTAGCATTATGCCTGAACTGTCCACCCAGTCTGAAAATAATTATATGCACTGTTTTACACGATAGGTCCGTGTGAATATGGCCTGAGAACACAATATATACCTAATGAGAGTATTGTACTCGCAGCTTTGATTTAATTACTAAGCGTTTGAAATATGCCATCAAATTAAATGAAGCGTTTTTCAGTATTGTTGTCATGGCGACGAATCAAATATATGTATATCACGCCCATACTTTGAACAACAATTTGTGAATCATACAAAGTATTGTTTTAAGTGAGAATCGAAGCCGCATAGAGGCATCGCTTGGCATAAGAGGTCCATAATAATCACTGCGCCATCTATGCAATCGTTTATTATATGATTGACATAATAAGCTCGTTTTATTACATGGTTATAAAACTACATAAACGAAATAAGTCATTTCTATCTCAGTTTGAAAGAGCAAGACTTGGACTACAAAAGTTCAGTTTTCTTCATCTCAGCCTATATAAGCGCCACTTCTCTATAGTGGGAGGGAAGTTGATCTACTACCCTGTGCTGGTTGGACTGGTTGGCATAGAGTTAAATGTCGAGTTTGCCTTCTCATGCATCAATGTAATATCCATATTATATCCATTAGTTTTTTTTAAAGACCACCAATCTACACTAAGGTAATAATCCTTGTATTACGGGGGACTTTACAAACATATAATTAAAGCAGACAAATGACACCCAGACTCAGAACAACACTTTCTGGATCGAACAAAGTATTGGCCTGCGTTGGAATCGAACCTCTTCGCATTTGTGCAATCCATTAGTCGTTTTTACTAAATCCACAGTCAAGAAAGAGTTTGATGAATTGTCTTAATCAGTCACAATACGGCGAAAATATACTTACCATTTCTCATTTCTGGGTTATTGTAATGTACTTCAAGCATCACGTATTTATTAGTCTGTGGTCCACCTAGTGGTAATCCGGCTTCCTTAGGATATGTGAAAGGAAGCGCACCCATAGCCCAAGCCGCTTTGACCTGAAATCAATTTTATTAGTTTGCTATTCATATGCATTTGGGAAGACTATCTATCCATTAGCCTAAAGACGTCCACGTAATAAATTCCCGAGGATAATGCTATTGCCCTTCCCCTTTCATTTTCATCTCAGTCGTTTTTACCTGTCCTATGGAAAAGTAAGCACATCAGTTTTTTTTTATTCGAATGCCAAGGAAGGCACTAATATTACGTGTAGTAGCAAGCGTGATCTAATCGCAAATTATATACAAAAAAAAAATTAAAGGATGCCGCTTGCAACTAAATTTAATATCGAAATTTAACTTAGGCTTTTAGCATCATACTGTCTGCTAAACCAAAGTAAATTCTTACTTTATAGTTAAGTTTAATTTTAATTTTGCTTTTTAATCACAAAATTGTTTCGCTCTTTTTAGCGCCTTACTTATAAATTGTGTTTTTTGTAGCCGGGTTTTCGGGCTTTCTTTCTAATTATTTATTTTATTAAAAATACCTTACCTTTGAACAAACTTTGGTTATTTCAGGTCTGTCTGGAGCGAAACAGTTGCCTTCGTATAGAGGGACATCTTTATTAGGATCTGAGTCACAGTAGAACACTTCCATGTGATGTACTAAACCTTCATTGCCATGGGTTATGATTGATTCGTACTGAAATATAGAAATATTAAATCTTCAAATAATCTAATTGTAAATGTTTTAGCGACCTTCAAAATAAACTATGGCCTTTTGTTTGGGTAGGCTATGGTCCGAGCACACGCCGCCCGTTCTGTCCAGGGCGACGGAAGGGCAGCGCGCCGCCCCATAACCCACCGTATTCCCTCCCCATCGCCATTGGGCCGGCCACTGGTACCACCTCCTTGCCAGCCGTGGCCAGCCCGGCGGATTACCCTTTCAGGTACCATCCTCCGTCGACACCCTAGCTTACTGCTGGGGTGTCGCCCTCACGCAGTCAGCCTCTCTGCAGGTGATGGACTATTCCCTGTTCCAGTCACTCGCAGCCTCGGTTAGGGCGGCAACAAGCGCAGATACTCGCGCCCACGCCGCCCCAGGCGCCGGCGGCGGAGCGTGACACCGAAAAGGACCTCCTCTCGGAGCCGCGCCGCCGCCTTCTTTCGTGAGACGACTGTCTCGCAGAAGGCGGCGACCGCAGACCAGTTCCTGACGCTGTCGAGCATCGCCTTCGCGATGGTCGGCAGCGCCAGGTCGGCACCGATGATTGCGACGATTTCACGGCGCTGCTCTGCAAGGCCACACAGACCTCGAGCGTGTGCTGCGTCGTGTCCTCACAATCGCAGTGGCGGCAGGACGGTATCCTCTCCCTCTTCACGACCATGTGCAGGTACTTGCCGAAGCAACCATGCCCCTTCAAGACCTGCACCAGTCGGAATGAAAGGACCCCGTGCTGTCGACCCAACCACTCCATCAGCACCGGCAGGCCTCAATAGTCTGAACACTGAACCGAGGCCTCTCCAGCCAGATTGCCCAACGGGCAATGATGTCACGGCGGGCGCCGCGCCGCCATGCGGCCATCTCACTGTGCGAGACGATGCCGCCCTCCGCCCGAACTAGGACCTATGTGAAGAATAAGGAAGAAAATATATCATGCTTTACTTTTTCCGTCACAAAACTGGCTGAGGGATATCAGTAGAATGGACAGCTCCTAGTAATTTTGTAACGCAAACTACTTTCGCCAACTTTGCACTCAATTTAAATAAAAAGATTATTATTATATAATACTATTACTAGCTGACCACTACAGTTCACCAACTTCGTACCGCTTGAAATAGTCAATATAATAATTATCATCTTAACTTCTAGTTAAACTTTATGAGATTATTAACCAAATAAATGAAACATTAAAAAATAAGTTTAACAGTTTATAAAAAAAAAAAAAAAAAAAAACTTTAATTAAAAGTTTTGACTGCACAGATGGCGTAGTGGTTAAGATACTGACCTTCCGTGCCAGTGCAGTCGATTCCTACATAGGACAATACTCTGTGCGATCCACAAAGTATAGTTCTGAATCTGGGTGTAATTGGCCTACGTTAATTATGTGTTTGTAAAGTCCTCCGCAATACAAGGATTATTTCCTTAGTTCAGGGTGGTGCTCTGCTATTTGGGAAGAAGAAGAAACCAACAAATCAAATATCATAAAATTCTCGTATTATAAATGGCAACACAAGTGTTTTATAAATTGTAATATTTAGTAATTCCATTCAATAAACAGAAAAAGTAAAGTCAGTAAGTACCTGTACAATATGATGACTCTTCTTAGTGATGAAATCAGGTAGCTTGACAACTTTGCACCAATAAGTAGTGTCGCCGCCGGGTACTTTGAGGTTTTCGTTCGTCAAACGTAACTGGTATGCATCACCGACTTTAGCGTTGCCTAACGGAGTTAGTAAACGCACCCTGATAAAGCTATGGTGTTGACTAGACGTGCTCACTGGTGACAGCCCTTTTGATGAAAATAATTTGTCGTCGCCGTGTGCCCAAATTACGTGGATCGTGCCATCCTTAAAGAAAAGATTTTACAGTGCGACGCACTTGTGAGTGTTGACTTAAAAAGCAGAAATAAAAATTAGATGTACCTATGAATGTAATATTAAATATATATGTAATATTAAAAAGCCGATGTCCTATCTGTGCGCAAGCTGTTTGTGTATCAATGCATACGCAGATATCACAAAATTACTGTACCGCACTCCACATCATCGAGTAGGAGTAGGAGGGTAGATAAATGCCCTGTCCCTAAAGTGAGAAGTAGATTTGCTCAGCAACACTATAGTAACGTTGCACCTAGATTGTATAACAAATTAAATTTAAAATATTATAGTAAAAACTTATCTAATTATCAAATTAAAGATAAAATTAAACTTTGGCTTAAGACATTAGACTATAATGAAACTGAAAAGCTTTTAGAAATTATAGAATAGGATCAAAACTGAAATAAATATCGACACACACACTTGCATGCACACATTCACACTCTCTAACACACACATGCACGCATAGACACTTACGCATACAACCATATGCAAACACACATATATGCACGCACGCACACACGTACGCACGCACATGCATACACACACATTCACGCACGCACAAGACCACCTCACGCACACTATACACAAGTACGAAAGCTCACGCGCAAAATATATGCACACATACAATAGTATCTATATATTAATAAGTGTAAGTTGTAAATATTATTTTGATAATTTATTATGAACTCATGGAATGAAACTGGTTCCTAACATACAGCTCACGCTAATTTGGGAGTCAGAGATTGTAAAAATTTGTTAAAAAGTTAATGGCATAATAAACATTTTTATTATTATTATTGTATCTCCATTTATTCACGGGATCTTCCGTAGGGAAGATACCCGGTCCTTTGGTAGGCTTACATGGGGATATGGATCCAACACGCAGAGGCCTTTAGAGAAATTTAATCTAAATATTGGGATGGGACACCTACCGATGACATTCCACGTCTGTACATAACATACGTGGAATGCCAGCACTAAGTGTAAAACTATTGTGTGATGATGGTATCTAATATATGAATATGGGAGTGGGTGCTTAGTGGACTGGTTCATCTTATATCTATGAAATTATAAACTGTCGTCTGCCTTCAAACCCATGTTAAGAGATGAACGGTGGCAGATTATTATTATTATTATTATTATATATAATATAATATTTATAATTTAACATACATACATATCATCACGCCGTATCCCTTGCAGGGTAGGCAGAGAGAACAGAGTGCCAGAGAACTCTATCCTTGCATACTTCACTCGCTTCCTCAACATTCATTATTCTCTTCATACACGCTCGCCGGTTTCGGAGTCTCTTAACTCCACCTTCCTTCAGTACGTGACCAATCCGGTCTAGGTAGGCGAGTCTCGGTTTCCTCCGGTACCTACATCCTTCCACTTTCGCATTGTATATCTTCTTAACCAGACGTTTGTTCGGCATTCTTTCCACATGTCCGAACCATCGGAGCATTCCCTTTCGCATCTTTACACCAATACTCTCTTTCATACCTACTCGCTCTCTTACGTCGTCGTTACGAATGCGGTCGGTCAGCATAACTCCACAGATTTTCCGTAGAGATCGCATTAATTTTGCTTTCATGCTCTTTTCTTCATACCCAACTCTCGCTTCCATACAGTAATGTTGGAACAAGCACAGCGTTATGTATTGCTACACGTGCCTTCTGGCTGAGATAGTGGCTACCAAGAAGTTGACCCAACGCTCCGTTCCCTCTATTTCCCGCATTCACTCTTCGCTCTATATCAGTGGTGTACCTTCCATCTCGGCTAAAACCACATCCAAGATATACAAATTCATCCACTTACTGTAGTACATCATTACCTATTTTTACTCTTACATCTGTTCTGGCTTCATCTCTTTCAAAGACTATTATTTTGGTTTTGCTCACATTCATGCGTAGACCCCTTTTCTTACAATCTTCTGTCATTGTGTCGACCAGAGTCTGCAGGTCAGTCGCTGACTGCGCCAGCAGGACTGCATCACCTGCATAGAGCAGAGCATTGACCACTGAGTCACCCATCTGGACTCCCACTTTCATATCGTTCAACCTTTGGAGACATTTATCCAGATATATGATAAGCAGCCTGGCTGATAGAACGCACCCCTGCTTAACGCCGATATTGACTTCAAACCGAGGCGACATTCCATCATCCAGCCGCGCACAAGCTCTACAACCCATGTAACTGGACTGCACAGCTTGCAGCAATTTACCGTTAATACCATACTCCGGTAAAATGTCCCAAAGTTCGTTTCGTACAACCGTGTCAAATGCTCTCTCCAGATCCACAAAACTGCAGAAAACCCTCTGACCTAGAGCCAGATGCTTCTCCACAATGTTGCGCAGAGAGAACACTTGATCCATGCATCCCCTTCCACTCCTGAAACCTCCTTGTGCCTCACACATTAAACCATCGGACGCCATCCTTATTCTCCTTTTTAATAATTTTAGCATACACTTCTGCTGTTAAGTTTATGGCTCTATAATTTGTGCAGTCATAACGTGAACCCTTGTTTTTAAACAAAAGCATGATGACTGCGCTATTCCAGTCCCTGGGAACGTAATAATTTAACACTTGAATACTTAAAAAATAAAATTATAATTTTAAGAAGATATAAAACTTGTTGCTATGACTTAAACATTGTATTTTTAATGAGAAGACTTAAATTTTGACCTGACTAGAAGAAAACTGTACTTTGATTATTCTGTCAAGATTTTTTAACATTTCACACCCCTTGTAGATCACACAAAGTATTTTACTATATGGGAATGTTGAAAAAGAACCTTTTTCATTGAACACAAGGGATAGCTACTTACATTCTTAAGCTGTTTGCGTAGTTACGACAGCAGTAGGTATTTTTGTAGAATATTTTACGCAGATTCTTACATGTCTGAATCTGATGAATGATTTGCGTTTTATTTACCGTTAGTCATCTTGTATGTATTTCAGGATTACATCGTTGGTATAATTCTAAATTTAGTCTCCATTATTGTTGATTTACTCAATTAATATTGAGTAAAAAATTTACATAAAGATAAGGAAAACTTGAAAATAAAACTCTATACCGAGATGTCTGATCAGCGCGGTAGCGTGGTACTCAGGTTATTTCCCCTTCTGTGGTGGAGAAGGCTCGAGCACAGCAGTGCGACATATATCAGCTGAAATGATTATTATGATGAAGTACATAAGCTTTATAGCCGAAGGCGGCAACCTTCGGCGTCGACCCGAAATGGTATCGGAAAGAGTAACCTGCCGGACACTTAAGACAAGGACCGCGTATTGCCGGCCCGCCCACATGGCGATAGAGAGGAAAATGTATATATGTATCATTACATGTATTATTTGTCCGGGGTATGACCGTACGCCTGTAGCCAAAAATAAACCCCACGCTTTTAATTTTACTGGATAAATCAATACAAAAAGGCGAGAATATATATTTTTTAAATTCAACTCGTAAATCTAATATAAACTATAATACATGATATATATTACTTATATTATTTATGATATATTTACATGATAATCAGCAATAGTAAATAGCAAAGAATATAAAATGCTATTAAATAAAAAAATATATGAAACGCTATAAATAGTTTATTTACCTCGATGACATAGTCATCGTCGTCACATGTATCAAAAAACCGCTCAAAAACTAAGCTTCCGGTCTCATCGTCAAAGAAAAATGCCTCACAATTTTGTATACGATCACGTGTCAGCGTTCCATCATCATCAGCATGCATATCCTGCAACATGATAAATATATCAGACTTATTTTTAGTTTAAATTGAAGGAAATGACTAAACTGTCATGACACAATTACTTCTTTTTACCTTAACATGCAACTCTCTTATAGCCAGGGCCGGACTGTAGTTTAAGGGGCCCTAGGCTGATACTACTTAGCGGGCCCTTAATTACACAAAGTATAGGAAAAAATAAGAAAATAAAATATTTGATTTATATTATAATATATTATGCCTTAGTGTTTGTTAAATACAACCGTAAATATATTGACAAATTAAAAAGCAACCTTTCTGCACTTTCCTTTGGCATATTACATATTTAAAATATTATCTATTTTTGACGATGACTTGACTTAGATGGGGGCCCCTTGAATCAACGGGGCCCTAAACTGAAGCCTTAAGCCCTATGGTAGATCCAGCCCTGCTTATAGCAATTTATCAGTTAGGCTCTGAAGCAAGATAAAGTCCAATAACTTAGTCAAACGATAGCAGATTGCGAGGTTCTGGATGGAGGAAAAAAATGTTGTTGGATTTTCTGTTGATGGCTTCGATGTTGGAGAATTTTCGCGGGCAATTCGCAATAGGCAGCTTGAACTTCAGATCTAATTTACCGATACTGACCTGGATCCCTCTTATATAGCGCAAAGCGGGTGTTTTTCCATCCCTTCTTATCTTTGCGACCATTAACTCGTGAGACAAATATATACCTTATGTTTTTATAATGTAAACTATTAATAGCACAAATAAAAATAAGGCATATGATATAATTAATTAATTAATCACAAAATCAATCTCCATACCTCAAAGTGATGGTATCCTTTATAATCGGTCCAGAATAAACACATGTCAGAATTATTAAATTGTCCTCTATCAGAGAAACCTAGTGCGAACCAATTGTACGTAGGTCCTTTTTCTGCAATTGAAACTTGGAACTGTATCTTTCTAATGGAATAATCTACACGCCATTTGAGTAAGATTTCACCATTTGGATCCAACACTGATTCGCTTGCCGCCAGGCGATGATCTGATAAAGGAGTATATATATTGTTTAAATTGTGAAATTTGGAATGGTAATTACCAGCTTTAATGATGTTAAGTCTAATAATTAACAAACTAATTCATTGAATGACGGGGTAAGAAAACAATTCACAACTTGTTATCATGTCTGAGAGTGCCCTAAGAGTCGGCTAAGGTATATGATAAGCGCCGGGTAGGCTACCAAAGAGAAAGACCGCGTTCCGGTGACACACACGGCGTCAAGAGGTTCATTGTTGGGCGGGTATACGGGGTCGTGCGCCGCTTCTCTCGTAGCCCCGGACGGATTAGCGGAGCGTGTACGCACTGTAGCCCGCCGCCAAAAAAAAAAAGATATGATATGCAGATACAATTACAGCCAGAGAAGGCAAACCAGAAATAAAACCGTATGCCAACACGTCTGGACAGCTTACTGTAGCAGGTTAATTCCTCTCCTGTAGTGGAGAAGGATATCAAGAGTGAGTATTATATAAGCATATGCAGAATAAAAATAGACTTCCAACAGCCATTGTTGGAGCGTTGATGGAATTATTTATAAGATTTATCTGGGGCGGCAATCTTAGCCTTTTTCACTAGACTTTATATGGGACATACAGGGGTTTAAAACCTCAATGATAGAAAATAGTACGGTGAAAACCAGATAACTTGAAATAGTGTAATCTAGAACCAGTATCTATATTTAGTACTAGGTTCCTAATGAAATTGAATATTGGGAGACGTATTTCTTTCATCACAATTTTTATACTAACATGCTCTAGAATCAGAGGTAATTTGGTATACTATACTAAACACTGGCCAGACGTGATGGTATGGTATTATTTTTGAGTTTTCATTTTATGTAGTCCATTTAAATCTCTTAAAGGTCTGGAATTTCATGTGAAAATGTATTCCTACTTTGTCAATAGATACAATAATATTTTATAATATACTAGCGGACCTGGCAAACTTCGTTCCGCCTAACAGTCAATGTATGAGAAGTAAAAATTCTACAACTCGATCGCAACGCCACCTACTGGGTCCAATTGCGAATCTAAACCATTCTCGAATCCACTTGAAAACACAAAATTTCAACAAAATCCGTCCAGCCGTTTAGGAGGAGTTCTTTGACATACACACGTACATAAAAATTATGTAGGTATACATATATAGATAGCAATTTTCTTCACTAAGACTTACCTGCATCCTTCTTGATTATATACGAGAAGTGTGAACAAACGAACAAAGACAATATTACGAAGATAGAATTGAGAGCCATCGTTAACTTTAAACCATGTTCCTACGGATAACGAACACTGGTCCGTTTGCTTCGGAAGCAAGAGAGACAATGGTCCCTTCTGTAGCTCTAGCTATGTCTACGGGTATTTATTGCAGTATGTATTGGTATGCCGGTTCGTCGCTGAATATTGAAGACTGTGATGTGGTACAGTCAGCTATAAAATTCTTTGCTTTTATTAAATTCCAGGTCTTATGTTTGTGAAAATGTATCCTAGTTCGTTGGACTTGATTCTTTATCGAAAAAGGCAACAAAATTCCACCAGTAGTAACTAGGAATAAGGTTCTAGATGGTAAATAAGTCTGATGTCGAGTTTTATTTGGTACTAGCTATACCCGCGACTTCTTCTGCGTGTTATTTTTGAACAAATTTAGTTAGCATAAAAAATGTTATAGTGACCCAACCCTTAGAGATAGATGATGTCTATCTCTAAGGCTGACGCGGCGATTTTTAGAACTTTAAAAGAAGAACAATTCTGTCACACATGATTTTTGCAAAACTTTAACCGTTTACGCAACGCACGCGGCGGAAGCTCTCAAAAGGAAAATAAAACCCCCGATTTTGAAATATTGTTCTTGGTGTTCTACTCCTGTTGGTCTTATTGTGACGGTATTTAGCCTATAGCCTATCTCAATAAATGCGCTATCTAAGATTAAAAGAATTTTTCAAATCGGACCAGTAGTTCCTGAAATTAATCCGTTCAAACAAACTCTTCAGCTTTATAATATTAGCATAGATAACACCGAAATACAACATCCCTCTTTGGTATCTCACTTTCTTTTCAGCCCATATACATTCCACTATTAGGCACGCGTATCCACGTTAATAAGAGAGAAAATTTATAAGTATACTTATATTATGCTGACATAAGATATGTTTCGAGTTTTCGGAATGATATAAGATGTTTTACGAGTTTTCTTTCTCTTCTAACATCTATATGCCAATAGTAGTAAGTATCTTGATGTCAATTGTTAATTTGCCCGCCACATATTTATTTCATATCTTAAAAATAAAATAATAAGGAATAACTGGAGGCCGTGAATTTATATTATCCATTCGATTAATTTTGTTTAACTAAACTGCATGAGTTATGAATTTAAGAATTGTCAACATATTCGAACTCAAAATAATCCTGTATGTATGTATACTCGTCTGTATTACTGAGCCCATTTTCTAGATGGAATGCAACTGGGGTGTCGATGTCGGTGCGATATTAAATTCCTTCCGAATTGCGTCTCATCCACCGCCAAGATGAGGTCGCGTGTCTAGATTACAATTTCATTTAATTAACAGGGAACGTAGACTTTAAATAGATAAATCTTCTATAGGTATTAAGTATATTTATGCTATAATTATATGTGTTTATTTATTAAAAGTTTTAACATTCCTTTCAGCCTATATGTGTCCCATTATCAGCCTATTCTCGCTGAGAAGGCTGATATAAATGAAAAATTGATCTACTATACCACGATGACCAGATGTGGTAGCATAGGTCATTCAATATTTGACTGCATAGATGGCGTAGTGGTTAAGATACCGACTTTCCATACTAATGTAATGCAGTGGGTTTGATTCCCATGCTCAACAATACTTTGTGCGATCTATAAAGTGTTGTTCTGAGTCTGAGTGTAATTTGTCTGCGTTAATTGCATGTTCATAAAGACGGCCGTAATACAGGGATTATTTCACTAGTGCCTCTGCACTAGTGAAATAATCCTTGTATTACTTATTATTATTTAGTGGTGTCTTAAGAAAAACGTGCTTTGCTGTATTTCATTTTTGTCTAATTCTAATTATGTATTAATTTTTATAAAATATAATTACAATGTAAGCTAGAAATCCACTAACACGATTTGAAGTCGGTGCCAAGCCAAATAGGTATACTATATCGCATTCAAACCACGCCACGCTTTGCGACTGAAGTGATCTGAACGCGCAAGCGGTTAAGCGATTTAATCCATACGGGCAGACGTGGTTCACGGTTGTGTCAAATGGTATTAAATATGTGGCGTTATAGTGTTCTGAATACATCTTTTCATTCTTATTTCCTTTAATAATTTGATTTTATTAATTTTTCATCCTGTGTGTATTATATTAAACTTATTGTTGTTATATTAAACTTATTGTTTTTTGGTAATTTAAGCTTGGCACCGACTTCAAATCGTGTTAGTGGATTTCTAGCATACATTGTAATTATATTTTATAAAAAATAATACATAATTAGAATTAGACAAAAATGAAATAGTTCATCTTATTTTTCGGTTTTTAGTGTTTTAAGTAAGTATGGTTTTGGCTGATCTTATTTTGAAGTTGGTTTACATTTTTTTTTTAAGTTTAATTATTTTTTAATTTTTACTGTAAATCAAAATCGTAGTTAAGTAATAATTTTAACTAGTTCATATAAATTAAATTATTTATTAAATATAGCACTATGAGTAGATAGACTAAAAATGCACGTGGCACGAGGAAGAATAGAAGTAGGGAATCAAAATAAAAAAATAAAGAACGTATTTCGAAAAAATGGAAATGAAATGCTGTATCTCATTGCCAATGGTTTAAATTTCACTGTTTCAATCAATTCGCGTATACACCATATATGTGCTATCGATGCGTCACGTTAGGCAGCAACTTAGGTATGAGATACTACCAACATTCAAGTGATGTAAATAATTGTGACGGTTTGATACAATTGTTAAAACTAGACATAGGCTCCAGAGTCATGGTAAGATGCAATATCTCTGTCATTAATGGCTTGGTGAGCGGGCAATGGGGATAATATCCAAACTTGTAGGCTTCCCCTTCGTTGTGACCAAATTGAAACAGGCTAGCTGATTTAGTTTTTATAAAATTTAATGACGACACTATTGGCACAAAAGTGAAAGACAGTGACGGGTTAGTTGCCATAGTGCCTGTGTCAACGAAAGGTTACGGGATAAGGAACGGACAATGCTTGCGCTAATCTTCTGTTGGGCGGTTACGGTATATAAACTCCAGGGTACTTTACAAAGCCTTAAACAAAGCTGTCATTGATTTAGGCAAAAATAAAATTGCCAATGATCAGTTTTATATTGCACTGAGTTGTGTAAAGACTCTAAGGGGACAGCTTTTTGCGACTTAAGGTCTAAAAAACTACTCAAAAGACTATACCAGGAGAAAGCGTAAGCCAAAGAATAAGACGGTTCTAAATAGGTACGTATTTAAATTAAAAAAAATATATACAATTATCCAATACGGCTGAACAGCGTTTAGGAAACTTAAGAGAATCTTCTCACCCAACATATCTCAGTGTCTGAAGGCATAAGTCTATGACCAGTCATGGTTTATGACATGAAAATGTAGGTCCTAAATATGGGTCTCGTAACAAAACTCAAAGCCGCTCAGCGTACTATGGAGCGGGGTATGCTCGCTCGTTTTTGTACGAGATAGGATTCGAAATATGCTAATCCATAGAATAACAGGTGTAATCGACTTATCACGAACAACTAGCACACTAAGCGGCAATGGGCAGGCCACATCGCTCAACGAACTGATAATTGCTGGAGAATAAAAGTTTGGCAATTTGTGGCGAAATATGAGAGAAGCTTAAGTTCAGATGATGATAAATATGTATATATATTTACAACAGTTCGACTTTGAGAAAGGCGAATTGAAAAAGGTTCATCTTTCCAGCTTGGTATGTTATTTTCTACCTACGTAACAAAGATATATATATATCGGCAACATAAAAAATTACCTAACTCCTAATCGTTATGGAGTAGTATAAGTACCTTCAATTATGAGCTTACGTGATTAACTTGAAAGAACACAGTTAAAGGTCTATGCGTGCATATGATATTGAAAGAATTGTCCTCCAACTCCTAACCGCTGAGGAGATGTACCTTCCATCATCAGCTCATCTAAATGAGATTATCACTGCCAGATGCAAATATTTGAATAGCTTTGGAAAATATATGAGACACATAAGATGTGCCTATAAAATTTGAAGGCTGCCCTCGATTTCCATGAATTCCCATCATCAGATCATGATTTGGTGACAATGGGACCACCACGGGAGTTAACTTGAAAGAATACAGTTAAAGGTCTATGCGTGCGTATGATATTAAAAGAATTATCCTCCAACTCCTAACCGCTATGGAGATGTACCTTCCATCACTAGCTCACCTAAATGAAATGTTCACTGCCAGATGCAAATATTTGAACAGCTTTGAAAAATACATGAGGCACGTAATATGTGCCTATAAAATTTAAGGGTTGCCCTCGATTTCCAAGAATTGCCATCATCAGATCATGATTTGGTGACAATGGGACCACCTCGGGCGTTAACTTGAAAGAATACAGCTAAAAGTCTATGCAGACGTATGATATTGAAAGAATTATCCTCCAACTCCTAACTATTAAGGAGATGTACCTTCCATCATCAGCTCACCTAAATGAGTTTATCACTATCAGATGCAGACAGAGCCAATGAAAATATATGAGACACGTAATATGTGCCTATAAAATTTAAGGGTTGCCCTCGATTAGCATGACTTCCCATCATCAGACCATGAATTGGTGACAATGGGACCACCTCTAGAATATACCCTTTAGAAAGAAAAAAGAATTTTGAAAATCGGCCCACAATTGACAAAAATATCGCTGAACATACATAAAAAAAAAATACATACAATGAAACATAGAACCTCCTCCTTTTTTGAAGTCGGTTAATCACTAACAGGTGGATTGCCGTTCGCAGTTAGTGCTATATGTTTAGCTGGTTTATACGACTCCCAAGTTAAAGGGTTGAGGACGAATGGTTTTCTTAACAGGTTTCACAGTTCACACGGACGTTTATATGTATAATAAAATTTAATTTCATCTCGCCTTGAATGGAATGGTTTGAACAATTCGATAAATTTCTCTTATAGTAGAGTCGTAAACAGAGTAGAATGTAATAGTAAAAAGATACGTTGCCGGTTTATGTTACCCATATATATTTTAGAGGGAGACGAATTTAAGCTAAGGCTTAGGACAATATTTAGAATAAGACTTTGTGGAAGATCGTTAAATGCTACTAAAACAGATATATTAACTTCAACTTAATTATTTCGAATTTTTACCTGAGTATTTACACATATAACAGTATTTTAAAGGGTGCTCCTGCGATTACGAACACTGGAAAACATTTGAAGTGTTAGGAAGGTAAAAATCAAATACAAGCGCAATATAAATTCGTAAAAATAGATCTAACTGCAAACTTGATCTGGACCTAACTATAAATTGTGAAAGTATTTTAATAATATGCAGAGTGAAGCTATAGGCAAGAAAGAATTTTTTTTTTACCGCGTGTGTGAAGAATTTTGAAGGATAGACAATAATAAAATGTAAATCATCACATGCCGCCCGCAGCGAGACCAATTTTCCGGAATAGCGCCGACAAGTGTATAGGTTAGAAAAGCGTGACAGACAGGACATCTAAATAGAGGCAGTGATTCTGGTAACCGATTTAATATTATGTATCTCTCAAGAGGCGAAGGGAATGCACGGCGTTATGGGACACCACGTCATCTCAAATGGATTGGCATTGGTATATACGCGACTAGACCATGATTGATCAAGAGAAAGTAAAACCCTATATCAATCCTTGGAACCGGCAGATAATATTTAAATAAGATCTTATAATCGGATTGGCTAGTGGAGGTAGGGTAGATTGTTCCCCCATTCAACTAATCGTGTTACGTATTTCAGCTGAGGGAATACTATGTTTTAAAAGTACACATACATACATACATATCATCATGCCATATCCCTTGCAGGGTAGGCAGAGAGAACAGAGTGCCAGAGAACTCTATCTCTGCATACTTCACTGGCTTCCCCAACATTCATAATTCTCTTCATACACGCTCGCCGATTTCGGAGACTCTTGACTCCACCTTCCTTCAGTACATGACCGATCTGGTCTAGGTAGGTTAGTCTCGGTCTCCCTCGGTACCTACATCCTTCCACTTTCGCATTGTATATCTTCTTAACCAGGCGTTCGTTCGGCATTCTTTCCACATGTCCGAACCATCGGAGCATTCCCTTTCGCATCTTTACACCAATACTCTCTTTCATACCTACTCGCTCTCTTACGTCGTCGTTACGAATGCGGTCGGTCAGCCTAACTCCACAGATTTTCCGCAGAGATCGCATTTCGACCGCATTAATTTTACTATCATACTCTTTTCTGCATACCCAACTCTCGCTTCCATACAGTAATGTTGGGACAAGCACTGCGTTATGTATTGCTACATGTGCCTTCTAGCTGAGGTGGTGGCTGCCGAGAAGTTGCCCCAACGCTCCGTTCACTTTATTTCCCGCATTCACTCTTCGCTCTATATCAGTGGTGTACCTTCCATCTCGGCTAAATCCACATCTAAGATATACAAATTCATCCACTTGCTCTAGTACATCATTACCTATTGTTACTCTTACATCTGTTCTGGTTTTATCTCTTTCAAAGACCATTATTTTGGTTTTGCTCACATTCACGCGTAGACCCCTTTTCTTACAATCTTCTGTCATTGTGTCGACTAGGGTCTGCAGGTCAGTCGCTGACTGTGCCAGCAGGACTGCATCATCTGCATAAAGCAGAGCAGTGACCACTGAGTCGCCCATCTGGACTCCCACATTCATATCGTTCAAACTTTGGAGACATTTATCCAGATATATGATAAACAGCCTGGCTGACAGAACGCACCCCTGCTTAACGCCGATATTGACGTCAAACCAAGGCGACATTCCATCATCCAGCCGCACACAGGCTCTACAGCCCATGTAACTGGACTGCACCGCCTGTAGCAGTTTACCGCTAATACCATACTCCGGTAAAATATCCCAAAGTTCCTTTCGTACAACCGTGTCAAATGCTCTCTCCAGATCCACAAAACTGCAGAAAACCCTCTGACCTAGAGCCAGATGCTTCTCCACAATGTTACGCAGAGAGAACACTTAATCCATGCATCTCCTTCCACTACTGAAACCTCCTTGTGTCTCACACAGTAAACCATCGGACACCATCCTCATTCTCCTTTCAATAATTTTACCATACACTTTTGCTGCCAAACTGGTCAAGCTTATGGCTCTGTAATTTGCGCAGTCATAACGTGAACCCTTGTTTTTAAACAAAGGCACGATGACTGCGCTATTCCAGTCCCCGGGAACCATTCCCGAGCTCCAACATAAATTGAGGAGCAACAGGAACGCCTCCCAGACACAAGAGCCACCAAGCTTGATCATCTCGGCAGACACCATATCAATGCCCGCTGCCTTACCATTTTTCAAACTTTTTATCGCCCATTCAACTTCATCCATACTGATGCCATCGGAGGACGCCGTTGTCGAATGTTGATCTACTAAACCACATGCAACACCGGCGCCAACCGTAGCATCCGCATACATATCGCCAAAATATTCACTCCATCGGTTTAACACGTCTTGTGTTTGTGTAAGAATGTCTCCACCTTTAGACCTTATTTTATTCATTCTGAAGGCTGACCAACCACCCCGAGACTTCTTCACCTCCCTCCAAAAGAGTTTGGTGTTACCCTCGAAGTTTTTAGTCAGCCTATCTTCTGCACTCATACTTGCTCTATCACGTTTCTCTTTCACTAAGGCCTCTTTGCCGATATATTTCTTTCTTCTGTTCAGTCATACTGTCATTCAGATTCAAAGAAGAGACATAGTCCAGCCACGCTTTCCTCTTTTGCTCTACGGAAGCTGCCACTTCCGCATTCCACCATGCATCACCATTTGTTTTTCTATGCTTCTTTGAACTTCCACATACTTCTTTCGCTGTATCTACCATACTCTCTTTCAATACTCTCCAGCATTCTTCAATGTCCGATTGCGGCTGGCTTGCCATCGTCAGCCGTTCTCGGACACCCTCTGCATACTTTTCTCTTACACACTCTTCTTGCAACCTTTATTCTTTCAAGCCCTCCGAAGTGGACACGCTCTCGCCAGTGCCTCCACTTTCTGAAGACCACTAAATCTCGCAATAACGAGATAGTGGTCCGTATCGGCTGTGGGGCCCCTGTAGGCTGTTGCGTCCAATATTTTGCTTCGGAGGCGACTGTCTACCAGAATTAAATCTATTATGCTTTTCTGTTCATTCCTTCTCCATGTTTACATATGGATGTCCTTATGTTGGAAAAATGTGTTTGACACAATAAGGTTTCTCTCCATGCATACATCCGCTATGAGCTTACCTGCGTCGTTCACTCTCTTATCACCAAATGGACCAAGTACGTCCTCATAGTCGGGACGCTTGGTCCCCACCCATCCGTTCAAATCTCCGCATACAATCACGCGTTCACTAGTTTCTGCCATATCCAGAACTTCCCTAACATTGTCCCAAAACTTCTCTAGGTCTGATGCCACCGAGGATCCTACGGGAGCATATGCTACAACCATGAATACCTTGGTGACACCTAGTTTTATACGGACCCAAAGAAGTCTGGGATCATACATTCCGTAATCCTTCACATCTGAGGCCAAGCGAGAGGACAACAGCACTCCTACCCCCATGCTGGCTCGATCGCTCTGTGGTACACCAGACCACAGAGTCATCCCGCCATCAGGAAGATCGCATGCGTCGCTGCCCCTTCGCTTGGTCTCTGTTACACAGAGCACGTCTAGCTGTTTGACCGCCATGACGGATATCAGCTCGTGCAACTTACCTTCCACACAACCTCTTACATTCCACGTGCCCACCCGGCACTCTGCTCTCCTCGACTCGCCTAACTGGGCAAGGCGTGATGGGTGGCGGTCCCCATCGCCGCAACTGCCGATGTTCGTACCGACGGGGGCGGGTCGGTACGCGTCGCCTCCGGGGGACGCCCTAACCCGCATTGCGGTACGCATATCGAGCCGGATTAGCAGTCTAATTAGACTGGCAGGGGACGCGAACGAGCACGCTCCGGACTATGCCCCCCAAGTGTTGTTTGTTTTGTGTTGTTGTTGTTGTGTGTGTTTGTTTAAAAATAATATTCTATTATTCTGAGGTTATTAGATTTGTTGGCAAATTTAGACCTTTCATTTATTACAAGGATACGGATAAACCAGGACTTAAATGAAATAAAACTTATATGCCATTATTTTTTATTAATTTCTATACATTATCAACAGAATTATTAGTTTCACAACCTTCTTCTGCATCCATCTTCTTTTCTTCTATTGCAACTGTATCAGGTGTGGAAGCGCTCACATCATCTGTTTCAGCAGCAACATCTTCCGATTCTGATGAACTCTGCGAATAAAAGTATATACATTTTTACTAAGTAGAAACATTACCCCGTGGTGATGAAGCAAGAATACAATTCACTCACCCCTCTCTTGGTGTTGTGAAAGACGAGTAAGGGAAATAATATGCAGATAACATATTGCAAAAGAAGAAAAACTTGATATGAAACCCTATACTAACCCGACCAGCGTGGTATAGTAGGTTCATTAACCTCCTATTGTGGAGGAACTTCGAGCCCTCCACAATAGGATGCCTTCAATGATTCTACTAATTAAATCGGAAACTAGTAGTATTTAATTAGTAGAATCATTGAAGGGGGTGTATCCGACCATGATACACTACCCAAATCACTAAAAAATAGTACCTAGCTTTTGCTTAAATTGCCCTACTGATAAGCGGTCAATACACTTGTACTATAAAATAAAGTTGTGTAGCTCCTGAGCGAGTGATATAAAAGAGCTATATCACTCACATAGACACAATCTATCACTCGCTCACTTAAGCGTCGAATATATCATTAGCTCAATAGCTCACTAGCTCATCGCTCACTTCGCATCGCAGAATGTTTCACTCTCAGTAGCTAACGAAAAAAGAGCAAGATAGGTGCGCTGCGTGGCCCGCCAATCAGAATGATATTTAACACTGTTTTCGTATCGATGTAGGTAATTAAATTGTCAAAAGAGAATACATTCTATTTCTTTAGAAATAAAGTTTAATAATTATTATTAGAAAATAGATTTGTATTTATTTTATTATAACCAACTTGTAATGTTATTTTAATATTATGATACTAGAGCGATAAAGTACTTTGAAATTATTTTTTATGGGTAATTAGTTGCTCACGGGGTATCTCGTAAATACGTGACCGAGTGTTGAATAAAACTTACTTTTGTAGACGTTTTTAGTAATAAAACTGTATATTTATTTGCGCAAGTGTTTATATCGTCATCATCACCATCTCAGCTCAATTTAAGTCCCACTGTTGGACTCGAGCCTAATCCATAATAGAAGGGAAAATGACCTACTATACCACGCTGGTCAGACGTGTTGGTATAGGGTTTTGTTTCGAGTTTTCCTTCTCTTGCATAGATATAACATGCGTTTTATATCCCTTGGTCGTCTCTTACGATCACCCACGAGTAAGATAGGGGGTGGTGAAATGGATTCTTATCCCGTCACTACACGGATAAGTGTTTATATAGATTTTAATAATTATTAGCTTTAGTTATTATTATTGGAACTGTAAATACACTAAATTGTTCGCCCTAGAACCTTTTTTCTCTAATAATAGAAATCTAAATAGAATTCTTTGTATGCTTAAGTGTTTTTGTGGAACGTTAATATACATTAAAAATTAAGTTTTACTATCGACAATGAGTAATTTAAATAAAAAGCGAAGCCCATCATGGGAAAAATGAGCAATAGATTCGTTTGAGTGATAGATTTAAAGTGAGCGATAGATTTAAAGTGAACGATCTTTGAAAGTGAGCTAGAGGAGTGATTTAATAATGTGGTTGACTACTGAGATAAGTGAGCTAAATGAGCTAAATGAGTGATACGTATCTTTACAGTGAAAAGATATGTATCACTCTTTTCAGCGCAGTGACACATATTGCGCATGACTACTATAAAAGTTCGATGTAGGCATATACTCATGTGACATTGAACTAGTAGGCAATTAGTCCAGCGCTCGCTGCGCTCACCGCTGCAAAGCTGGGTCGAAATGTACCTACAGGTCAATGTACGCTGACAAACCTACTGTTTTGATAAGAAACAAATCACTTTATCTCGGGATTGGGCAGAGCTAGGAGTCTGCAACTAACTTTAATGTTTTGTATGACGTCATTCCTACACCTAGTTTAAGTTATTCTAGTAATAAAATCGGCACCTGTATAAGGTGAGATAATGATGATGACTAAGTAGCGTTCACATTACACGCTTGTTGAATCTATATTTAATAACAAGAATGACGTAGTGATTTAATCAAAGTTCCTCACGCAAGTCACTGTTCCGAATCTAGATCTAATTTGTGTCCGTTTAAGGCTTGTAATATGTTTACGAAATTTACAAACACAACTTAAGAAATATAAACACTAATCATTTGCGCATCGCATTATGCAATCAAATACAATTTTCGTAATAAACGAATCAAATTAAATAAAAAAAACTAAATAACACGATTTAATGATAAATAGAACTAAACAGTGAAAAACAGTTCTTAGTATAGAAAAAAAATGATGATCGAAAAATATTAGTCATCATCATTCTCCTACTCTTATCTCAATTACTTGGGATCGATACAATATCTACTTTTCTTTCATAGTATATATTATAAAAGTTATTGGCAATAGTTTTATGACCGGCTGCCTGTCAGACGTCAACCCTCCTTGGGAATGTAATTGTTGACCAAACGGCATCAGATGGAGTTGGTCCAGGTCCTTATAAGGCTCTTAGTCGTCTTTTACGACATCCACGAGCAAAGTAAGGGTTGCTAGTATTTGAAGCCGCTACCACACAGCTGGATCGAAAAATATTAGTATTATCGTAAAACAATACATTTGGGAAATCCATAACACATTATTTCTTACTCATGTAAAGACTAGAGGATGTTACTGGATGTACAAACCTGTCTTTCAAACAATATAGCAAGTTCCACGTGTTTCGTTTGCGGAAACAAGTCTACAGGTACCGCTCTCACGGGCAAAAACGGTGCGCCTCGTAACGTCTTTGACGAAGGTCGCGACAAGTCCACGAAGTTCTTCGCGGCAGACGAAGGACTACATGAGATGTACACGAGCCGTTTCACTTTGTTCGCATTACGGAGTTGGGTTATGGCGCGCATATCTGTTAGAAAATAAAAATAAAACCATCTTTATATTTTGTTTCTTATTTTTCGTATAGTGACGAAGCCGAAATAAAATTTGACTACATGGCTTAGTCTAAGTAGCTACCCCATGACGATTATCATGATTTCGATTCACACACTTTTTTGTACGATAATGTAACTGTACTGAGTCTTAGTGTTATTTGTGTCCTCCAAGACAAGGATTTATTCTTTAGTTGAAGAGAGTTTAAAAATAATTCAAGAGCCCACAGGTACTGCGTACCGGGAGTACCGCAATAGACATTATCATCATTTTCCAAGTGGTGTAAGAAATGAGTATAACGGAGTAAGAATACGATTCCCCACTATCTTTTATGTCCGTGAGTGTTGTAAGAGACGACTAAGGGATAAAATACGCATGTAACATCTATGCAAGAGATGGAAAATTCGAAATAAAATCAACTCGTTAGACTAGCGTGGCATAGTAGGTGAAATTCTCTCCTATTATAGAGGAGGCTCAGTAGCGGAACGTAAGTGAGCTGAGATGAGGTATGGCATTAGACCGTTCGTTATCATCATCATCTCAGCTCCTATATCTCCCAGCGTTGGGCTCGAGCCTCCACCATAATGGGAGGGAAGTAGCCCTACTATACCACGCTGGTCAGACGTGTTGGTATAGGGGTTTTGTTCCGAGTTTTCCATCTCTTGCATAGATGTTATATGCATTTTATGTCACTCAGTCGTCTTTTACGATCACCCACGGGCAAGTTAGGGGGTGGTGAATTGCATTCTTATTCTGTCACCACACGGAAAAACTTTTACGGACTTTTACGGAAATTAGACCATTACTACAAATAAATAGCTCATTGCTAAAGAAGGTGAATATAAAACAAAAATCAAGGTGTACTCGTTGTGACCACAAAAGGTCAACTATCCTCCCATTGAGGAGGCTCGTGTCGTGAGCAATAAAAAAGTTTTTAATAGCTAATCTTTACAATATCAGGCCCAGCAATTTTTTATGATAGCTAAGCGGTGTGGTATTCCGAAAACCTACCCATCGACCTCTCTCCGTTTTTTGGACATTGAATATATACATAACCAGAACAAAATTCATATTATCGTCGACTTGTTCTTATTCTAATTACTTAGGGGTTGACGCAATGTCCTCTCCCACATAGTCTATCAGAAGTCCTCTCTGTCATCACTCCCTTTCTATCTATATTACTGCACATCTTTGGTCCTCCCTTATCCACGAAATTTTACACTCTGCCTCATAATTCAGTCTCATTATAACTCCATATAGAATGGATACTTTGTTCAATGCTTACAAAAGATATTGTGACTTACGTAGACCAGCACGCGGTGGATCAACGATCGCCGTGATGTCATCGCTGAGCGCCGTCGCTCTAGCTAACACCGATGGCAGTATATCCTCCGCTTTACCAGTGAAGAACTCACAGTTCAATATGCCGTTTAATTCTGCGTTCGCCTTTGCGTCTTTTACTGCTTCAGCGATCATTTCCAATCCGAGAACTTTGCCGCAATGCTATACCAAAAGATATTTAAATAACAACCATATGATTTCTAATGTTTACATGAGTATTACACATTTGAAATAAAACTAATTTTATGGTTTCTATAGTGTTTAAATTACTGAAATTTAGCATTTAATATGCTTAATTATTTATAAAACCCGATTACGAAATGAAAAATGATGTCACAAGCGGGATTCGAACCCGCGCCTATTGGGATTCCGGCCCAATCGTGCTGCCACTACACCACCGTGACTAATTGTAGGACATGCCAATTTCACTTCGTATCATATTTACGTCTTAAGGTGACGGTATGCTATCAACCCGACAATGTTTACACATTGTTATAGGCTTAATACCTAAAACTTTACAGTTAGAATTGTATTAAACGATGACACAACCTTGTTATTTAAATTACTGAAATTTAGCATTTAATATGCTTAATTATTTATAAAACTCGATTACGAAATGAAAAATGATGTCACAAGCGGGATTCGAACCCTATAAATATGATACGAAGTGAAATTTGCATGTCCTACAATTAGTCACGGTGGTGTAGTGGCAGCACGATTGGGCCGGAATCACAATAGGCGCGGGTTCGAATCCCGCTTGTGACATCATTTTTCATTTCGTAATCGGGTTTCTATAGTGTTTGATTTTTAATTGCCCGACATACGGATTGATAATTACCTCATTTAAATTAATATAGTGATAGATACACTTATTTTACTAGCTGATAGTGTACGCCTATAAGAGTGGTGACAAGACAACTAGCAAACTCCTTTCAACTCAGTCTAGAGAAAGAAAACATGGTATTCCACTTCAATATACGATGAGAACAAGAAAATAATAATACTGAAATTTTTAGCATTTAATATGCTTAATTATTTATAAATACCCGATTACGAAACGAAAAATGATGTCACAAGCGGGGTTCGAACCCGCACCTATTGGGAATCCGGCCCAACCATGCTGCATCATTTTTCGTTTCGTAATCGGGTATTTATAAATAATTAAGCATATTAAATGCTAAAAATTTCAGTAATTTGAATAACAAGGTTGTGTCATCGTTTAATACAATTCTAACTGTAAAGTTTGAAGTATTAAGCCTATACAATGTGTAAACATTGCTCGATAGATGGCATACGTCACCTTGAAGACGTAAGATATAATATGAATCGAAATTTGCATGTCCTAAAATAGTTCACGATGGTGTAAGTGGCAGCACGGTTGGGCCGGGTTCCCAGTAGGTGCGGGTTAGAACCCCGCTTGTGACATCATTTTTCGTTTCGTAATCGAGTATTTATAAAAAAAAATAATAATAATACTTTATGAACGTTGGATCCATGTAAAAAAAATAATAATTCTTTTCACTCCAATACTTAATGATTTCTGATATTTATAGCGTAGCGTAGCGTATTACGTATTTGAAATTAAACTATTTTTACGGATTTTATGGCGTTTGTGTTTGATTTTCAATTTTATTCCAACACGTTTCGAACATTTTACGGCGATCATGGTCACAGAAGGGCATAATGAAAAAAAGATCATGATAAAAATCCGTAATAATAGTTTTATTTCGAACCTCCATAATTGTTAATTTTTTTTATTGACTTTTGTGGCAAGCGGGTTTGTCCACCTAATGGTAAATGCCAACTGCCACTGATGGATCTACGGAATACCAGGGTCGCAGCTAGATTGTTGCTTCCTAGCTCTCGCTCACCAAACGTAGCGGAGTAACAAATGGCTATATACTCAAACGTTAATTTTCTGCAAAGTCTGATACTACAGTAAACAAACCGGCCCATTTGCGTGCAGATTAAAAACTATACGCAGCATGGGACTACCACTATACTACAACGATGTCAAGGATTAGTATCGATGGTAATTCCTGCCCTTCCCTCGCTAATTGTTCGAGCGGAGTTCAAAACATAGCCTGGAAAAATTACGCACACTGCGGATAATAATATTTATAAGCATGTCTCTTCTTTGAAGAAGAATGTATTTCTTTTGGAGGCGTTCATTAATAATAAATATAATAAGCTCGTAAGGCATTTTTGAAGGTTTTTCGACACCTCCTCCCCTCGTTAGAAGTCGTGTTATTTGCCTCAACCCCCTACTTCCTACCGGCTTTTAATGTGAGATCTTTCAAAATTTGTATACTGAGTATAATTCGTTGAATTTAATAAAAATACTTTATACTAATAAAATCTAAACAATATCAAATACTAGTCTTAATAAAAATCATAAAATTAATTATAAATTATCTAATTTATTATTTTTAATAAATTAAACAATTTATAATTAATTTTATGATATTTATTAAGACTAGTATTTCAGATTGTTTAGGTCGTAACACTAAATCGTAGTGATAATTAGTATTATATGATAATACTTAAATGGGGTTATTTTATTTATTTTTATTTATTAATACCAACGTGACAATTATTCTATTTCAGTCCACGGAGGCTCGTGCGATAAGCAAATAGAAGATTCAAATTTTAATATTATTTTTTACCCAAAAAATACGTAATATTTGCAGATAGCCTCTCTCTTTGAAATTCAGTGAGATTCGACTGGACCCTTTCCACTCCGGATCCACTCACGTAATTAATAGACGACCCTTTCATCTACGTTACAAGTGGTACTTACTATACCTGAGCAAAGCATAACCCGATAGTTCCAGTGCCGCAGCAAATGTCAATCACGGTAGAATTATTGTTAACTTGACTCAATTCTATAGCACTGGTATATAAAACTTCAGCCGCCGCTGTGTTGATCTGTAACAAAACGATTTTTTAAAATAGCATAATATTGCCATTCATCCGTCTATTATGGGACTTATATTGATGGATATAAACTTCCCCAAAGTGGATAATGTCATGATCGGCCCGCTTGATAGGTGGGTTGAAGCTCGCATTTTGTGTGGAAAGTTTCCCAGGAGAGTGCCCATACTCCTGAAGATCCATCGGATAATTTTTATGACTGACGAAAGAGTAATGGATGGACACAAGGTTTAGATAATGTGTTTCGGTTTTACAATCATTTGTGCGATTAAGAAATTTTTGTTATGATTCTGAGTGTAATTTGTGTCCGCTAGTTACAGTCCTCCAGCAAAACATTACTTTTAAAACAAAAAACAAATATCGTATTTTTAATGCCATCACACCGTGAACCTAACCACATTACCATTATACAAGTACAAGAAAGAAAAAAAATTATTGAATAGAAATCACTAATATATGAATCGCTACACTTTTGGTGGGAACGTGAAAGCGTCATGGTGTTCTTAATTGTATGATATAACAAAGTGTTTTAACATATTATATTAAATAGATTTGATGGTATTTTATGAAATGTGATGCGGAGGAACGCCTGGAGCGTAGTGAATATGATATAAAAGTGCTTTAAAAATGATTTCGTGTTCCTATATTTACATATCAATGGGCTGATGGAATGGTATATGGAATTATACAGTAATTATTTAATGCGAAAGTGGAAGGATGTAGGTACCGGGGGAGACAGAGACTAACCTTCCTAGACCAGATCGGTCATGTACTGAAGGAAGGTGGAGTCAAGAGTATTCTCTGGAGTTTTCTCTGCCTACCCTGCAAGGGATATGGCGTGATGATATGTATGTATGTATGTTATTTAATGTTTTACAAAGAAATAGTTATTTGCTTTTCTAATTTTGAAGATAGTACTGCAAACTCTTTTCCGTGTGGTGACGTAATAAGAATACAATTCTCCGTCTTGTCCGTGGGTGTCGTAATGACGACTAAATAATATTTATTTATTTATTTATTATACACTTTATTGTACACCAGTATTGAATACAAAAAGCTATACATATTTATTGCATACAGTACAATGGGCGGCCTTATCGCTATAAGCGATTTCTTCCAGGCAACCTTTGGATGGAATTAGCGCAGGAAAGAAAGGTAAATATAATATGTATATGACATTTATGCAAGGAAAGGAAACTCGAAATAAAAGCCTTTGTCACAGTAGTTCAATTTCCGTTCTCTTTTGGAGATGATAATAATGAAATATAAAAATACATGTTGAAATTGACCAAGATTAACAAATACATACATACATATCATCACGCCATATCCCTTGCAGGGTAGGCAGAGAGAACAGAGTGCCAGATAACTCTATCTTTGCATACTTCACTCGCTTCCTCAACATTCATAATTCTCTTCATACACGCTCGCCGGTTTCGGAGACTCTTGACTCCACCTTCCTTCAGTACATGACCCATCTGGTCTAGGTAGGTTAGTCTCGGTCTCCCCCGGCACCTACATCCTTCCACTTTCGCATTGTATATCTTCTTAACCAGACGTTCGTTCGGCATTCTTTCCACATGTCCGTTAACAAATACGTAATAATAAAATTCTATATTACCTGAAAGAACGCCTCCGGTGATATCCTAAATTGCTTCCCAAGTATAATATCTGTGATATGTGTTGACCCCGACAAGTGTAAAGGCTTCGCTGCATCTTCCCCTACACGTCTAAAATAAAACTTAATTATCTACTAGCAGACTTATGTTTCGCCATTCTCTCAATTTTGAGACAACCTCCAAGCAGCTTGAATAGAAAAATTTAAAACGACACTGCTTGAAGTATGTCACAATTGAAAGCAAGGCGACAAAAATATTTTGTTTCTCTAGTGTCTTATTTAAACAAGTGTGTGCCACTTGGTAAAAAATTGGGTTAGTTAGCTAGTAACATGAATAGCTAAGAATAAGTGAGTTATAGAATGAATAAATAAATATATATTGAGGTTTATAGAGGGCTCTTTCTGTGCATTGAGAGTTTTTTGGTGACGGGCTATCGTGTGGTTACGCTCCATTAATTCCGTCCGGGGCGACAGAAAGAACGACGCACGACCCCATAGACTCGCCCTACATGCATCTCTCTTCGCCGTGCGAGCGGTCCACCGAAACCCGGTCTTCGTCTTCGGTGGCCATGCCTTTAGAGAGATTGAATAAAAGAAAGTAAAATACATATATACAAACCGTTTGACAAGTTGTTGAAAGTACAACGATTTGATGCCGCACGCAATTGCTTCTTCAGAACTAAAATATTCTATTAGTTCTTTTTTGATTTCATCTAGCTCTTTTTCTGTCAGTGGCTACAAAGAAAAGTGTAATTGAATTATGTAGGTACTTGTGATTAAAATGTTGTTATCATCAACTCAGATTTTATACGTCTCACTGCTGGTTTCGAGCCTTCTCCACATTATCATCCTCCTCTTGTACCTATCCGAATTACTTGGGGTCGACGCAATATTGTATTTGTACTCCTCTTCCTATATTGCAAAGTTATTGGCAATAGTTTTATGACCGGCCGCCTGCCTGACGTCAACACTCCTTGGGAACGCAGTTGTGGACTAAACGACGTCAGATGGTGTTAGCCTAGGTCGATATAAATTAATTGTCCTTTAAAAAATCCACGAGCAAAGTGAGTGTTGATAGTATTCGTAGCCGCTACCACTCAGTAATAGGAATAAGAGGGAAATTTGATCTAATATACCACGCTGAACAGTGTTTCAATACGACTTTTCTTACTCTTGCATTAATGTAAATGTAAAATTAATGCGGTCGAAATGCGATCTCTGCGGCAAATCTGTGGAGTAAGGCTGACCGACCGCATTCGTAACGACGACGTAAGAGAGCGAGTAGGTATGAAAGAGAGTATTGGTGTAATGATGCGAAAGGGAATGCTCCGATGGTTCGGACATGTGGAAAGAATGCCGAACGAACGTCTGGTTAAGAAGACATACAATGCGAAAATGGAAGGATGTAGGTACCGGGGGAGACCGAGACTAACCTACCTAGATCAGATCGGTCATGTACTGAAGGAAGGTGGAGTCAAGAGTCTCCGAAACCGGCGAGCGTGTATGAAGAGAATTATGAATGTTGAGGAAGCGAGTGAAGTATGCAAAGATAGAGTTCTCTGGCACTCTGTTCTCTCTGCCTACCCTGCAAGGGATATGGCGTGATGATATGTATGTATGTTAATGTAATAGGCATACTATATATCTTAGTCGTATTTTACGACACCCACGAGCATGACAGGGGTGCCGAATGGTATTCTTACTCCGTTATCGCACAGAATCTTGTTTTACAACCTGACAAATGGTCGATAGATAGATTTAACAAAATACCCCAAATTACACCACATCTTACTTTCCCGTAATGCATTATAAAAGACGACTAAGAGATGCAAGCAGTAGACTGCAAGAGAAGGCAAACTCGAAACAAAAGCTTATACTAACTGGTCTAAAAAGAAAATTATATTGCTATTGTATATATACATATAATGACATATTACTTACCTCCGGATGTATCGATACTATGAACATGAGATCGCCGGTTGCCACAGATTCTCTAACGGTCAGATACCGCCAATTGCCAGAATAGTCAGCTGGAGAAAATGGCGTTAAGTTGGATTTACGAATGAACTCTTGAAATAACTAAAATAAACAGATATTTAAATTATAAATCGACACGTTCCTTTACTAAACAATATAGTCCTTTTTATTTGGGGACAGACAGGTTACGGTTGGTATATTAAAACTAAACTTTTCAGTGGAAGGTTTAATAAAAGATAAACCTCCAATATATCAGGATCGTCCTTATAATACAAGCAAACTGTTATTTTTGCACAGCGCGACTTATCTCGGGTGGATGACGGGGATTAGTCCGCCATCCGCAGAGAAGCCGACCTCTTGAGAGCGACGCTCTGGCAACAACACATTGTTTGTTGACGGAGCGTCGATGGAGATCATATCCAAAAGAGTAACTCATCGGGCTGGCCACGGATGTCAAGGAAACAGTACCAGTGATCGGTCCAATGGCGATAGGGAGGCAACACGGTGGGTTATGCGGCTGCGCGTCGCCCTTTTGTCGCCACGGACGGAATGGGTAGGTAATTGGATTTCGGCTATGATAGTGGCGATTAGCAGACACTGCTATAGCGAGTGGCCGTCATCGGCCACACGTGTGCAGCAGTATCACTTACCATCAGGTGTGCTGCTTGCTCGTTTGCCACCACTGGCAATAAAAAAAAAACGTGCGGTGAGGTTTTACAAAACGTATGAAAAAGCATGAGTTGCTTTTCGCAGACCACCCGTGGCTGTGGTCGGTGACACGCTTGGGCCAAGCCTTAGTCCTCCTATGACCATGAACGCTGAGGTGTTCGAAGCATCGCAAGTAAAAATCAAATACAAACTCCATATTTCATATTCAATGATGAAACTTTGGTGTGGTAATTTAATAGTAGGTATTCATGTTAAGCTATCTTAGGTGTACTTTCCTAGCGTGGCGACAGCGTTTTTTTTTGGCGGCGGGATATGGTGCGGTCACGCCTCATTAATTCCGTCCGAGGCGACAGAAAGAACGGCGCACGACCCCGTAGGCCCGCCCTACATGTACCTCTCTTTGCCGTGCGAGTGAGCTATCGGAACCCGGTCTTTGTCTTCTGTGACCATTGGTGACGGCTTAGAAATACAATGTACCTACTCTCTTTTAATTGTCCGTGGGCGCCGTAAAAGTTAACTAACAGATAACTAGGGGGAAGGAACTGCAACACTTTTAAAACTTATAACACTAACAGCGAATGCCAAGCCGCATATTAAGCTTAGTAATTATGGCATTATACCCCTTGGGATATCCTTTGTTTCATAGTGGACATCTGGTAGATAGATAGAAATAATAATTAAATATATGTCCTGGATGGACCAGGACATATATTTAAATGATAAATAATAATTTATATAATTCCTCATAGATTTATTATGATAATTGCACCTCGTAAATATTCAGAGTATTATTGGATTTTTGCATAGTGTTATATCAAAAATTAAAAACATTCCAAAGAATGCTCGTTTATACAGTTTTTATGCTTAACGTACTCACCAAAACAGCCTTTTTCGTCTTTTCCGAGATATGTACCATAGATTGTACTGGTCCTACTCCGACTGTACCAGTGACGTAACTGCCCAAACGAAAACCAACAGTTGGCAGCTTAGTTTCCTCATCAATACCAACGGTGAACTCACACTTATTTCTGTATCCAACTGTTACAGGCGATTTTTGTATAGGTCTCAATTCAAAACTGAGACCATTATGTTCTTTTCTTTTTTCCTCTATTTCTTGGCGCCTTTTTTTATCTATGATCCAGACATTATTGTCAAATTTCATGAGGATATTTTTTAATTCTTTTTCTTTTAATCTGAGCTGTGAAAATTTTCGTAAATTAAAGAGGTGATTGAAGACGACTAAAGAAAATAATCTCACAGCATTTTCAGTCCAGCAATATGTCTACAAATTGTGTTAATATAATGAACTATTCTGTATAGTTGCTATTAGAAGATAAAATAGGTTCTTTCAAAGCTTTTAAATAATAATCACTGTTACATCAGAGATGCTATAAGATCTCCCCAAATAAAGGGAACTCCGAATGCCTAACAATAATTAGTCTGGTTAATCAAGTTTACACTGTATTTTAAATTGAAAAAAAAAAGGGATGGGACAAAATATGATTGCTGGTTAAATACCTGTTCCTCATAAGCTACATTCCAGTAGGGAGTGGTTGCATCTTTCAATCTTTCCTCTTGACTTTTGTTATCATCAACTTTATTCCTTTTATTTTGGTGTGGACCTTCTTCATCCTGCTTCCTCTTTCTAACAAGTGGATCAGGTGCTGGATTAGCTATTTCAGCTATTAGTTTTTTACCTTAAAAATAAATAAATTCTCTTTTAACTTTAAAGGCTAGGATTTGAAAACAAACCATCTGATGGTAAATGTAATAAAAGAACTGGTCCTTCATATTTAAAGCATATCATATTAGCCCATTATTACAGCGTCTCACCTGGAATTACACTTATAAGCATGAACAATATTATGGGTTGGTGGCCCTAAGTTATGTTGTACAGTATTGGTGGAAAAAGGAAGGAGTCCCAATTATTTATTGAGGCGCTAATGATAATTA
This sequence comes from Lymantria monacha, assembly GCA_905163515.2. Taxonomy (NCBI): domain Eukaryota; kingdom Metazoa; phylum Arthropoda; class Insecta; order Lepidoptera; family Erebidae; genus Lymantria; species Lymantria monacha. The sequence goes on from LR991093.1 coordinate 24,256,896, forward strand.
TAAACGAAAATAATGTATGACAAGCAAGTACTGTTTCAGGACTTTGGATAGGTACTTAAAAAAAATAAGTTTACAAAACATAAGTAGGTATATACATAGCTACTTATATTTTGTAAACTTGTAACTGTACTTGTAGTGAATATGTTTAAACTTAACAATGAATATTTATAACTTGCATAATTTTTTATACTAATTCTAGGACTTTCCACAGTATTGACATTATTTTCACAAGGTTCTATTGTCTGATAGAACCTTATTATATATTAATTATTGTTGAAAAATCAATTAAGATGTTTAGTAATAGATAATAGAACTTTTTTATAACAATGTTATAAAAAGTTCTAAAGGTAATTAGTTAAGTAATTACATTTTTAATACTTTAGATATTTCAAACGAGACTAACCTACATAGACCAGATTGGTCACGTACTGAAGGAAGGTGGAGTCAAGAGTCTCCGAAACCAGCAAGTGTGTATGGAGAGAATTATGAAAATTGAGGAAGCAAGTGAAGTATATAAGGATAGAGTTCTCTAGCACTCTGTTCTCTCTGCTTACCCTGCAAGGGATATGGCGTGATGATATGTATGTATGTGTAGATTTTACAATTTTCACATTACCTAAACTTTATACCAATTCATCTGACTAGTGTGGAATAATAGATCAATTATCCTCCTATTGTGGAGGACACTCAAGCTCAATAGTGGAACATATATCAACTGAGATTATGATGATAAATGTTTATAGATGATGAAATTATTAATTACAATAGACATTTTTTTAAATATTTTATTTATAAGTAATTGGTACCTTTCCAAGAGTATCCATTCAATGCTTCAATAGCTTTAGACCGTTCCTCATCATTTTGGAAACATGCATACAGCCAATGACTGCCATTTTTTGGTCTCTTTATCTTGCTTGTGCTTAATCCTAGCTTGTTGTTAATAAGCTTTTTTAACTCCTGTAAGTTTAAAATACTAAGTTAATGCATCATAAATGAAAAATAATAATCAATACTTTAAAATCAAATTTGTTAACAAAACATAAATTTTCAAATAATATTTCAGAGTAGGTAATTAAAAACTGACTGAAAGTTTTATGTAAATATTCAATGAGAAAACAAATTTCAAACAACTTAAAAATTTCAACTTGGTAATATATTTAGTGATACTTCAATATTTAAATGACATATTCCTTATTTAATGTTTTACTTATCAAGGTCAGTAAACATACGGCTATTCCATAAAACTTGGGCAGTCCACGCAGCTCTATTTTGAATTTTTCAGATGAAAAGCCACCTCTATCTAAGTAAGCATACTCTTCATCCGCTTCTAATTTTTCTACTGTGTCTCTTTTATTTTCACTTGGCGCTACATTTTCTTGGGCCATTGCATGAAATAAACGCTTAAGTTTTCACAAACTTTATTGCTATTCACAATTTGAGGTTATGAGAACACCTAGGGATAATCAAGTCGATTTTATAACTCGATTAAACTCGAGATGCGCTTAGATCAAGTTAGTTCGAGTTGAATTCTCCTTAACTCGAATTGGTTTCTTGGGGTAAATAAAGTAGTCCGGTTAAGCTGTCAAAGCCCTCTTGGCTAAAATGGGGTAAATAAAGAAATGAGTATGCAATTGATGCACTCACTCTGTCTTATTCTTATGCACGCATAATGATCATTTGTCGATTAAACTACTACTACTACTGATTAAACGGTACACGTAAATATAAGTACCTACTCAGTACATTTTGACCGATAAGAAGTACTTTTTCTATCTGCACACAGACTAGTAAGAGATACTACGTATCTGTATTTGAAAAACTAATTATCGAGCAGGTATCGCTCAAAAGTCATCGTATCGAAAATGCTAATGTCACTTTTTACTTTTGACACGTTGATGAATAGATAGATAGGAAAACACACTCTAAGCTGAAAAAACATTGTTTCCATCATTTATTTATCTTGATGCTGTACTAACCAAGGTTGCGGGTAGATGCACCCGGGTTAGTCTGACACCGAAAGAAGGCCTACCGCGTGAAGGCGACGCTTTGGCAACACTCTTATTTAATACTGGGGCATCGATGGTGATGATACGCGAAAAAGTAACCCACCGGGCCCACCACGGATGTCAAGGAATCGGTACCAAATGTCGGTGTAATGGCGATGGGAAAGGAACACGGTGAGTTATGGAAATGCACGTTGCTCTTCCGTCGCCTCGGATGGAAAAAGCCCCACCCTTTTGTGTCCAAAACATTGTGAGCCAAAAAATGTTAATTCGAGTTACATGAAATTTAACTCGAGTATGTTTTATCTCGATTTAGTGCATCTCTAAGAACAAAAACAAAACCATGACAAGACAGTAAAACTTTTTTGTTCTATTTGTTCGTTCGAATAGGCAAAGAGTACAAAGCCCATACAGCCTAGTTATATACAATTTTGATACACAAAAAGAGTCGTTACCTTAAATCGAAAATCAAATTATTGAATTGTCTGGAAATGTGACAGTATATGAAAATACACATAAACCACTATTAGATCATATTCATTACACTTCAGCACTATTTTTTATTTGTTGTACCAATATTTCTAACACGGTCCCTATGAACTCTGTCGCATTTAGTCATCTCGAGTGCAACCAATAAATAATGTTTAATTGTTCCACAAACGAATACTCTCTTCTGGGTTGCGGCCAAAACATTACTAATGATATCACTCTTATCCCATACGCCAAACTCGCTTAAATCCAACTAAAAGGATGATCACCGTGAATAAATGCCGTGGTAAAATTTTTAAAAGTTACTTAAAATGTTAGGATTAAACAAATATTTATGAACACTAATCCTTCATTTAATAATGGAATTATTAACAAAGGCGTTCAATTCAATTGGAAGTGAAGTGGATTTCTTTAATGATTCACTAGTGTTGTCATCACTGAATTCCATTTAACTTTTTCAAATACTTCAATTATATAAACCATTTCAACTTTCTTTTTTTATAATGAAGAATCAGGATTGATTTTGTTTCTTTCTTTTTTTATACTTTGTTTCCGTAATTTGTTGCCATTTCTGTGCGTGCTGTGATAGCTTAAGAATTGAGCATTTAGTTTAATTTCATGTTATATTTATATTTTAATATCTACAATGTATCAATTACTAGCTGTCCTAAAATGAATAAATAAATAAGGCTTATATCAAAGCTGTAGCTACATCATATTATATTCGCCGCCCTTTTTTTTAAATGACTGTTCTAACAGGGATTTTAAGAACAGGTAATAACTTTTGGACAGATCTGCGTATCCTAAGATTGTGAACGGGTGTAAAAGAGATAAACAGCATCATTAATATATTCTAGCTAAGACATAAATAGAGGTATTTGTACCCATACATACATACATATCATCACGCCATATCCCTTGCAGGTTAGGCAGAGAGAACAGAGTGCCAGAGAGCTCTATCTCTGCATACTTCACTCGCTTCCTCAACATTCATAATTCTCTTCATACACGCTCGCCGGTTTCGGAGACTCTTGACTCCACCTCCCTTCAGTACCTGACCGATCTGGTCTAGGTAGGTTAGTCTCGGTCTCCCTCGGTACCTACATCCTTCCACTTTCGCATTGTATATCTTCTTAACCAGACGTTCGTTTGGCATTCTTTCCACATGTCCGAACCATCGGAGCATTCCCTTTCGCATCTTTACACCAATACTCTCTTTCATACCTACTCGCTCTCTTACGTCGTCGTTACGAATGCGGTCGGTCAGCCTAACTCCACAGATTTTCCGAAGAGATCGCATTTCGACCGCATTAATTTTACTTTCATACTCTTTTCTGCATACCCAACTCTCGCTTCCATACAGTAATGTTGGGACAAGCACTGCGTTATGTATTGCTACACGTGCCTTCTGGCTGAGGTGGTGGCTGCCGAGAAGTTGCCCCAACGCTCCGTTCACTCTATTTCCCGCATTCACTCTTCGCTCTATATCAGTGGTGTACCTTCCATCTCAGCTAAATCCACATCCAAGATATACAAATTCATCCACTTGCTCTAGTACATCATTACCTATTGTTACTCTTACATCTGTTCTGGCTTCATCTCTTTCAAAGACCATTATTTTGGTTTTGCTCACATTCACGCGTAGACCTCTATATAATTATAGTGCATTTATTTCATTGTTTCAAATAGAAAATTCGATGTTAACGGGCAAATAAAAAAAATATGATATACTGACTGAATTTGTTTATTTGTAATAATCATATTTAAACTTCATTATAACTTTAAACTAATAAATAATTTATTACCGGTATTTACACAATATTAACGACCAGTCCTTGCTTCGCTTCGGCAGTTCTAACCCCGCATTTCAAATCACTGATAACTTCCAAAATATTCGTTTCTATGATATGTTGTAATGTACAATTTTGGTCTACATTAAACCACGTATTTCATTGGATAAGAAATAATACTGTATTGTTTAAAATAACTTCGTACAACCCATTATTTCTTAGTAATAGGTAGGTACCTATGTAAAAGATTTATCTTTTACATTATTTTATTATATGTATCTATGGTAACTACGGATTTTTTTTAGAAGATATTATATATATTCGCAGACTTCTTTATAGATATTTTTAAGATACATATATACCTTCGTAGTAGACCATTTTCATCTACATATTTGGAAATATACAATAGTCACTGTTTGCAATTTAAGCGCACAAAAATATGTTTTTAAAGACATCATATTATAATGCTTTTAATTCTCGGTCTTACTATAATATACATGTATTATACTTAACTATATATAAACTTTCCTCTTAGATCAGTCTGTCTATTCGGGGAAATTGTATTTATATCCGTTGCGTAGTTCAAAAGATCTAAACACGCAGACGGCGGCAAGCGACTTTTATTTTATACTATGTAAAAATAAATATTTTTCAGTACAACCAAATTCAAATCAAGCACTAAGTTTCTATTTTACTGTTTTGAAACATATTTTTTAAAGCATCCTTATCACAATTTTCTTTATCTTTCCTCAGTTTTTTTATATTTTCTAATTCCTTAACTATAATTGGTCCCATGGATGCATTTATTGATTTTAACCTCTTGAAATCCTCTTCTGCTAGGTCTGGATTCCATGCACCTACATGCGCCTTCGCTCTTCTGTACAATGCTTTTTCATTATCTACGTTAAATTAAAAGTATTTAAGTGCATACTCATGATGCTATGCCAATAAGTTGACTACTAGTCTATAACCATACAGGGTGGAAGGGGACCGCTCCCGAAAACAAAGACAGGTAACCCTACTAGACCTACTTGTAATGATAGGCTAGAAAAATTTCGATTCGGATGAAATGAGTATAGTTACGTATTTTTTATGGAATTATCGTTACATGGCACTGTCCTAATACGATGGAATGAGAAAAAACTTAAAATTAGTTGTGAAAAAAAAAAATTCATTCGATTCGAATTTTTTCTAGCCTATCATTACAAGTAGGACTAGTAGGGTCACCTGTCTTTGTTTTCGGGAGCGGTCCACTTCCACCCTGTATAGACTATGTAAGAATCTATATTGTCTATAGCTGAGATAGGGTATATAGAAATTAGAGTTAACAATCCAAATTCAAATTCTTTCAATGTCTATTGGATCAAAATGTTGGCACATTATTTAAATCTATCATATTTAACTTCACACAGAAAAAGAATACTATATTAACCTGTAGATGAGACATGAACTGTCTAAATATATTAGCAATATCCAAATCTAGTTACTTTATTCTACAGCTTTAGAAATTAGTTTCATATTGAATGTGCAGCAGCTTATAAGAAGTTTTATTATTTCACTAATATAGAGTAACAAGCTGTGTGGTAGCAGCTACAAATACTACCAACCCTTACTTTGCTTTTGGATGTCGTAAAAGACGACTAACAGCCTTATAAAGATTTGGACCAACTCCATCTGATGCCGTTTGGTAAGGAGGGTTGACATCTGGCAGGCGACCGGTCATAAAACTATTGCCAATAACTTTTACAATAAGTATTATGAAAGAAGAGTACATATTGTATTGACCCCAAGTAATTGGGATGAGAGTAGGAGAGTGATGAGAGTAATAAGTGTTGGTGTACTACCTTGATCATACTCGAGGACGGTACCACAATGTTCTATAACAGCATAATATTCTCCTTTGATGAGCTTACATTGTGCATAGTTCAATAATATTGGCAGTTTTATTTTATTGAGCTCAACCCATTCTTCATCACCTTTTCGTTCTCTGGAAAATTCAAAATTTGAATGAAGTTGTTCAGACATTGAAAGGACAATACTAAATTAGAGAGGAACAGCATGATCAACAAGTAAAAAACCATGAAGAATTTACTTTAGTATGCCCTGTCTTATATAAAGTTTGAAATAAAACACATCACATCACATTTAAAATAAAACCTTTTTACGTATTCTATTGCGTTTGTATTTAATTTTTAATTACCTGAGCATTCAAGCACTTAACAGCGTCTCTCTCTCTCTCTTACGTCCCATAAGTCATTGTTATTACAGTGATTTATATCTACCTGCTGCAGTATCAGTTATAAAATTTTGACCAATATTTTAAATACAAATTCAAATGCCAGTACAAAGAAAATGATTCTATAATATAAAATGTTATATTGTTTATGATCAGTTATTATTAAACATTTAATTTATGATAATTATTATACTGCGGCAAATTACTAGTTTAAAAACAAACAAAACTATTAAGCTACCTCTGGATCGAAACGTGGTCACACGGAGAAGGATTCGGCATTCATAAAATATTGATAGATATATGGAATTATAATGTAAAAAAATAGATCTTCTATCTTTTTTTACATAGTTGTAGTAGTAAAATTGTAAATATATACTTCTACCAGCAGACTCGGCCACGCGTTGCTGTGGCTAAGGTAGCCTCAGTAACACGTGGTGGTTATGCTAATAAATTGTAGCTTATATGAAACGTTTGTAGGTTTAACTTAGCGCCATCTATTAAATACTTACTCAATCCAGTCAACAGAGAACAGACCGCCATCTGTTAGAATCGTTTGATAACAGATAATTGTGACTGTCAAATAATAGACAAATGATTTAATATATTTTGCGACAGTAAAATAATATTTCGACTATAAATTGAGATGAAAGCTATCCTATCTTTTAAGTTGGATCAAACTACATATGCTGTGCAAATTTGATTAAAATCGGTTAAGTACTTTAGGAGTCCATCGCGGACAAACAACGTGACGCGTAATTTATATATTTAATATATTAGTATTAGTACCTGACCATAAGTTGTTCACATATGGCTAAAGCTTGAGTATAAACATCTTCAGCTTCTTCATATTTTTTTTGTAAATATAATTTGTTCCCTTTTTCCTTTAGTGCTGGAATCATATCTGCACGCTCCTTAGTATTAAGTTGCCAAAGCTCTTTTTCATATTCATCAGATCTTTCTACCTTCAGGAGTTCTGATAATTTATTAGTAAACTTTATGTTAAAATACTTTAGCAAATTACAAAAACTATAAACTCATATAGCACTTTTTACTGGTGTAACAGATAGGGGAAAATCACACCATTTTGGTGTATTTATAATTACAGTGAATGTACAAATTTGATTTACGATCGAAAAATGAATGTCCCATGTGGGAATCGAACCCACACCTATTGGATTTTTTTTTGCAATAGGTATGGATTCGAGGCCACATATGACATTAATTTTTCGCTCATAATCCAGTTTTTATAAATAGCCTAGCATGTTGAATCCTAAATTTCAGTAATTTGTATAGTGAATGTGTTAGTCAGTAGTGTAACTGTACCTAACATTATAAAATTTATAATTTCCATTAAATTTTGTTGAAAATATTAAGTTACTGCTTAGATTATAGTTTGTCATTTCGGAGATCCAATGAGTTTGCACACCTGTGGCATTCTGTTATCCCTGACGCTCTATAGTTACAACACTAGTATTACCTTCTTATGTCACACTTATAGTCTATCTAATCTAAGAAGTGCATTTTGACAGCTGTCGGAGTAAGTTGTCTAGGTATCTGAACCACATAATCGCTATCGAAAATATACGAAATTTAGTGAGAAATCGATATTAATTCTTTTTAATTAATAATCGGTTTATTTTTTATTTTTCAAAAAGGTGATGAATAAATTGCTAAATGAATACTAAACAAATATAAATATTTCAGCATAAAACCTATTCATCATATTTAGTAGGATTAGGTTAAGTAAAACAAAAACTGGATTCGAAAATAGCTATTTATTCAGAATCACTACTATTACTTGAATTATCATCGTCGCGAACATTAATAATTATTTCCTTATGAATAAAATTGTCGAAACATACATCTCTGTCAAAATCTCTATTCAATTAATTATACATACATACATATCATCACGCCATATCCCTTGCTGGGTAGGCAGAGAGAACAGAGTGCCAGAGAACTCTATCCTGGCATACTTCAATCGCTTCTTCAACATTCATAATTCTCTTCATACACGCTCACCGGTTTCGGAGACTCTTGACTCCACCTTCCTTCAGTACATGACCGATCTGGTCTAGGAAGGTTAGTCTCGGTCTCCTCCGGTACCTACATCCTATTAATTATATTATTCTAATATTTTTACTGATTATTTGAATATTCGTGAATTGGAAGTTGTCAAGCATTACTGTATAGAACGTGATGATGTGACATCGTAAAATCGTCAATAAGACTTACTATTTACTATGTTATTTTTATTTTAAATTAGTTTTACGAGTTTCAACATTAGAATATTGTAAAAGAAAATCACCCGCAACTTTAATTATGTAAATAACCTATTAGTTCTTTGAAATTTCAGATTTATTGTTTGCAATTATGTGTATGCGTTTGACCCAGGTTATTGTGTATTAAAAAATGCAAAATGCAATTAGATTAGATGGACTATAGTAAATAAATAATATATTATTAACAAAATTGGAAAAATATGTTGATGTTTACTACTTTATCTATAATAAAGAAAAAAATTTGTGCTTTGATTTCTTTTAACAGCAATTTATTTTATAAAGCATATTTATAATTAACTGTAAATAAGTATTATTAACTTACCTATAATGAATTCCAAATCACAAGGACTTTTCATCAAATGATCTAAGTCTGGGTAACCAAGCCCTTCAGTTTGTAAGGTCATAGTACATGAGTGTTTGATCTTATGTTGTTCTTGTCCTAATTCTCGTAATGTTTTTGATATAAACGGGTAACTGAAGACCAACTGATAAGAGAAAAAAAATCATCAAAATATACTCATGTATTTTTAATATATATTTTTTTTGTTGGGACTAATCCCACCACACATTCCCACCATTATAACTCCTGTAAGCCAGGATCCACAATGGTCTCCAGAAATGACACCCAGGTTTGACCCTCAGGCAGGCCCGGGATATGGTTTTAATTGTCTTGGAACCAGCAACAAATTTAATTAGAAAAGGTTAAAGAGGAGGAGTTGGAAAGAGTGATTCCACTTTTAATGTAATTGTAAAGGAAAAATATACATTACTTACCTCTTTCTTAACTTGAAAACTAGAAATCTCTCCAACTGCCATCATCTTTACTATAGTTTCCCATACCTCAAGTTTGAATTTATGTCCTATCACTAGCACCATTGGCTCTTTTTTTCCTATTTTTCTACTGTCATCCAAAAGAGTTCTCTCCTTTTCTAGTTTCCATGTTTGAAAATGGAAATGGACCTATAAAATCAATTTTTGTAACTAATAATTTCACGCTAAAAAGTGCTATGACACTTAGTATTCGATTTCTTTCCAATACCTTACTGCCGTCTGCTATGGGTACATATTTTTGTCCTGCGTGTATTAGGTTTTTCACAATAGGAGCAATTTGAGTCATTTGTTTATGCTATTTTTTATACTATATCAGTACTATAGTTTAATAAGCTAAGCTTTTTACACTTTCATAAACAGAAATATCGTTCAATTTACAATATAATTTTATTAATTTAATGTAAATAATATAGCCGTATCTATTTTTTTTAAGTTTATGGCTTGGTTACTTAGATTAGACCTTTATTTAAGCCAGCCATATCTATTATAACGTAGAGAGACCACAGTCTATAAAACATGTATTACAGTTAGGGATGCTCGAAGATCATCGATGTTCGATGATCATCGATGTTGCAAACAAAAACATCGATGTTATAACATCGATGTTGCTATATGAAAAATATCGTAACATCGATGTTAACGGAATCGATCTTCGATGTTAACTTACGTCCTCGGGAAAAAAATGCTATATTATTTGTTTTGCTCACCTACTTAATTTGGTAGCTCAAAAATCAATTGCAAAAACAAAGCAATTGCCAGTATTGATTGAATCTGTCAAAAGGATTGTCACCTGGTTCAAGCATAGTGCTGTGGCGAGTGATGAATTAAGAAAGCATTATGGTCTAAAATTAATACAAGATGTCAGCACTCGCTGGAATTCAACCTTTTATATGGGGGAAAGATTTTTAGATCTTCGACCAACGATTAATCAAATCGTTAATTGTCATACAAGTGCTCCTCCAATGATAACTGCAAAAGGTATTGAAGAGTTGACTGAAATTTTTGAAGTTTTATGCCCTATAGAAGTTGCTACTAAAGAAATATGTGGAGAAGACTATGTTACCAGCAGCAAAGTCATTCCTATAACACGAATGCTAAACCTGAAAATGAACAACATTAAAACAAACAGTTCTATGGGTCAGGATCTTAAGCAGAATATAATGACTGAAATCAGTAAACGCTTGTTACCCTCGGAACATGTTCAAATACTTGCTGTATCTACATTGCTAGACCGAAGATTCAAAAATATTCATTTTCAAGATCCCATAGCATGTTCTAAAGCAATCAAATATGTCAAAGAATTACTCACTACTGCGACGGAAACAGAAGTAATTGAAGAAGTTGTTAATCGTTCGCCAGATCTAACGGAAGAGTTTAATTTGTGGAGCGAAATTACAAACTTGTAAATAACAAAAATGCCAAGCCTTCGCATAGTGATCACGAAATGCCTTCCGAGCTGAGCTATTTTTTGAAAAATCCAGTGTCTGATCTTAAACAAGATCCTATCCAAATTTGGAATAATGTCATCGGTTCCACTTACCCGAAATTAAAAAAACTAGCAGTGAAATATTTGAGTACTATCGCGACATCAACGCCATCCGAAAGACTGTTTTCAAAAGCTGGCTCTACTCTTTATCAACAAAGAAATAGATTAGGTTCTTCTTTATCAAAATTACTTTTCCTTCAGTCAGTTGATAAAAAATATTGGAATATATAATAATTCTTTCTGTTTCTTAATAAATTTCGAACGATTTCACTGTATTTTATTTCTTTGTCAATTATTAATGCAAAAAACATCGATGTTGTCCAACATCGATGTTCGGTTTTCGATAAATATCGGACATCGATGTTGGGCTTTCGATTATGACATCGATGTCAACATCGATGTTTTTCTAATATCGAACATCCCTAATTACAGTATTACAATATATCATAAAATCAGTGTTGCCAACTCCCCAAAATATTTATTCCTAAATTTTAGTTAAAAAACCACTACAATTGCCACATTTACATGAAAATCCCCCTAAAAAATGGTTTTATTAAAATAATAATAAATTAGTACCAGTACTGAAAATATCCGAACAAAAAAGAATGTGCCCCGCCAATATATCATATATGTGATTGTGAAATATATTTACTTAATGAACAATGTATTGTGTATTTATGAAATATATTTACTTAATGAACAATAATAATAATAATTACTATAATTAGGTAAGCTCCAGGCTCTACTAGGACCGGTCCATCATTTCGGACAGGACTATTCTTCCGAATAAGCCTGATATCGTGCTGATGAACCAGACAAAGTCTCGGGTATTGCTTGTGTATATCACCATCCCCTATGACGAGAACACGCGCCGAGGCAGATAAGAAGAGCAAATATCTGGATTTGGCACGTGAGGAGACCGACATGAGGGTGGTATCTACAGAAATAATCCCAATAGTTGTATCGGTGAATAATTTGGTCCCAAAACCCTCTCAAAACACCTCGAGAGGTTTGGTGTCAACAAAAAGTCGGTGGCGGTCCATATGCAAAAAGCTCAACTGTACAATGCTCACATAGTCTGCTGGTTTCTCTCCCAATAGGCCTTAACGCTCCGGCCGATTATTGCCCAACTCACCGGAGTGTGTCCTGGCACCTTCACAGGCTAGGCAGTGTGAGTTACATTAAGTAATAATAAATAAAATCTTGTAATACTATTTAAATTCTTTATTCATACATTATTTAATACTTGAAATATAATATTATTATCTTCTGGTTTTCAGCTTTTGAAATCGTACATGTTGACATTAAATAAATTTAACATTTTAGCAGATGGATTAAATGTTGTTCAAGATCCACCATTTCATTGCAATGTGAATCGAACCATCATCATACTTTGTAACATTTCAATAGATACTTTATTCCGTAACTTATTTTTGACAATAGTATAGATATAGAATGCGCATTCGACAGTTGCGTTTGATATTGGAACCGTTACAAATGCCAGTCCGAATTTCACGACAATTTCAAAACTTTTACAGCCATCTGCATCACAATCATTATAAACTTCAAAATAAAAATCTTCTGTAGTAGAAGTACAGATCCATATGTTATTGTTCAACTGGTGCCGCTCAGACTGGATGTAATTTTTATTGCCATAGAGATAGGTAGAGTTCTCTGAATGTGATTCAGTATTGATTTTATATCGGGTTTTACTTGAGATATAGCTTTATTCAAAAAATCCCTAAACATGCCCCTAAAAATAGAACGCCCCTAAACAAACCCATTCCACTTATTTACTCCCTAAATTTGGGGGGAAAACTCCTAAGTTGGCAGCACTGAATAAAATTCCATGTCAACCCTTCTAGTCAGCGTGGCATATTGTGACTATCGATGTTTTGGTGAACAATACGTCGCCGATAGATTGACGGCAACTGTGTTAAACATAATTCATTATAAACCGAGTCAACAAAAGGAGAGCTTGATGTTATATATGAAATATAAGATTTATCAGCCCTCTCATGCTAATTTCGTTTCAATGTATAATCTAATCCTGTTTCAAAATATCTGATAAATGAGATATAAAAACACCTAAAAATATAAGTTTATCGCCATTTTTAACAACCTTTTATAAACTGTCATATTATATTAATCAAACTTTAACACTTTCTCCGCATTGAATTACGTAATTTAAGAGCATTAAATAATATTTTGATGTTACCGTCAGCATTAGACACTTTTTTAACCCTTTACTTTTCATAAAAGATGTTTTTTTATTGATAGAGAGTACTGCCTCTTAGATTAAAGTTCATTTTAGAACTTAAAGTTGTAATCATCACTATCAGCTCATAAAGGTCCTACCATTAGGCCTGAGCCTTCTTCATAATAGATATAAAATTTACCAATGCGACGAGTTGGAATAGAGTTTTATACGAGTTTGTAGTTAAACGTGAAACATTAACAATCGAGTGAAGCTACTATTATCAAAACAAAACAGAGTCTGCCATACAATACAGTACAGACATGTACAGACAGAGCTACTGTCGCATTTATAATATTAGTAAGGATAATAATAATCTGTTCCCTCTGCCTACCCTGCAAGGGATATGGCGTGATGATATGTATGTATGTATGTATGTAGTAAGGATAATGCTAATGTACCAAAATTTATAAAGGGAGAGAGCCTGGAGTTCTATAGTACAGGTCTCGACCTAGAATAGACTTCAGACTCTCACAAGGACTTCGAACGACATTTGTTCAATTATTTGTATATAATTTGTAACAACTTTCCTTGTGAGATGTAAATAAATTATTATTATTATTTGGGGCTACGTTCATCAGTGGACAGCATTAGGCTGATATAATGATAATAATTTTACATTTGACTGGTTTTAAAATAAAATATTAGTTTGTAAAAACTTATTGATGTCGAGTTTACCATAACACCTTATTTTACCAATAAGGAATTATTGAAAATTTTGAAGTTTTAAAACTTGGTTTTTAGTTTTATTGTACGAATTTTTCAGAGACCAGTGTTTTGTTGGATAAGGATCACAATCATCATCATCATCATCATCACAACCCATAAATGTCCCACTGTTGGGCTCGGGCCTCCTCCGTAAAGGGAGGGAAATTAACATACTATACTGCGCTGGTCAGACGTGTTGGTATAGGGTTTTGTTTCGAGTTTTCCTACTCTCGCATAAATGTTATATGCGTTTTATATCCCTTAGTCGTCTCGTACGATCACCCACGGGCAAGATATGGAGAGGTAAATGGTATTCTTACTCCGTCACCACACGGACACAAGGGCCACAATAATCATTATAAAATATAGTAGTTCATACCTGTAATACAGCGGGATGTTTTCGTTCTATGTACTGTTTTAAATTTGTAATATTACTACAAGTTTTTAATTTTTTCGAAATGTACAATTTATTAAAAATCTATTAGTTTTACCATAGTAATTGATTATAAAAATCGATTATAAGAAAATAAAGACCGATTTAAATAAAAATCGATTATTTTTTAAGATTCCTAATTTACGTCCGCTTTTGTATTTACAGGTTGACTTGAAGTAGCCAGTAGTCTTATCATTTGTTAATTATTATTAAGAAAGAATTAAAATAAGATTGGACGCAATATTATTTTGTAGTCGATCATCAGTGAATTGATTTTCCCTTTCACTTGAAAATTAATAGCAAAAATATTCACTGTTACGTATAGTAAAGTATAGTTCATTCAATTTCTTATTTTAGTCTGTATTATTGTAGAAGTAATTCACTCTATTTTGCTCCTTTTTCCTTTTCTCTTCGTTCGTGTCATATTGTCATAATTTCAAGCGAAAAATAGTTTTTGTTAAATGTTGGAATTATAATTATTAATAAATAGTAACGTAATTAATAACTAATAGGTATAACAATTTCTGTAAATAATTTTAAGATATAATGGCTGACTTTCTGGAATCCGAGGCGGAAGAGAGTGGGGTTAGTGAAAATTATTGCAAGCTTTTATTCATGGTGATTACGATTGCGTAGCTACTTTAATTATTACTATTATTATTTGTCCATAGTTGGACTCTGAAGAGGATGAGCAGCCACAGGAGCGCAAGAAAGTGAAGCGTAAAGCTGCAGTACAAAGCGATGACGAAGATGAAGACGAAGAAGGTAATTGTTGACATCGTACATTCTCTTACATTAGTGTTTTTTTCCTTATTAACACGATTAATATCGTGTTTCTTTTTCTTTTAACAGAATAACTATGATGTTTAACTGAATTATATTGTAAAATGCGATCTTGCACTGTTTTGATGCATTCTAAATATATGTATAAACAATTGTTGGTGACACACTTTTCAGTTATATGTGTGCATATAATTTTAGCACAGTTCTATTTTATCCTAACACATGAACATAAGCTGCTAAAACCTATTTGAAGTCATGTTTTTGCAGATATTTAAATAGAAATTGAAATCAAAGTGTATCATAGGTTATAAACTAAAAACCACAATATTGTGCACATGTTATTCAAACTGATTCTTTTTTTTTTAATTTATAAACTAAGGCATTTAGTTAAGATTTTATTCTGTAATAAAATTCATGCTTTATATTCTGGGCAATGGTTAAGAAAATATTTTCTAACTTTGCTCAATGTGTTGCATACATTTTATTATTTATAATCACATGTACCATTGAACCATAACTTTGACCATAGCTAATAAATAAATGTAACCTTTTTTGGAAAGTATATGAATGGACTATAATATTCTAACAAAATTTAGGTTATTCTAATAACATTGTTCTTATTGTAGATGATGAAGAACGCCTCCGTGAAGAGCTAAAAGATTTGATTGATGATGCTCCTATTGAAGAATCTGGCAGCGATGGGGAGGATTCAGATGCTAGTGCAGGCCCGAAGAAACGGAAGAAAAGTGATGATGAATTGGATGATAGATTGGAGGATGAAGATTATGATCTTATTGAAGAGAATCTTGGTGTTAAAGTTGCCAGAGTATGTTTATATGCACACTAAGTAGTTATATCACAGAGCTTATGACTTAAGTTTATGCTCATGTTAAACAAATTATTATTTTATAAAAATTATGTATATGCATATTTGAGTATAAACTTTATGGTTTCAGAATAAATTTAAACGTTTAAGGCGTTTGGAGGATGACGATAGTGACAATGAAGGTAATGATGATCCCGACCTGGAAAGAGAAGTTATTGCTGAAAAATTATTTGTGGGAGGTTCTGATGAGGTTAGTCTAATCTTAGTTTTTCCTGTTGCTCTATCTGTTGTGCAATAAAAGTTCAATTCAATTTTTTTATGTTTGGCTCCATCGACGACCGATGATTCTGCCAATGTTAAGGTGGAGAGAGTAAAAACCGAGTATTTGTGTCAGATGATCGGTCTTTTAGCAATCGTTTCTCTTGCGAGGGCTGAAAGAGACATCACAAATTGTTAGTATGTATTAGTAAACATAAAATATATACACAACATTATAATTCAGAATTAAAAAGAGTAGGTATGTACTAAAGGAAAGATAGAAAGAAGGCAGAAAAAAAAAAGAAAAAAAAAAGACTAATTTGATTTTATTCTGTGAGATAAATTTGTAAAGTATTCTAACAAGCGGTGTGTGAGCTAGTGTCAACAAGTAAGGCAAGTTAGCAGGTCGAGAAATAGACTTAGGAAGGAGATCATACAGAGTCACCACTAACTTGGGGCAAAAGAAGAATAGATGTTCCAATGTACCTTCATCCAGCCCGCATTCACAGAGAGAATGGTCCTTAACACGGATTTTCGCTAAGAAAACAGGGGAGCACACAAATCCTAAACGTAAACGGGTTATCACTGAAGTGGCCAGTTTATTTATATGTTTTCGGACGCAAAACCAGGATTTAGGTGGAATAGTAGACTGGATAGAGCCATAAAACTTTCCTTTATTTAATTTAGATACTTGCCACAAGTCATTCCAGGATTTTATTAAAGATGGTTTAGCTAAGGAGCGTAGATCACGCGGAAGCAATAAAAGTTACTTTGTGATGAATTTTATGGATGACGTTAGATTATTGTGGGGATTTCGTTTTTTCTACATTACAATTTATTAAAAATAAAAGGGCTTATATTTTATGCTGATCTTATATAGTGGAATCTCACTCTAAAATCAAGGAAAATGTTCAGTTAATGAGTTTTCAAATATAAATTTTTAAAAGTTGCTTAGAAAGTTTTATAAAATGCATGTGTTTAGTACAGATACACTGGTTCAGAAGCACAGAGTATACCTTTTAGATTTTATTGCTCTGAGTTCAGAGAATTTTAAGTAAGATATCATTATATTTTATTAAGTACAACATATGGAGACTCCTTTTTAAATTTGGGTTGTAGAGTATAAATATATACTATTAATACCCCACAGATAAATATTATTACTTGAGCAGAAAGGAATAGTTTTATTTTTTAATTACTTAGAGTTACAAATGAATGATGTTCAATTTATAGAGATACAGTTAAATTAAAGGATTAATTACAGTAAAATATACTGCTTTAAATTAATATATTTTTATTGTCATATGTAGCATTTGGACAGATTCAGCTTAACCCCTAAAGCTACAATAGGTTAACAAATACCTGTATTAATTCTGTTTGCAATATTCCTTGCAACACATGGACTTATTCTTTAATGAGAGGTGTTTTTTAGTGAAAAATCAGTTAAAAATTATATGTTAAAATAAATGCTATCTTCATATATAAGTAATTGTTATGGGATGCCAGCATGTGTGAGGTGAGATTTGTAGAACATCACTAGATGAGGAATGTCCCCAGAAAAGGTTAGATATAAAGGAGAAACAAGTTTTAACTGACATTGCTGGCACTTTGGAGCAGAAGTTCGAATGGAGTTAAAGTATAAGGGGGTCTTTTTATACCTCAAATACTATGCTCAGTTATTTTAATAATAATGATATTGTACTATTACCTCGGTATTTTTTTTCAGTAGAAGAAGTATCTGTGCCATCTATTTCATTATCTATGAGACCTAAGAACTAGTTTCATTGTAGTTTTTTAATGACTGTATTCTGTGAGTGCTACTTACTGAATCTCATCTGGTTATTTGCTTGTTTGCCATTATGGGTACTAAAAATCTTAAAGCGTTTATTTATATGCTAAGGTCACAATCATTAAAAATAATTGTTATTAGGAGGATGAAAATCGCTCAGAGTCAGCTGCACCTAGAGGAGAGGTGGAATATGACGAGGAAGGAGAGGACTTAGAATCAGATGCTGACGATTTTATTGTGGACGATGATGGCAGACCTATAGCTGAGCGCAAGAAAAAAAGGAAACCAATATTTACTGATGCGTAAGTCTATGCATATATATAATAATAGAATAAGGGTTCACACCCCTATTATGTGAAATTAAGAGGTCATAGTACAATAAGTGGCACAGCCCTGTAGGTATAAGGGTCTAAGAATGTTTAGATTCTATTTCCAGAAGCTGAAACTAAGAGATTCTAATAAAGACGGATTTGATAATGGGTCGTATTTTTTTCTACCACCAAATATTTCTTATTCATAAACATTTTGTATTCTTAACAAATTTAATTATATAAACTTGAATTACATAATTTCTATATTATGCAGCTCCTTGCAAGAAGGTCAAGACATATTCGGCGTGGACTTCGATTATGATGAGTTTGAGAAATATGGTGATGAGGATTACGAGGATGAAGAAGATGAAGATCTCGACGAGTACATTGATGATGATGAGGAGGAAGGTCTGTTTTAATTTGTATGTCCTAATTCTTAAATCGCCCTATGATAGGTTAAAATATAATTTCACACAACTTACATTCCCGTGGGATTAGAAAAAATGTCAGAGCCTAGGAGAATGGCCAGCAACACTCCTCTGGGAAATTTGTAACACCAACTGCTGGTAATATGCCCCTGTAGACTGCCTGCCTGAGTAAACTTTTTATTTAGAAGATTATATAGTTATAATATAACTGTCTAAAATATGTATGCAGTACCCGGCATAAAATATTAAATATTGCACATGACCCTTGAAAAGAGATCTAATTTCAGTTTTGTAGAGCATGGTCCTTGTCGCACACAATTTGTGACGTGGCACGAAGTCCGGTATCTATCAGGAGATTTAAAACAATTATGACTTTTTGTTACTTGATAATAAAATATATCTATTCTATAACCTTTTTTTTCCTGAATTCTCGCGGTTTTAACAACTCTGTAATGTATTTTTAATTGGACGCTCGCATTTGTACAACTGACAAACGTCCCATAGATAGAGTGCGACAACGATAACGCTCTACTAAACCGAAACTAACCGATTGCTTCTTTCCAAGGATCGATGTGCAATATATATTGATACAAAATATTATTGACGAGTATTGTAATTGTTTTACGTTTTTAGGTGAAAAACGCAGAACCAAAAAGGGCAAAGCCAAACGGCCAAGTAAAAAATCTATATTCGAGATTTACGAGCCCAGCGAGTTGAAGAGAAGTCACTTTACGGATCTGGATAATGAGGTTTGTATGTACACCATAATACTCTTGTACATTTTGATAGCGTCAATCTAGTAGGTAGACCAATAGGCCATCGCACAAAGGTCTTATTATTATTTTTTTATTATTGAATGTGTAAAAGACGTAGGTATGAAGAAAACTGTTTGTAGGAGTGTGAACTCACATTCGGCCCATATGGGTTAAGCCTTACACTATATTTTTGTAAGTGAAGACTGGTGAGCAAGAGTGGGATATTAAAAAAGTTATTTAAATTGTTTTTTAAATCTCTGCTTTAGATTAAATTTCAAATCTTTTTTCTATTTCATGAATTAGTTAAGGAACTAAATACATTCCATTAAGTATACACTAAATTATTTGCCTCATTACACAGATACGTAAAACGGATGTGCCAGAACGAATGCAGACCCGTGAGGTACCCATAACTCCTGTGGAGGAGGGCAGCACGGAGTTGGAGGACGAGGCGGAATGGATATACAAACAAGCGTTCCTCAAGCCGCCTGTGTCCAAGCCTGACGCGCAAGAGGCCAGGGAGAGATCGCGCAGGTTACTTTTTATTTTCAAATTATGATCTTACCTTTTTTTTTATTTATATTCTATGCTTTTATTATTAGAGATAGACTAGACCTTTTTCATTTATGATTTTGGGTTTATGTCGGTGTGTGAAATTATTCACGGATCACGCAGATACTGTTTAAATACAGTTTTTGGAATTTTCTTTTTCTCCATACCTAACAAGGCAGTCGGTTGGAAATATTTTTATATATTTAGAGGATTATTTTACATGTCAAAGCATAGTAGAAGCATATTAAGCAAATAAGTAAGTATTCACGCAATTTCTACAATTTAGCTTTAGGCTAAGTTCAGATGACCGCGCGGCGACGCGCGATTGGCTCGATGCGCGGTTTAAGATTGTAACAAATCAATGTTGTTGTGTACATGACCGCGCGTCACCGCGCGTTCCCGCGCGCATCGCCATGCACCGCGCGCAAGATCTTGTACCGCGCCTCACCGCGTGCCGACGCGCGGATTGAAATCTACAATCCTGTATGGATCTGTTCAGTTGACCCGCGCGGTTTGAGGGGGGTGGCCACACGGAGCCACGAAAATGGAGGACTATTTTGTTTTGGTGATATGCAATATCTTACAGCACCATCTGTAGGTTGCAAATCCTTTTCTACGCAATCATACAAAAAAGTCAAAGGATGGAATCGACATCCTAAAGTTGTTGAAAAATCGATCATCGTGTAGTCTTAATTTGGGATATGAAGTGACAAACAGGCTTAAAAAAGTCTATGACTCAAAATAGGGTGCACCCAGTATCGTCTTTGCTTTCGACGACGACGTCGCAGTTTGCGGTATAAAACCCACAACCAAATAACCTCCTCCACGTCCATTATCACTGAATGTTCACGCTAGATTGTCGCGCGCAAGCCGCCGCCATCCGAACAGCTAAATCGCGCGGCAGCGCGCGTCGCCGCGCGGTTATCTGAACTTAGCCTTATAAACTCTCGAATGTACCTCCCCGCGTCGCCACAGACGGGTCGGGCAGCATGTGCTCAGACTACAGTCTATGGCTAGGCTATGGTCTGTAAAAATAGCGACTCGAATTTACTTATCAAGGAATCGTTTCCAGTGGTTTGTTTAACTAATCGAGGGCTTTAGTCAATATGAAACGTTATGAGGTTTCAGCGTCGCCTCACCGTCGCTCTGGATGGTTTGGGCTTGTTGTGTTCTGACCAAAGTCTTTTAAAAAAAGGGCTCGAATATATGTTACTTTATAGTTTTATTTGTACCTGTAATTGCGTGGTTATAGTTTCGTTCTCCTGACAACGGTGTATGGAACGCAAAATCGCGCTGTTTGTATAATACTCTGTTATAAATGTCTCTATAAAAATAACCCAACAGGTTCTTCTCCACAGAGGTAACAATACGATCACTAAAATTCGCCAAGCGTTGGACTTCATGCGCAATCAAACATTGGAAGTACCGTTCATCGCGTTCTATCGTAAGGAGTATGTAGAACCGGAGCTCACTATCAACGATCTTTGGAAGGTGTACAAGTACGACGCTAAGGTTAGTTTTAACAAACAATTTATAGGTGATTTTGTTTTAGTACAAACTACTATTTATTATTCCCCATAGGTATACGTTAAGAACACAATGTCAAATAAAAGGCTTTTATTTTGCTTTGGAAGTACGTAACGTAGTTTTGGAACTAAGTAAGGCAACCTACATTTGTAACCACCCTTTACTTATAAAAACCTGATTACGAGCGAAAATGATTGTCACACATGGGATTCGAAGTCCCGCATATTGAAAATCCATTCCAAGCGTGCTACCACTTACACCAGCGTGACCTGTTGTATGACATTCAATTTTCGCTTCGTATTATATTTTCGTCTTTTAAAGGAGATGTGTGCCACATACCCGCCAATGTTTTTCAATCCATTCCATTCTTTACTTCATCATCATCACAGCCCATAAATGTCCCACTGTTGGGTTTGGGCCTCCTCCGTAATGGGAGGAAAATTAACCTACCGCGCCGGTCAGACGTGTTGATATAAGGTTTTGTTTCGAGTTTTCCTTATCTCGCATAGATGTTATAAGCGTTTTATATCCCTTAGTCGTCTCGTACGATCACCTACGGCTAAGATATGGGGTGGTGAATAGTATTCTTACTCCGTCACCACATGGAAAATTCTTTACTTGCTCGCGGGAAATGTAAAAATCGGTTCACTAGGAGAGGACAGCAATTCTCTTGTGGTAAAAATATAACAGCATACTGTGATCGATAACTCGCTTTACAAGCGTGGCGATTATGGCACTATCCCCTTATTTGTGATCCCTCACATCGTCTACGTCCTGCAATAGACTAAGTAAGACTAAACGATGATGATAATGAATGTCTGCGTCCAGCAGTGGACGAGGATAGGCTCATTAGTGGTAAAGTTGATCAAATCACTATTTGTTTAAAATTTTTATGTTTGTACATACATAAATACATATCATCACGCCATATCCCTTGCAGGGTAGGCAGAGAGAACAGAGTGCCAGAGAACTCTATCTCTGCATACTTCACTCGCTTCCTCAACATTCATAATTCTCTTCATACACGCTCGCCGGTTTCGGAGACTCTTGACTCCACCTTCCTTCAGTAGGTACATGACCCATCTGGTCTAGGTAGGTTAATCTCGGTCTGCCCCGGTACCTACGTCCTTTCACTTTCGCATTTTTATTATCAAATCGGGTAATGATGGCATCAGTATGGATGAAGTTGAATGGGCGATAAGAAGTTTGAAAAATGGTAAGGCAGCGGGCATTGATATGGTGTCTGCCGAGATGATCAAGCTTGGTGGCTCCTGTGTCCGGGAGGCGTTCCTGTTGCTCCTCAATTTATCTTGGAGCTCGGGAATGGTTCCTGAGGACTGGAATAGCGCAGTCATCGTGCCTTTGTTTAAAAACAAGGGCGTTATGACTCCGCAAATTACAGAGCCATAAGCTTGACCAGTTTGGCAGCAAAAGTGTATGGTAAAATTATTGAAAGGAGAATGAGAATGGTGTCCGATGGTTTACTGTGTGAGACACAAGGAGATTTCAGGAGTGGAAGGGGATGCATGGATCAAGTGTTCTCTCTGCGCAACATTGTGAAGAAGCATCTGGCTCTAGGTCAGAGGGTTTTCTGCAGTTTTGTGGATCTGGAGAGAGCATTTGATATGGTTGTACGAAAGGAACTTTGGGACATTTTACCGGAGTATGGTATTAACGGTAAACTGCTGCAGGCTGTGCAGTCCAGTTACATGGGCTGTAGAGCCTGTGTGCGGCTGGATGATGAAATTTCGCCTTGGTTTGACGTCAATATCGGCGTTAAGTAGGGGTGCGTTCTGTCAGCCAGGCTGTTTATCATATATCTGGATAAATGTCTCCAAAGGTTGAACGATATGAATGTGGGAGTCCAGATGGGTGACTTAGTGGTCTCTGCTCTGCTTTATGCAGATGATGAAGTCCTGCTGGCACAGTCAGCGACTGACTTGCAGACCCTAGTCGACACAATGACAGAAGATTGTGAGAAAAGGGGTCTACGCGTGAATGTGAGCAAAACCAAAATAATGGTCTTTGAAAGAGATAAAACCAGAACAGATGTAAGAGTAACAATAGGTAATGATGTAAAGAAAGAAAGAAAGAAAGAAAATATGATTTATTGGACACATGTAGATTTAAATACACATAAGAATAAGACTAAAAAGATAATAATTAGACGAGAAATCGGTGGTAAAAATAATAGTGGAATATACAAAATAGGTATTAAAACAATAATAGTATATAGAAATGAGATTCTACATTAAAAATCCATGAATTCTCGCTTACATGTATTACATATATACATATATCAATAGAATCCACAAGTATTTTTTTTATACATACTATTTAATATATTATAAAAAGGTGTGCCCAAAAGGCAACAGCTCAGCATATGCTACATAAAGATGCAGCGCTGATTTTCAGCTGCAGCCTTAGATCGCATCGCGAGATACAAATAGAGATTAGACATAATTAAGATATTTATATAGATGCACATTTTTCTAAATAGTAATAAATATTCACAATAACAATAATTAAGAAGTCATTGATACGATATTACAATAACAAAGAGCTTAAAAAACGAAAATAATAATAATAAATTTGAATTATCAGACGAACAGAATTGTATTAGAGATTGTAAATTTTCTATTATAAATTATGTATTCAGTGAAAAAAAAAAAAAGATTATAAATAATAAGATTAATTGTTTTCACCAAATAAGTGATTATATTTAAAGATGTCAAAAATAATATTAAATTTAAGGGAATGTCTGGAACAAAATAAAATGACATAGTAATAAAATACGAGTTACCAACAGATGGTGAAGAGCATCAAAAAGATAAAAAGACGTTCCCAAAACCCAAAGCAATTAGGCTAAGAATTTGCCTTTTGTAAGGTTATCATGATATGTTTAATTTTTTTTTTAAATGTATGAATACTATCCAATTGCCGTATCGGTGGTGGCAGATTATTCCAGCACTTTGTAGCACTATATTTAAAACTGCCACGGAAAGCTGTGGTTTTATGTGAACGATTATGTAAAGGGAACGATATCATTCTCTTAGGGAATTTACTGTTCGTTGTCATCCATTTCAATTTTGTATATAAGTATTCTGGCTTTTTCTTTTTTATAACGCCAAAGAGCAACATAGCCAAGTGCATATCTCTTCTATATTTCATTTTGAGGGCGTTATATTGGTTGAGGTAAGGACTTACATGGCTTCTAGGGGGTATATCATAGCAGAACCTCGCACATGCATTTTGTACTCTTTGTATAAAATTTGAAGTTTTCTTATGTAATCTTGGACCATAAACTACATCCATATAATTAAATTTGGACAAAATCAGGGTTTCCACCAACACTTCGCGAAGAGGGGTTGCAACATGTTTACGTATGCCATACAAGATCTTCAAACGATAGAAACAGTTTCTCACTACCTCCGCAATGTGTTTTTCGAAACGTAACTCCTCATCCATCAATATACCTAGATTGCGTGATTCATTTACACGCACAATATGTTCATTGTTAACACACAATATAGGGTCGCAATTGATAATGCGTTGACGTTGTATTTTGCTGCCCAATACCATATACTTGCTCTTCTTTGTGTTAAGTGTCAACGAGTTACGTTGAGCCCAAGTAGAAATATTACACAGATCTTCGTTAATTTTTGTCACAGCTGATTGAGTATTTATAGGCTTAAAACTATGGTATATTTGAACATCGTCAGCATAAATATGAAACTGACAGTGCTTTATCACGTTGACAATGTCGGCACTGTATAAAATAAACAAAAGAGGACCGAGTACTGATCCCTGCGGCACACCTCTACAAATTGCAGATACAGCTGATCGCCGAGATGTACCGTCAGAATTATACATTTCCACAAACTGATAACGACTGCTCAGATATGAATGGAACCAATTTATTGATTTGCTGTCAAAACCATAATAATGTAACTTCGAGAGCAACAACGGGATGTTGAGACAATCAAATGCTATAGAGAAGTCCAGTAAGACAAGCAGCGTTCCCTTGCCCTCATCAAGAGCCGTCAGTACATTATCCATGATATCCAAAATGGCGGTGGCAGTGCTACGACATTTCCTAAAGCCAGATTGTAGATCTGGCAATACATTATTCCTCTCAAGATATTCTCTTAGTTGTGCGGCTACAACTTTTTCCAAAATCTTTGATAAGCAGGGCAGTATGCTAATGGGGCGAAGGTCATTAATTTCGGAGACGTTAAGTTTTTTAGGAATAGGCCTTACGAGTGCAGTTTTCCAGCATAAGGGAAACCTCGATTCCTCAATGGACCTGTTAACTATGTTGGTGATGACATCCAATGTACAAGTAGTAGACATAGTGATCATATTCAATGACAATTCATCCACACCAGCAGCATTCGTCTGTAGATCGTTAATAATCTTAAGCACAGTAAACGCGTCGACGGTCTTCAACCTAAACGTGGCGTCTCTGAATCTATGAAATTCATAGAAAGTTAAGTCCGAAATATATGCCCTATTGTTTCCCGGTACATTTAAGAAGCAACTATTGATTTTCTCGGGATCGCTCAATGATACAGGTATATCATGTGTGTGTTCTTGAATTATTTTCGATTTTAAGTTTCTCCATAGACGCTTAGGATTTTTTAAATGTCTGTTAATATGATTCTCATAAAAACATTTTTTCTCCTGCAATATAGCAATTTCAACCTGTTTTTTTAGATCCTTATAGTATTGCCTGGAAACATCAGACCCGCAGCGCCTATACTTATTAAGAGCCTTGTCACGAAGGTGCATCATGAATCTTACATTACTCGTAAGCCATGGGGCCGGCAATTCCTTGATAGTCTTAACTTTCAAAGGCGCATGCAGGTCATATATATGCCTGAGGGTAGTTGTGAAATCAGAGACAATATCGTCAATAGTGTCACCAGTTATAATACGTAGCCAATCCACATGTTTAAGATCCCGGTTAAAGCTATCCAAATCCATATCCAATATTGGCCTAAAACTAACTGTCTTTTTTATAAATCTAGGTCTTCTAAAATGAAATTCACTTATTACAAAAGCATGGCCGTTCACGATACCCAGCGAGTCCACTTCGACACTGCGCACCATCGAATCGGTACAAACCAAATCTATTAAAGACGAAGAGTTATCGGTAAAATGCGTCGGAGTATTAACGACTTGCCTTAGTCCCGTGCATGATAAGAAGCTGTCGAAAATTTTTACTTTTGTATCTGCAGGATTGAGCATATTAATATTGAAGTCACCTAATACAATAAGGTAATCATATGCCGACAATGAGCCAATAGTGTCAATAATCGCATTTACGAAGGTCTGTGTGTCGAGCCAAGGTGGGCGATATGCCGTACCTATAACAACAGCACTATTGTTTATTTTTATCTTTAACCACATTTGCTCAATCATTTCATGATGAGGATGCGCACAGGTTCTTACATGTATGCCGCGTTTAATATAAAACCCCACGCCGCCACCTCGGCCACCGCGAATCCCGTCAGGTCGCGGCAAATGTCTTAAACGATACTCTGGTACCGTTGGTGCACGTCCCTCCTCACCACGCCTGAGCCAAGTCTCATTTATGGCCATTACATCCACCCTATGGCGTAACATTGCCACTACAAAACTATCTTGATTAGTTCCCAGTGAACCAGCATTCAGAAAACCAACCTTAAAATACATATTTTTAGCCATAGGTGATGTGTACAAAATAAACATTGAATGATTTAAAAAGCCACAATGAACAAAATGTACGAGAAATAGTATCGTAGTGTTTATTCTCATTCCTTATGATGCATGACTCATTGCACGATAAAAACAGCAAGAAACGTAAAGCGGCATGAATTTTATATAGCAATATAATAGTTAGTACTTTTGTAAAAGACATATTCCTGCACAAAAAGCTACAATAAAATAAGAGTATAGGTAATAAATAATGGTGAATAGTATTAGGTAAATATAAATCATTAATTAAAGTTTCATTAACATAATTAGAAATAATCATACAAAAAATTAAACTCATACTTTTTCTGAAGTTATAACATACAGTGTTAAATACATGTTTAAAAATTAATAATATTTGTATAGTGGAAATTAAAGTTAATGTTAAAACCAAATAGAAATCGAACTGCGACTCAACGGTGCACTCCGGGCGTTGCCACCGCGCCAAAAACACGTTCGATGTCCGATTCCATGTGAATAATATGAGCTTGCTCAGAGGCCTTGCAACGAGTGAGAATACGACCATTTTTAGTCCAGACATATTGCCATCCCAAGCGATGCCCGGCCTCCCGTGCTTGATAAAATAATTGTCGATTCGCTTTGGTTAGACGCTCATTTAAATAGAATCGTCTCGGTGGGCCAGTTATATCAATATTGGACGTGTTTATTTCTCGACGCGTGCGCGCACTACGCAACAACTCATCACGCAGCTCGCGTCTCGCTAGTCTGACGGCGACTGGCCGCGGGCGAACCTCTAGCGTGCCAGCGGAACTAGTTGCATTTAAATGCCTGCCGCCGATGCGATTTACGCTCACAATATCGCGCTCATCTATGTTCACGTTCAATTTTGCGCCTATTATTTTAAGAGTGTGGATTAAATTTTCACCGTTTTGTTCTGGAAGGTTGGAAATTTCAATATCGTTGGACAATAATCGCTGATCCCGGTCGTTCAATTCACGCTTTAATTGAGCAATTTCCTCTGTTATTTGAGACAACACTATAGGGTTCTGCTCAAGGCCGCTTACTCTTGTACCAAGACCAAGCACATCATTCTTAAGTGTATCTACGGTTTCTTTTATTTGATCATAATTGCTCCGCAGTTTCTCCATATCTGTACGTATCACCTGGAACTCGCGTTGAATATTATTGTTTAGGGAGAGAAGCTCCGCACGAAGTTCTTCTATAAACATAGTACGTAGCTCATCTCGTAATTCCTGCTTAAAGCCAAATAGCATAGCAGCCACATCCATGGGACATCCACCAACAACATTTTTAGGTGTGCAAAATGGTGACTCGCTGATAATATTCTGGGGTGTGCTACACAGGGTACCGTCATGGACAGCGTCAACAGCTTTCCCCACTTCCCGTGTCGCAGCAGGTGTCTTTTTGCTTAGTTTTTTTTGGCAATCCGTACAGTGCCACGAAGGGCTGATAGTGCCCGTTTGTGGTAAATCGACACATGACCTATGGTAAATTGATTTACAATGGCGACATCTAGCTGCCACTGTTGTTGATAAATATTTTGCACAAGCTGCACATCTCTCTGAGGGCATCTGTACAAGAACTGCAACGAGTAATCTCTATATACAATAGATGGTGTTGTAGCCAACAGTGCTAGATATCAATTGCATAACATTGAATCGCACTAAGAGTTTCACAAGAGTCTGCACAGATGGAGTTAGACACCAGTGAAGGCCTATGGTGACTCAGAAGCGCGATGGTTTAATAACACCATATGTAGCAACACAAAATGCGGTTCACAGTTATACACATCCTAAACTCTAATCACTTGTATAGTTTTATATAACTTTGTTACTAAGCTAATAACGTTTTGCAAAACTAAGGTAGATTTTTTCGTCTTGAGAGAATGTTTCGGAATTTACGCCTTTAAAACTACACAGGCACACCCATCAACACTTTGACTTATTGATTATTGTTATTTCTCAAGTTTAGGGGTTGATTATAAAAGGTTCGTTAACTAATTTTATTTAAAAACTTCAAAGATACAACACGACACTGCACTCGCATGCTTGACGGTACGATGTATATGTACTAGAGCAAGTGGATGAATTTGTATATCTTGGATGTGGATTTAGCCGAGATGGAAGGTACACCACTGATATAGAGCGAAGAGTGAATGCGGGAAATAGAGTGAACGGAGCGTTGGGGCAACTTCTCGGCAGCCACCACCTCAGCCAGAAGGCACGTGTAGGAATACATAACGCAGTGCTTGTCCCAACATTACTGTATGGAAGCGAGAGTTGGGTATGCAGAAAAGAGTATGAAAGTAAAATTAATGCGGTCGAAATGCGATCTCTTCGGAAAATCTGTGGAGTTAGGCTGACCGACCGCATTCGTAACGACGACGTAAGAGAGCGAGTAGGTATGAAAGAGAGTATTGGTGTAAAGATGCGAAAGGGAATGCTCCGATGGTTCGGACATGTGGAAAGAATGCCGAACGAACGTCTGGTTAAGAAGATATACAATGCGAAAGTGGAAGGATGTAGGTACCGAGGGAGACCGAGACTAACCTACCTAGCCAGATCGGGATCGGTCAGGTACTGAAGGAAGGTGGAGTCAAGAGTCTCCGAAACCGGCGAGCGTGTATGAAGAGAATTATGAATGTTGAGGAAGCGAGTGAAGTATGCAGAGATAGAGTTCTCTGGCACTCTGCTCTCTCTGCCTACCCTGCAAGGGATATGGCGTGATGTGTATAAGAACACTTGATCCATGCATCCCCTTCCACTCCTGAAACCTCCTTGTGTCTCGCACAGTAACCATCGGACACCATCCTCATTCTCCTTTCAATAATTTTACCATATACTTTTGCTGCCAAACTGGTCAAGCTTATGGCTCTATAATTTGCGCAGTCATAACGTGAACCCTTGTTTTTAAACAAAGGCACGATGACTGCGCTATTCCAGTCCCCGGGAACCATTCCCGAGCTCCAACATAAATTGAGGAGCAACAGGAACGCCTCCCAGACACAGGAGCCACCAAGCTTGATCATCTCGGCAGACACCATATCAATGCCCGCTGCCTTACCATTTTTCAAACTTCTTATCGCCCATTCAACTTCATCCATACTGATGCCATCGGAGGACGCCGTTGTCGAATGTTGATCTACTAAATCACATGCGACACCGGCGCCAACCGTAGCATCCGCATACATATCGCCAAAATATTCACTCCATCGGCTTAACACGTCTTGTGTTTGTGTAAGAATGTCTCCACCTTTAGACCTTATTTTATTAATTCTGAAGGCTGACCAACCACCCCGAGACTTCTTCACCTCCCTCCAAAAGAGTTTGGTGTCACTCTCGAAGTTTTTAGTCAACCTATCTTCTGCATTCATACTTGCTCTATCACGTTTCTCTTTCACTAAGGCCTTGGTGTCATTCTTACATTGCCGATATATTTCTTTCTTCTGTTCAGTCATACTGTCATTCAGATTCAAAGAAGAGACATAGTCCAGCCACGCTTTCTTCTTTTGCTCTACGGAAGCTGCCACTTCCGCATCCCACCATGCATCACCATTTGTTTTTCTATGCTTCTTTGAACTTCCACATACTTTCGCTGTATCTACCATACTCTCTTTCAATACTCTCCAGCATTCTTCAATGTCCGATTGCGGCTGGCTTGCCATCGTCAGCCATTCTCGGACACCCTCTGCATACTTTTCTCTTACACACTCTTCTTGCAACCTTTCAACCTTTATTCCTTCAAGCCCTCCGAAGTGGACACGCTCTCGCCAGTGCCTCCACTTTCTGAACAGACCACTAAATCTCGCAATAACGAGATAGTGGTCCGTATCGACTGTGGGGCCCCTGTAGGCTCTTGCGTCCAATATTTTGCTTCGGAGGCGACTGTCTACCAAAATTAAATCTATTATACTTTTCTGTTCATTCCTTATCCATGTATACATATGTATACATAAGGACATCCATATGGATGTCCTTATGTTGGAATAATGTGTTTGACACAATAAGGTTTCTCTCCATGCATACATCCGCTATGAGCATACCTGCGGCGTTCACTCTCTTATCACCAAATGGACCAAGTACGTCCTCAGAGTCGGGACGCTTGGTCCCCACCCATCCGTTCAAATCTCCGCATACAATCACGCGTTCACTGGTTTCTGCCATATCCAGAACTTCCCTAACATTATCCCAAAACTTTTCTAGGTCTGATGCCACCGAGGATCCTACGGGAGCATATGCTACAACCATGAATACCTTGGTGACACCTAGTTTTATACGGACCCAAAGAAGTCTGGGATCATACATTCCGTAATCCTTCACACCTGAGGCCAAGCGAGAGGACAACAGCACTCCTACCCCCATGCTGGCTCGATCGCTCTGTGCTACACCAGACCACAGAGCCATCCCGCCACCAGGAAGATCGTCGCAGGCGTCGCTGCCCCTTCGCTTGGTCTTGTTACACAGAGCACGTCTAGCTGTTTGTCCGCCATGACGGATATCAGCTCGTGCAACTTACCTTCCACACAACCTCTTACATTCCACGTGCCCACCCGGCACTCTGCTCTCCTCGACTCGCCTGACTGGGCAAGGCGTGGTGGTTGGCGGCCCCCATCGCCGTAACAGCCGAAGTTCGTACCGACGGGGGCGTGTCGGTACGCGTCGCCTCTGGGGGACGCCCTAACCCCGGATTAGCCGGATTAACAGTCTGATTAGACTGGCAGGGGACGCGAACGAGCATGCTCCGGACTATGCCCCCCATTTGCTATTTTTATATTTGTCTTGCTAAAATACGTTATACAATAGTTTTATTATTTTTTTTCCATCAGTGGTGTCAACTGAAACAGCGCAAAGAGAATTTGCTCAAATTATTGGAGAATATGAGAGACTTCCAGCTCGATAAAGTGATGGTGAATCCGGATGCACCGATACCTGAGAATATGAGAATTATCAGGGATGAGGATATTGAAAGGTATTTTGACTATTTTTATATATAAAGAAGCTGGTTGATTGACTCATCAACACCAAGCTGAAACTACTGGCATTAGAATGATGAAATTTTGACTGTTTTGTTTGTTATGTAGATAAAATGACCCTTCAGACAGGATTTTACGAGGTTCAACCCTAAAGGGGATTAAACTCGGTTGCAGACTTGGTGTGGGCAGAAAAAATACTTTATTTATAGTCTTCTAATTAAGCACCAATATTTTTTATTAATAATAAGTAAATACGTATGACGGCTGATAGAAGCGTAAGGCTAGAACATGTGCCGACCCCACTTAGCGTGAGAAGAGGGCAGGCAAATGAATGAATAAATAAATACGTGTTTCAGTATTTGTCAATTTAAATCCTCTGAGGGTTAAAAATAGGCGATTAAATTTTGCGGTGATACTTTGTTTACTGGATTTTGTATTGAATTAATATTTATAAAAATAGTAAGCAGCGTCTTAGTTTTGTAGTGTGGAGACTCACTAGAAAGGAATATTGCGAAAATCAACCACTGACAGGATATATTTCTTCTAGATATAGAGAGTTTAAATGCTTTCATATATTTCATTTTAAACACAAATGATAAAAACGGCATTTAATGGGGACGTTACACATGATTTTTACGCGGTCTAAATAGCGGGCAAAAGCTAGTTATTTATATATTAACTGAGTCCCGACAATTTTTTTCAAGCAATATTGCACTACACGAAAAATGTATTTGTTAAAGGGATAATAATTATTATGTTTTTATAGGTTGAAGTCTGTACAGACACCAGAAGAACTTCGTGATGTGCACACACATTTCCTATTGTATTATTCTACCGATCTACCAGAGATGCAGAGGGTGCAGCGGAATAAAGAGAAGAAGAGAGAACTTGAAGAGAAAAAGTGAGTTTGCCGTCATATCAAAATTTACTACAAGCCTAGCAGTTTATGTCCATGTGGTGACGGAGTAAGAATACTATTCACCACCCCATATCTTACCCATGGGTGATTGTACGAGACGACTAAGGGATATAAAACGCATATAACATCTATGCGGGAGAAGGAAAATTCGAGACAAAGCCCTATACCAACACGTCTGACCAGTGCGGTATAGTAGGTTAATTTCCCTCTCATTGCGGAGGAGGCCCGAGCTCAACAGTGGGACATTTATGGGCTGTGATGATGATGATGAGCAGTTTATAGACCCAATCACATTCCATTTAGGCTATTACACCACATTAGCTATACAATTTATGAGTTTACTACATTGCTTGCAAGTGCTATTATGTTTATCTGTATGCCGCACTTTATTTGTACACTTAGTGTGTTCAAACGGCTTTACAGATCTGGGCCATCAAAAATGATAATTGCTCAGATGTATCTGGAGGCGGTTCTTAGCCACTCCCGGTCCTGGTGGGTTAAATATCGGTATAATGCATCGGTAAAACGACAACGTAGTTGGAAATGCACTCTGTATATTCACTTTGAGTCATGTTTTGAGGGCAAATAAAATATGATGTTATTGTGACCGCTTAGTCAAGCACGGCAGGAGCGTGAATATTTGGAAGCCTAAAGACTTCTGAGGTTTACGTGTATTACACATTTAAAATAGAACAATTTTTGCGGAAGTATGGAAGCCCCCTGTTTCGAGATTTTTTCGATTTTCTCCTCTCTAGTAGAAATGATATTATACCCTTAGATCGATTAATTGATTCTTACAATGGGGAACAGGAAAGGAAGGGTTACTATTCTAGTAGGACTTCAGTATTCTAACAGCATTTTTTTAACACGGCGAATCTATCTATTGTCAATCAAGTCAACCAAATTGATGATATTATGAATGAAACTTATATATGATATTTAAAAAGTGGTAAACATAATAAGCTAATAAATTTATCACTTACAATGTTGCTATCCAATTATGCTAATGAAATGGATGTAGAAATGTTGGCGGGAGAAATAGTTTATAGTCAGCAATAACATATAAACTACTATTTATCCCAGTGAAATGTATGGTTCATGTGGATAGATATGGTTGAGGCAATCTATGCTAACGCGAACGAAGCCCTAGGCATATGAAAGTATTGAGAGTATACTCGTGAGGGTAGACCGCCGGGTGGGCCACTGAAGAAAAAGACCCGTTCCAGTGACCCACCCGCATGGCGTCGAGACGTATATTGTAGGGCGGGTCTATGGGGTCGAGCGCTGCTTCTCTGTCGCCCCGGACGGATTAACGGGGCGTGACGTACCGTAGCCCGGCGCCAAAAAAAAAGGCATATGAAAGTAAATAAATATTTATTTACATTAGGAGAGTTGCCCGTGAGTTAGCAGACAAGGAAGGCGAGGACCCAGAGGAAGCTGCCGCTGCGGTTGAGGCGGCTGAGCCGGACGATGAGGAGCCCATGGAAGTCAAGTATGCTGTACGCTCCGGACCTTACGAATTGTGTAGGAAGGCTGGCATTGGTAAGGAGTTTCCTGTACATATATTATTCATCAAAGTTAGTAATTTACTGTTGTATATGTATAACCTGCTTGTATAACCAATAAATGGGCCTTTTCAAAATTCAAGATATAATTTGACATTATTATCTACCCTTGTAGAAGAAATAGAATACAAATGCTTTCTGGAAAAAGAGAAGTAAATTTAATTACTCTATTATATCTTATTATTGCTGTGTGGTAGCGGTTACGAAAACTACCAACCCTTACTTTGCTCGTGGATGTCGTAAAAGTCGACTAAGAACCTTATAACGACCTGGGCCAACTCCATCTGGTGTCGTTTGGTTAACAATTACATTCCCAAGAAGGGTTGATGTCTGGCAGGCGGCCGTTCATAAATTGCCAATAACTTTACAATACGTGCTATGAAAGAAGAGTGCATATTGTATCGACCCCAAGTAATTGGGATAAGAGTAGGAGAACGATAATCTTAGTATTAGGATATCACTAAGATAAAAATTTGGCGATATAAAAAGTAATAGTTTTATAGATTTTATTTTTTGGTGTAGGTGTGCTCCACACACTCCCTTTTTTCGATGCATATATATTATAATTTTTTTTATTATATCATTTTTACCGAGAAAAGAACGACATAAAGAAAAAGAAATACATGCTCTAATTCGTTACACCTGCTAAAAGAGTTTCTTAGTATACTTATATGTATGTCATAGGCGTTTTATAAAGTTTTGTTAAGATATTTATTTAAAAAAAAATAATATTAAAAATTATCATTCTTAATATACAACAGAGCCACTGGTGAAGAAATTTGGTCTGACACCGGAGCAGTTCGCGGAGAACGTGCGCGACAATTATCAGCGGCACGAAGTGGAGCAACAACCCGTGGCACCGCTTGAAGCAGCCGCTGAGTTCGTGAGTATAATGAATTTTGAAAATGATAACTTTTAAACTTCATCTCAGCTCAAATACGTCGCAGTCTTGGGCTCGAGTCTTCTTCACAATAGGAGGATAATAGTCTTACTATACCATATTACTCAAACGGTAAACGGTGTTGGTATAGGGTTATATTTCGAATTTTCCTTTTTTGAAATGAAACTTCCAATGCGACTTCCAACAAGGTTGCGTTAAACATTTAACGCAACGGCACTCGAACGCATGGGAGTAGTATTCCAACGCAAGAGGTAGAGAGAAAGAAAGATACGCAAAAGTAAAGGTAGGAGAGAGAATGAGAGTGAGTCGGTACGTCCCAAGCACATGCGCGTAGTATTCTTGCTATGCAGCGAAGTAAACAGTGTGAGCGTCGTGAAATAAGCTGAAATACGTACTTGTTCTATTTTAATTTATAATATTCATTATTTACATGGGTTTAAATTTTTACTTTTGTCGGCAGTCCTCATGATTGCTTTGTGTTTTTTTATAGATGTTATGTGCATATTATATAACGCTAAGTCGTGTTTTACGACATCCACAGGCAAAATAGAGGCTCGTTCTTACTCTATTACCACACGGAAAAGTGAAAATTAAATATTCAATAAAGATTTTCTATGTGGTGTTGTGGTAGTTATAAATACAATGTGTAATCAACCCTTAAATACTCGTGGGATTCGGTAAAGCCGCTTAAGGAATCACTAGAAGTAAGGGCAGCAGCATTCACCTGGGACACATAACTAACTGCGTTCTTTAATTCATCAGTCAAGCGTAGTGATTATCGTATTATCCTCCTTGGAGAGGTCAATATCAAACAGTAGACATCGATAGGATGTTGGATGGATGTCGGGTAGTTCATGTTGGCAGACGAGGAAACAGCTGTCCTAAAGATTGGTAGTATCTGCCGTTCATGGATAATAGTAACAATAGGCTAAGTAAGGTCTTTGCCTGACCATGGGAACAACGTTGATGAGCTGATGTAATGTAAAGTTGAATTATCTTCACAGGTGGGTTCTATCGGGTCAGCTACGGAGGTGGTCCGTCGCGCAGTGTACATGTGTGGAGTGCAGTTAGCACGCGAGCCCCTATTGCGGGCCACGCTAAGAGATGCACTGCGGGATCGTGCTACTATCAGCGTGCGTCCCACTCCACGAGGACTCAAAGAGATAGACGAGAATCATGCATGCTACAGGTAACAGACACTTACTTGACACATTAAACAAGGATGGATAATTGTGCCTGCCAAGCTTGGCGTCTATGGCAAAAAATAAAAACACATTTTTTTTTGTAAATATTAGGACTTTAGCTGAGAAATGGAGAATGAAAAGGAGAAGTGAGGAAAGAGAGCTTAAATTTGTTGAAGAATGGCGAAAAGTCTCAGAATTTTTATTTTCATTACATATAGTAATGAAAATAAATAGTTTCTCTAGAGAGATAGGCGCACGGAGCAAATACAAAGAGGAGCTGTTGTAATGAATATTTTCTATGAAACAATGCGTGTCATTTACAGGGGGTGAGGGGGTCGCTGCTAATGAAGAAAGTGAGACAAGTAATAGTACTTGTCTCACTCACTCCTTTATGTCCATCTGCCGGCTATTAGCACAACTACTAATTTCGTATATTGTATGCAGTTGAGCTATCTTGCATTAGATGTCAGTAAGTGTATAGTATAACAGGGACGTACTCAGAATTTACCTATATCAAGGAGTGCTAATTTTTTTTTATTTCGAAGATACAAACAAATCTTATTAGCTGTTTGCTCTATTCAAATACAAATGTTTATAATCAAATAATTCTGCATAGCGAATAGGTGTATGACTACTGTTTTTAACCGCAAATTTCTTTATAAGGCTTGTCAGCATTGTTAATAATATTATGAAAAATCCATATTTTCTTTACTGTCATTCTGATAAACTCAGAAGTTTAGAAACCTTTTTTTTCTTCATATTTGTGTCCTTTTCATACGACCAAATAATACAATTATTTGTTTGGGTTTCTAACAAATTGTCGAATGAAAGTAGTTGGACTTTTAGTAAATATGTTAGTTACACGGTATTATTTCCTTCCTTTTTGTCTTTTCCATATAAAAAAAGAATCAAACCACTCTATTAAAATAAGGCTTCATACGATTGATAATGCAATAATGGTGTCAATGACCAAGACATGTATAAGAGTATTTCAAGCGAGCAGACCAGCCCCCCCTGGTAGCAACCGTTTGATTGACGCACGGGCCATCTAAAACTTAGCCATGCCAAAGGTAACTTGAAGACCCGGTCTTCGACGCCACCACCATTTTGAATATTTTTGTGACGTGCTCAACCTCGTTAATCTTATCAAGAAATTGCATCGAGTGCAATTACATTATTAATAAATGACATTAATAAATGACACAAAGGAGAAAGGGTGACATTGGTTCCAATAATAAAAATGAAATACTCTTTGGTATCATATATTTCTTGAGCTATACCTAGTCTTGCCCTAAATACTGTAACAAAGAAAAACCTTTTTCTATTGCAAAAAATATTTATGACTTTTACAGTGTTAGTTTAATACATAAATATAAAACAATTTAAAATATAAAAAGCTTGTTCGAAGTGGTTTCTATTGGCTGAAATACAGTCCTTTAAATCTTCATTGTTAAAATGAGAAGAACAAATCTTTGTATATTTCGTAGGAGTCCAGTTTTTCTATTAATTTTTGAAATCCATTGCTTCTAACATCGTCATTGAACGGTATTCTAAAACATACAAAATTTACAGTTTAATTATAATAGGTTCATTTAAAGTAGTGTAAAAAATATTTTTCTTTGATGAAAAATCCGAATGTTATAATTATATTCTAATTACGACCCTGGATTTTTGACACTTTTATAGTTCTTCATAGTTAACGACAGCTGGCGTATTGCTTACAAAATAATTATTAACTACATATAAAACTCATATTTTTGTTGAGGTAAACGGCTTTGGGTATAAATTTTAATACTCATGGTTATTAGTTATTACAATAATCTTAATAGTTTGAACTGTATGTGCTTTTATTGTTCTGGGTCCTATTACGAAAAGTGGTGCCATCTAGCGTTGAGTAAAATTATTTCTGAACATGATACCGTCAAAAGAACTTTCTAGAAATTATTTTGATAAATTATGAATAAAAATACTTACAAATGGAATGTGATTCTTTCCATAGCATCTGTACGTTTATTGGAGTAGTTTTTACATGATAAAACACAACACTTCATGGTTTTCTTCGTAATAACATAAAAATACACCAAAAATATAATTTTATGCACCGTACGAACACCGTCAGCGACGACAGAAGACTAATAGGCCACGCCTACTATTGATGTTAACGTGATGACGTCACGGCCTACTTGAGAATCACAGTGCACAGTTACTTAGGCCGTCTCCTCTTTGTATTTGCTCCGTGGATAGGCGATACTACGATTTTCGACAAAAGTTAAACGCAGTATTAACCTGCGGTCATGGGGGTTGAAAAGGGTTACACGGACGTTGGGGTGGGTCTCACAGACCCGTTCATTTGATATTATTCTAATACTTTATAAATTTAATATCATATTTATTCGTATTAAGTTTTTAGGTATTTACGTAAATAAACGAAACACAAATATCATATTATATTATCTTTTAATCATATTTATTAGAGCTTTAAAAAAATAACGACAAATATCAACAAACTTTTTCTTTTCTCCTTAAATATAGGTCTATTATTAATTAACAATCTTTCTTAATGTTTTAACACCACTGTTTTGTAAGAAACTAAATTATCTTTAGAAGAAAATAACAATTAATTACCCCAAATCACTATCTTTGGTACAGTCAGCACAAAAAGGTACAACATATTCTAAACAAATATATTTATTGCAATTCTCGCAGCTGCAGTTTGTTTTATGGTCTTTCTTGGCTGGACACTCTTGGTACCTTTTGCGAACACTAGCCTATTTGTCAGCGGTTCCTTTGTAGATTCACAAACAATTTTTTATATTTTTTTACTACACATAGAAGCTCCGATACATTATGGCGAAGTTCTAGATGTTCCATGACAAGCCCGAGGCGTAGAATTTTTATAAAACGCATTATTTTTTTTAAAAAAATATTATTAATTTTGTAGGTTTAACTAGGCCCTCCAGAATCAGACTCAGAAATCGGAGTCAGACTCGTAAAATAGAAAAAATATACTGTCGTTCTGCTTCTTCTCGATCCATTTTTTACTAATTACCTACAAAAGAAACATAAATAAAATGCTTTGAACTATATATCAGCAATGTTAATTGTAAATAAAAATAAAAATCAAATACAAAAGGATAAATTCACGGATAATAATTAAAATAATATCTATACAAAATGGCGCGAAATATGACACCAACTGCGGGGATGGGTCTCACATACCTAATTCAATGTCGTGCATGTGTAACTCTCACTGTGGCTGTCGCACGAGTATCCTGTTAACTGCGACACATAGAACAATTCAACAGCTCCAGCTATTGAGAAGAACAGCAAATATGTACACTTATAGTCTATCTAATCTAAGAAGTGCACTTTGACAGCTGTCGGAGTAAGTTGTCTAGATATGTGAACCAAATAATCGCTATCGAAAATACCCGATTTTACTGAGAAATCAATATTGATTCTTTATAATTAATGATCGGTTTATTTTTTATTTTTCAAAAGGTGATGAATAAATTAAATGCTAAATTAGTACTAAACAAATTTAATTATTTCAGCATAGAATCTATTCACCATATTTAGTAGGATTAGGTTAATTAAAAACAAAAACTGAATTTGAAAATAGCTATTTATTAAGAATTACTACTATTACTTGAATTATCAGCGTCGCGAACATTAATAATTATTTCCCCATCCATCAAAGTGTCGAAATGTACATCTCTGTCAAAATCTCTATTCGATTAATTGTATTATTCTAATATTTTTACCGATTGTTTGGATATTCGTGAATTGGAAGTTGTCAAGCACTACTATATAGAACGCGATGACGTGACATTGTTAGGTCGTCATTAACAATTACTATTTACCATGTAATTTTTATTTTAAATTAGTTTTACGAGTTTCAACATTAGATTATTGTACAAGAAAGTCACCCGCAATGTTAATTATGTAAGTAACTTAATAGTTGTTTAAAATTTCAGACTTAGTGTTTACAATCATGTGTATACGTTTGACCGAGGTTATTGTGTATTAAAAAATGCAAAACGTCAAAATGCACTTCTTAGATTAGATGAACTATAGTAACCGAACTAGAAGCGAAATAAAATGTGACGGGTCTCACAGACCCAACCTCCATGACGTCGGGTTAAAGGAATAATGATAACATGTTTAACGTCCAGTACTTTAGTCCTTATCCATGTGGTGACAGAGTAAGAATACAATTCACAAAATCTATTTTACCCGTGGGTGATCGTAAGAGACTTTTTGAGAGACTTTTTATCAATCAAAATCGCTCTAGCCGTTGGGGAGTTTAAACCAAATATACATATACACATTAATTTTGATATACCGATGGGTTCTATGTATATGAATCAATGTGCAAAATGACAATTTTACAACAGAGGCTCTCAAAGTTTTACTTTGATATATTTTTTAAGTGCTTCATCAGCTGAAGCACATAAAAAATAAAACATACAACATCAGTTAGAAGTACATAAAAATGTATTAAATTGAAACTTGGAGAGCTTCTATTGTAAAGTTGTTTTTCATTTTGCACATTTGTCCATATACATAGGACCCATCAATATTCTGTAATGCTTGCATACTTTGCTGTCTGGTGATAGCTACGAATACTACCAACTAGACATGCGCGAAACAGTACTTCGCGAAGTGATGTGATATGGCATTACATTTCGTGCCGAGTAATATTACATTTTACCATCACTTCAAACATCACACATGACATTTCATGTCATGTGTGATGCGTAATGCGATAGCGCTCTATATATACGGCGGGCGGCGTCAAGAGATGTAAGCCTTAACATTCTGAAAATAAAGCTCAAAATAAATATTGAATTGCCAGACACCGAACATTGCAGAAATGCAGAACAATACACGGGTGTTCGCGTCATGTTTAATGTGATGTGTGATGTTTAATGTGATGTGATGTTTAGTCGCGTAATGTGTAATATGACAGTACACGGTCGGGTAATATTACGTGTGATACATCACTCTCATTACTTACACATGTCTACTACCATCTCTTACATTGCTCGTGGGTTTCGTAAATTACTATTATGAACTGTACAATGACCTGAGCTAACTCTATCTGATGTCTGGTCAATAATTAAATACCCAAGGGGAGTTGATTTCAGGTAGGCGGCTGGTCATAAAATTATTGGCACAACTTTTGTAATATGTACGATGGAATATGTACTATACATATTGCTTCGGGCCCATATAAATTGGGATAAGAGCAGGGTGATGATAATCACAACTAATAACTGCTTGCTCGGCAAGAGCTATTGCATCGATAATGTACATACACACACATACATATTATCACGCCATATCCCTTGCAGAGTAGGCAGAGAGAACAAAGTGCCAGAGAACTCTATCTTTGCATACTTCACTCGCTTCCTCAACATTCATAATTCTCTACATACACGCTCGCTGGTTTCGGAGACTCTTGACTCCACCTTCCTTCAGTACATGACCGATCTGGTCTAGGTAGGTTAGTCTCGGTCTCCCTCGGTACCTACATCCTTCCACTTTCGCATTGTATATCTTCTTAACCAGACGTTCGTTCGGCATTCTTTCCACATGTCTGAACCATCGGAGCATTCCCTTTCGCATCTTTACACAAATACTCTCTTT
Organism: Lymantria monacha; assembly: GCA_905163515.2. Lineage (NCBI taxonomy): Eukaryota > Metazoa > Arthropoda > Insecta > Lepidoptera > Erebidae > Lymantria > Lymantria monacha. The sequence continues at coordinate 24,299,551 of LR991093.1, forward strand.
CATACCTACTCGCTCTCTTACGTCGTCGTTACGAATGCGGTCGGTCAGCCTGACTCCACAGATTTGCCGCAGAGATCGCATTTCGACCGCATTAATTTTACTTTCATACTCTTTTCTGCATACCCAACTGTCGCTTCCATACAGTAATGCTGCAGCACTGCGTTATGTATTGCTACACGTGCCTTCTGGCTGAGGTGGTGGCTGCCGAGAAGTTGCCCAACGCTCCGTTCACTCTATTTCCCGCATTCACTCTTCGCTCTATATCAGTGGTGTACCTTCCATCTCGGCTAAATCCACATCCAAGATATACAAATTCATCCACTTGCTCTAGTACATCATTACCTATTGTTACTCTTACATCTGTTCTGGCTTCATCTCTTTCAAAGACCATTATTTTGGTTTTGCTCACATTCACGCGTAGACCCCCTTTCTTACAATCTTCTGTCATTGTGTCGACTAGGGTCTGCAAGTCAGTCGCTGACTCTGCCAGCAGGACTGCATCATCTGCATAAAGCAGAGCAGTGACCACTGAGTCACCCATCTGGACTCCCACATTCATATCGTTCAACCTTTGGAGACATTTATCCAGATATATGATAAACAGCCTGGCTGACAGAACGCACCCCTAGTTAACGCCGACATTAACGTCAAACCAAGGCGACATTCCATCATCCAGCCGCACACAGGCTCTACAGCCCATGTAACTGGACTGCACAGCCTGTAGCAGTTTACCGTTAATACCATACTCCGGTAAAATGTCCCAAAGTTCCTTTCGTACAACCGTGTCAAATGCTCTCTCCAGATCCACAAAACTGCAGAAAACCCTTTGACCTAGAGCCAGATGCTTCTCCACAATGTTGCGCAGAGAGAACACTTGATCCATGCATCCCCTTCCACTCCTGAAACCTCCTTGTGTCTCACACAGTAAACCATCGGACACCATCCTCATTCTCCTTTCAATAATTTTACCATACACTTTTGCTGCCAAACTGGTCAAGCTTATGGCTCTGTAATTTGCGTAGTCATAACGTGAACCCTTGTTTTTAAACAAAGGCACGATGACTGCGCTATTCCAGTCCCAGGGAACCATTGCCGAGCTCCAACATAAATTGAGGAGCAACAGGAACGCCTCCCAGACACAGGAGCCACCAAGCTTGATCATCTCGGCAGACACCATATCAATGCCCGCTGCCTTACTTACCATTTTTCAAACTTCTTATCGCCCATTCAACTTCATCCATACTGATGCCATCGGAGGATCGGAGGATCGATAATGTCTCGCAATAAATTCAGATATTATACAGGGTGCCGATTTTATTACTAGAATAACTTAAACTAGGTGTAGGAATGACGTCATATAAAACATTAAAGTTAGTTGCAGACTCCTAGCTCTGTCCAATCTCGAGATATAGTGATTTGTTTCTTATCAAAACAGTAGGTGTGCCAGCGAACTTTTGTAATACTAGTGTATTGACCGCTTATGAGTAGGGCAATTTAATCGAAAGTTAGGTACTATTTTTTTACTGATTTGAATAGTGTATCATGGTTTGATACATCCCCTTCAAAGGATTCTACTAATTAAATCGGCGACCTGTATACGAGTGAGTGTCCTAGTATATTAAATATTATATTTAGTAGTGGTGGGGACCATGCTGTTGACAGTATTCTGTCTACAAACGCGGACCGGTCTGTCCGGCGTAGTACCACACTCTGGCAAAAGATTAACATCTGAGTAATGGCAATTTGCTGTTGCGCTTCGTTCGGTGAGCGAGAGAGTATAACTGGATGGGTTTGGGGTTTGTATTGGTAGGCAGCGGCCTAGCTATACATTTGGTATTGCAAAGGTCCACAGGTGGCAGTAACACTTTCCATTAGGTGTGCTTCTCGCTCATTTGCCACCCTAAGCAATATTTATTTTTATATTTCTTCTACAGTTTAAAATATCTAAAGAAGAAACCTGTACGTGATTTGACTGGCGATCAATTCTTGAAATTGACGATGGCCTCAGAAGACAAGTTGCTGGAACTCAGTATAAGTGAACAGATAGAGGGCAACACTAGCAGTAGTTATTTGGAAGAACTTAAGCAGCTGTATCAGAAAGTAAGTAATCTCATAATGTTATTATCTCACGTGTCTACTCTCAACGTGGATAGGGATTTCTAAGACTAGATTCGGTTCACCATGCCCGTGGTCTCATCAAAAGGTGTCGAAAAGTGATTTTAATAGCTCACCTATTTCGTTGATACAATCACTTTATTAAGTGACGCTTATCATATTACAATAGTTAAGAAACGCTTATCATGTCGAATAAAATATTTTTTTTTTACTAATTTTATCTCGTTTTTAATTTTTACATTTTTAATAAGTTTCGAACTCAAAAATATATATCATAAAGTAAAAATAAAAAACAAACTATATTCGTAAAAGTAGTTATTGTTTATCATGTTCCGATGTAACTAGTGTAAATAAAATAGGATTTAGAATTGAATAGACTGCACAAATGGCGTAGTGCTTAAGGTACCTTCGGTGCCAGTGACTTGGGTTCGATTCCCACGCAGGACCATACTTTGTGCAATCCACAAAGTGCTGTTGTCTTGGTGTAATTAATTTGCTTGCGTTAATTGCACGTTTGTAAAGTCGCCCGCAATACAAGGGTTATTTCCTTAGTGTAGGGTGCTATCTTTTTAATATAAAAAAACTACTTACATCAGATAACATATGAATACTCTCTAACTAGTAGTCACTAATGTGTTGGTTATTTTCTTGTAGGACGAATTTGCTGCTTCAGTGCAGGCATGGAACGAGTTACGAACTGAAGCGGTTACTATAGCTCTTACTAAAATTGTAATGCCAGAACTGCGCAGGGAATTGCATGCTGTACTTCTGCAGGAGTCTAAGGAATATGTTCTTAAGTGAGTATCTTATATAACAATTATTTTAATTTTAAACACATTTTCTTTGCCACCCTAGCCAAGGGGGTGGGTGATCGGACTGTGTATTAGTTATACGCAGTAAGCCGATTGCGCGAGTGCGATGATCCGGCAACATTTGAAAGTTTTGCCAGGGTGTCAACGCGGCTTGTTATACGAAAGTGTAACTTATCAGATGAGTCACTGAAGACAAGGCCTTGGCACCGGTGGCTCGCCCACAGGGCGATAGAAGTACGTGTATTACAGGCTATGAAGTTCCACGCCGTAACTTCTTGTCTAGGCCGGACCATAGTCTGACCAAAAAAGGTGTGGAATCAATTAGTTTCATAAGCGTGATATTGTAGGCCCATTATTCTCCCATTCTGGCGGAGGCTCCAGCTCAATGTTGGCCGTATATGGTTGAGATGAAGTGTGAATATTCTTAATACTAGTCAAGGGAAACTTGAAAAAAAAAAGCACTGACCAGTATAGTCGAAAAGGTTGTAAGCCGATTTCTCTGTCACAATACACGGTAACAGAGAAATTGACACTAGAGATTGACCAACAAAATGACAGTGTTTGCTTCAGTACACACTGTCATAGATACTAATAGTGGAATGTATATAAGAAGATCATTGAATATTTTATATGTTAAATACTTTTTTATTACAGCATATATTATACTATCTATGGAATCACAATCTATTGATGATGGAAAATTCTTTTAATGAAATATCTTAAATAACTGTGTAAGCGCCGTCTGTAATGAATACGGCTATTTTAAAATAATACAATTATTTTAAAATAGCTTTAACCATTTGGGAAACAAAAAAAAGTTGAGAATGATGAAATAACTTCTTTTAGTTCACTAGTTTAATAACCCTATAGTGAGGGGTTAAAACTTGTTTTTTTTTTCATCGTGGGGAGAGCTTGTCTTATTGAGAGTTGCAACACTGACGATATTTTTGTTCACATAGGTGTTGTCGTCGACGTTTATATGACTGGTTGAAGGTGGCGCCTTATGAGTCGAGAGTGTCTGATGATGACGATGATGAATGGGACGCTTCTAATGGTAAGTTTGAATATACTACAAATAAATTCAACAAAAAAGGGCATTAAAAAAAACTTAAATGAACTCTGTTAAGGGAATCCACACGATCGCAGCTAAGGCGGGCCTAGTCCACTGGGAGTCCATACATTCTGACCGCTTGAATATTAACGCGATATCTTTGTTACAGTACATTCTAATTTTAATACAATATTTAGTTATGAACTATATATATGTTATGTCGTGCAAAGGCAACATTGAAATTTATCTAGATGGTATGATTTAAACTTTTATCAAGCGAAATTGGTCCGTTCTTGTGTCCATTGTTCTTCTGTTTTCTAGAACAGACCATATACAATAGGGTGGCGCAAAAAAATCGACAATTTTTTTTTGAATCTCGAATAAAAAAAATGTTAGTTTTTGATGTTTTAAGTGCCCTCTCCAAAGGACTGCTCAAAATAAAAAATTCAGGAGGTCGCTCCAAATTTTTTTAAGTTTCAAAAATCGTCTAAAATCGATTTTTTTTATTTGTTTTCTCGTTACGGTATAATTTTATTGACCAAAAAAAATAAGTTTCTGAAAGTTTCAGTTCAAAATTTAAATTTTGCAAGATCGCTCATAATTTTTTTAAATTTATTAGTGCATTACTTTAGATTTTTTCGAGTGACCTTTTAATATTCAAATTAAAAAAATCTGTGCATTTCTTTTTACCTACCTTGTTATAATAATAGACTTCAAACGCGGTATTTCGTTAAAAATCACTACCCCGGGGGGCAAGGGTTAATAACAAAGTTTATTGAAATATTGTTAAAATGTTGTAGTTGATTTAATAAAATTATTAAATTATAAAAAAATATGTTTTCTATATTGTGCTTGATTTTAAGTTCATCTCGCGGTGTATTTTTATCGATTATTGTACTAAATAATAAAAAAAAATGTAATAAATTTTAATTCGAATAATAAAAGGTCGCTCGAAAAAATCTGAAGTGATGCACTAATAAATTAAAAAAAAATTATGAGCGACCTTTTAAAATTTAAATTTTGAACTGAAACTTTCAGAAACTTATTTTTTCTTGGTCAATAAAATTATACCGTAACGAGAAAACAAATTAAAGAAAAAAAACGATTTTTGATGATTTTTAAATTTAAAAAAATTTGGAGCGACCTCCTGAAAATTTTTTTTTGAGCTGTCCTTTGGAGAGAGTACTTAAAACATCAAAAACTAATATTTTTTCATTCGAGACTCAAAAAAAAATAGTCGGTTTTTTAGCGCCACCCTAATATTCAAACACTATAGAATAAGTAAAAATAATTTTATTTTAAATGTGTAATACTCGCGTAAACATCAGAAATCATTATCCTAAGAACCGTTCTGCATCGAATAGCATTGCAAGATATATATACTCTTGATAACATGTTTGCGCCATTTCAAAATAATAGATTGCCGCCGCGTATCGACTAATCAATAAACTAGGCTATATGTCGCCTAATCAACCAAGTATTCGATGTATATAAATGGTTACGGATATGAAGCTGGGACGGGTCATTAATGCTTTATAATTTCAAAGTTTTTAATGGTGGTGAGAATAGATATATAATACTAATTGCCTTTTATCTCTTGTCAGGTCTACGAGTAATGTCAATAGCGTACGTTCCTGACAGACAACATAGCGCGTTTGCTTGTCTGGTGGCGAATGGAGGCGAGGTCGTTGATCATTTGCGTCTACCGCATCTATTGTACCGAAGGAATGCTTGGGATGCACTTGAGAGACAGAACAAAGAGGCTGATATGACTGCGCTGAGAAGGTGATCTTATCGTATTATTTTTATTAAATCTAACCTAACCTGAAAGGTCTAACTAGGTCAGGTGAGCGACCACCTTTCATATTGAACCGTATTAAAACAATTGTTTTGCGTATATTATCATCATCATTCTCCTGCTCTTATCCCAATTACTTGGGGTCACTTGTTTTGATAAAAATGAAAATCCACATAGAAATGAAAAATCCAACTAAATTAATGAAATCCCATTCATCTAGTTAGTGGCACTAACTATACAACTATCAATAATTAGGTACATACAACTTAACGGGAGTGGGGCTATAATCATGCCTGTATATCATGAGACTGTTTAAAATAACAATAAACCAGCAGAGAATAAGTAGATATAATATCTACGATATTACAAAATAGGTAAATATTAATAGAAATTACTGAAATTTTTAGCATTTAATATGCTTAATTATTTATAAATACCCGATACGAAACGAAAAATGATGTCACAAGCGGGGTTCGAACCCGCACCTATTGGGAATCCGGCCCAACCGTGCTGCCACTTACACCATCGTGAACTATTTTAGGACATGCAAATTTCGAATCATATTATATCTTACGTCTTCAAGGTGACGTATGCCATCTATCGGACAATGTTTACACATTGTATAGACTTAATACTTCAAACTTTACAGTTAGAATTGTATTAAACGATGACACAACCTTGTTATTCAAATTACTGAAATTTTTAGCATTTAATATGCTTGATTATTTATAAATACCCGATACGAAACGAAAAATGATGTCACAAGCGGGGTTCGAACCCGCACCTATTGGGAATCCGGCCCAACCGTGCTGCCACTTACACCATCGTGAACTATTTTAGGACATGCAAATTTCGAATCATATTATATCTTACGTCTTCAAGGTGACGTATGCCATCTATCGGACAATGTTTACACATTGTATAGACTTAATACTTCAAACTTTACAGTTAGAATTGTATTAAACGATGACACAACCTTGTTATTCAAATTACTGAAATTTTTAGCATTTAATATGCTTAATTATTTATAAATACCCGATACGAAACGAAAAATGATGTCACAAGCGGGGTTCGAACCCGCACCTATTGGGAATCCGGCCCAACCGTGCTGCCACTTACACCATCGTGAACTATTTTAGGACATGCAAATTTCGAATCATATTATATCTTACGTCTTCAAGGTGACGTATGCCATCTATCGGACAATGTTTACACATTGTATAGACTTAATACTTCAAACTTTACAGTTAGAATTGTATTAAACGATGACACAACCTTGTTATTCAAATTACTGAAATTTTTAGCATTTAATATGCTTAATTATTTATAAATACCCCATACGAAACGAAAATTGATGTCACAAGCGGGGTTCGAACCCGCACCTATTGGGAATCCGGCCCAACCGTGCTGCCACTTACACCATCGTGAACTATTTTAGGACATGCAAATTTCGAATCATATTATATCTTACGTCTTCAAGGTGACGTATGCCATCTATCGGACAATGTTTACACATTGTATAGACTTAATACTTCAAACTTTACAGTTAGAATTGTATTAAACGATGACACAACCTTGTTATTCAAATTACTGAAATTTTTTTTTAGCATTTAATATGCTTAATTATTTATAAATACCCGATACGAAACGAAAAATGATGTCACAAGCGGGGTTCGAACCCGCACCTATTGGGAATCCGGCCCAACCGTGCAGCCACTTACACCATCGTGAACTATTTTAGGACATGCAAATTTCGAATCATATTATATCTTACGTCTTCAAGGTGACGTATGCCATCTATCGGACAATGTTTACACATTGTATAGACTTAATACTTCAAACTTTACAGTTAGAATTGTATTAAACGATGACACAACCTTGTTATTCAAATTACTGAAATTTTTAGCATTTAATATGCTTAATTATTTATAAATACCCGATACGAAACGAAAAATGATGTCACAAGCGGGGTTCGAACCCGCACCTATTGGGAATCCGGCCCAACCGTGCTGCCACTTACACCATCGTGAACTATTTTAGGACATGCAAATTTCGAATCATATTATATCTTACGTCTTCAAGGTGACGTATGCCATCTATCGGACAATGTTTACACATTGTATAGACTTAATACTTCAAACTTTACAGTTAGAATTGTATTAAACGATGACACAACCTTGTTATTCAAATTACTGAAATTTTTAGCATTTAATATGCTTAATTATTTATAAATACCCGATACGAAACGAAAAATGATGTCACAAGCGGGGTTCGAACCCGCACCTATTGGGAATCCGGCCCAACCGTGCTGCCACTTACACCATCGTGAACTATTTTAGGACATGCAAATTTCGAATCATATTATATCTTACGTCTTCAAGGTGACGTATGCCATCTATCGGACAATGTTTACACATTGTATAGACTTAATACTTCAAACTTTACAGTTAGAATTGTATTAAACGATGACACAACCTTGTTATTCAAATTACTGAAATTTTTAGCATTTAATATGCTTAATTATTTATAAATACCCGATACGAAACGAAAAATGATGTCACAAGCGGGGTTCGAACCCGCACCTATTGGGAATCCGGCCCAACCGTGCTGCCACTTACACCATCGTGAACTATTTTAGGACATGCAAATTTCGAATCATATTATATCTTACGTCTTCAAGGTGACGTATGCCATCTATCGGACAATGTTTACACATTGTATAGACTTAATACTTCAAACTTTACAGTTAGAATTGTATTAAACGATGACACAACCTTGTTATTCAAATTACTGAAATTTTTAGCATTTAATATGCTTAATTATTTATAAATACCCGATACGAAACGAAAAATGATGTCACAAGCGGGGTTCGAACCCGCACCTATTGGGAATCCGGCCCAACCGTGCTGCCACTTACACCATCGTGAACTATTTTAGGACATGCAAATTTCGAATCATATTATATCTTACGTCTTCAAGGTGACGTATGCCATCTATCGGACAATGTTTACACATTGTATAGACTTAATACTTCAAACTTTACAGTTAGAATTGTATTAAACGATGACACAACCTTGTTATTCAAATTACTGAAATTTTTAGCATTTAATATGCTTAATTATTTATAAATACCCGATACGAAACGAAAAATGATGTCACAAGCGGGGTTCGAACCCGCACCTATTGGGAATCCGGCCCAACCGTGCTGCCACTTACACCATCGTGAACTATTTTAGGACATGCAAATTTCGAATCATATTATATCTTACGTCTTCAAGGTGACGTATGCCATCTATCGGACAATGTTTACACATTGTATAGACTTAATACTTCAAACTTTACAGTTAGAATTGTATTAAACGATGACACAACCTTGTTATTCAAATTACTGAAATTTTTAGCATTTAATATGCTTAATTATTTATAAATACCCCATACGAAACGAAAATTGATGTCACAAGCGGGGTTCGAACCCGCACCTATTGGGAATCCGGCCCAACCGTGCTGCCACTTACACCATCGTGAACTATTTTAGGACATGCAAATTTCGAATCATATTATATCTTACGTCTTCAAGGTGACGTATGCCATCTATCGGACAATGTTTACACATTGTATAGACTTAATACTTCAAACTTTACAGTTAGAATTGTATTAAACGATGACACAACCTTGTTATTCAAATTACTGAAATTTTTTTTTAGCATTTAATATGCTTAATTATTTATAAATACCCGATACGAAACGAAAATTGATGTCACAAGCGGGGTTCGAACCCGCACCTATTGGGAATCCGGCCCAACCGTGCTGCCACTTACACCATCGTGAACTATTTTAGGACATGCAAATTTCGAATCATATTATATCTTACGTCTTCAAGGTGACGTATGCCATCTATCGGACAATGTTTACACATTGTATAGACTTAATACTTCAAACTTTACAGTTAGAATTGTATTAAACGATGACACAACCTTGTTATTCAAATTACTGAAATTTTTTTAGCATTTAATATGCTTAATTATTTATAAATACCCGATACGAATCGAAAAATGATGTCACAAGCGGGGTTCGAACCCGCACCTATTGGGAATCCGGCCCAACCGTGCTGCCACTTACACCATCGTGAACTATTTTAGGACATGCAAATTTCGAATCATATTATATCTTACGTCTTCAAGGTGACGTATGCCATCTATCGGACAATGTTTACACATTGTATAGACTTAATACTTCAAACTTTACAGTTAGAATTGTATTAAACGATGACACAACCTTGTTATTCAAATTACTGAAATTTTTAGCATTTAATATGCTTAATTATTTATAAATACCCGATACGATCATTTTTCGTTTCGTATCGGGTATTTATAAATAATTAAGCATATTAAATGCTAAAAATTTCAGTAATTTGAATAACAAGGTTGTGTCATCGTTTAATACAATTCTAACTGTAAAGTTTGAAGTATTAAGTCTATACAATGTGTAAACATTGTCCGATAGATGGCATACGTCACCTTGAAGACGTAAGATATAATATGATTCGAAATTTGCATGTCCTAAAATAGTTCACGATGGTGTAAGTGGCAGCACGGTTGGGCCGGATTCCCAATAGGTGCGGGTTCGAACCCCGCTTGTGACATCATTTTTCGTTTCGTATCGGGTATTTATAAATATTAATAGAATTTAATACGAAATTCACAGGTTCATAATGCGTAAGAAGCCCCACGTTATAGTGATCGGCGGTGAGTCGCGCGAGGCGCTGAACGTTAAAGCAGACGTGGCGGACTGTGTCCAACAACTTGTAGAAGACGAACAATTCCCTAGAATACCAATAGAAATCACAGATAACCATATTAGCAAGATATACAGCAATAGTATCAGAGGACGGGTATGTATTTACTTTTAGAGATATAAATACAATTTCTTCGTGTGATGATGGAATAAGAATTCACCACCTCCTTTCTTGCCCATGGGCGTCGTAAAAGACGACTAATATACAGATAACATGCATTTTAGAGGACTCTCGAACCCAGTAGTGGGACGCTAACCCATCCTAAGGTTATATTAAGGTTATGTCGTTAAGACTATCAATACGTGTTGCATCAATAATCGAAGTTCTGCGGCTAAATGTAAGTTGAATTGAAGTTCTGGAGGCTGCTCATTATATAGGAATAAGAAGGTTTCCCTATATTTTATTCCACCTTGATCTTATAATGTGCAACAGTATCACTTACCATCAGGTGTGCTGTTTGCTCGTTTGTCATCGTTAGCAATAAAAAAAAATCTTATCCTGAATTTTCTTTTTCTCTTGAAATATATCAATATATTGATTAACCATCGATATGTGGTAGATCTTTCTACTTTTTCTCCGTTTTAAAATAATATTATTATTTATTATTACTGTGTCAGTTTCTGTGGAAAACACACAATAATCACGTGAATTATTGCTGTCCACCCATCAATGGATGAGTAAGGTAATGAATAATAATAAAATAATAACCTAAACCAACCAACATAAAATAATAACCTTTTCGAAGTCAATTGTTAGACATTAGCCAAGGTAGGCTAATCCCATAATCGCCCTAATTATCAGGCGTTTAGCGATCGCAGTTCATATTGTAAGTTTATCAAGATAGCGCTGTTATCGATTCCCCTGGTAATACTTCAGTCAATTTCTACGACTCCCAAGAGATAGGTTCCAACTGGAGATCTATTGTATTCTTGATCTCGCCACACGTAAAGAATTATGTTAAATTTTGTATATAGAAAATTACAGATTAATGTTATTTATTTATTTCCAACAGAATGACTTCAGAGAGTACCCGGATATACTTCGCCAAGCCATTTGTCAAGCACGCCTACTACAGGATCCTTTGATGGAAATATCACAACTATGCGGACCCGATGAGGAAATTTTATGCCTTAGGTATCATCCCTTACAAGACCAAATAGCTAAAGAAGATCTACTTGATGGCATTGAGCTAGAATTCGTCAATAGGATCAACGAAGTGGGTGTTGATGTCAACGAAGCGGTTTTAACCGGCCGCGGAACGGAACTACTGCAGTTCGTCTGCGGATTAGGTCCCAGAAAAGCGCAAGCCTTAATAAAATTATTCAAACAAACTAATCAAAAGCTAGAAAACCGTACACAACTTGTAACCGTGTGTCATATGGGTCCCAAAGTATTTATTAACTGTTCGGGTTTTATTAGAATTGATACAAGCAGTCTTGGGGATAGTACCGAGGCGTATATAGAAGTGCTTGATGGGTCCCGAGTGCATCCGGAAACTTACGAATGGGCACGTAAGATGGCGGTCGATGCTCTCGAGTATGAAGACGAGGATGCAAATCCAGCTGGGGCACTCGAAGAAATTCTCGAAGCACCTGAAAGACTGAAAGATTTAGATTTAGATGCTTTTGCTGAAGAATTGGAGCGTCAAGGCTTTGGAAATAAGAGCATAACTTTATATGATATTCGGGAAGAATTGAATTCTAGGTATAAAGATCTTAGAGTTGCATATCGTTCGCCGACAGCTGAGGAAATGTTTGATATTCTAACCAAAGAGTCGCCGGACAGTTTTTATGTAGGAAAAATGGTGTTAGCATCAGTAGTTGGTATTACTCACAGGAAACCACAGAGGGAAATGTTAGATCAGGCCAACCCCGTCAGAAATGATGAGACTGGACTGTGGGAGTGTCCTTTCTGTCATAAGAATGACTTCCCTGAATTGTCTGAGGTAAGATTATGTTTAATATTCTCATTAAACGTAAATGTATTTTCTTTAAAAGGCCCTAGGCAATAACCTCACGCTTAGCGATACTAAGCGTGAGGGCATTGCCTTTTAAAGAAAATATATTTTGAAGGACTTTATAAGCAAGTAATTAACAGTTTCAAATAACATCCAGATTCTATAACGAGCGTTTTGGATTGAACAAAACATTGTCCTGTGTGGGAATTGACTCATCTACTAATAATTATTCGTAGGTATGGAATCATTTTGATGCTGGAGCATGTCCGGGTCAAGCTACAGGCGTCCGGATTCGTCTCGACAATGGTCTTTCCGGCTATATACATATAAAAAATTTGTCCGATCGTCACGTATCCGACCCAACGGAACGCGTTCGGATCGGACAAACCGTACACTGTAGAGTACTTAAAATAGACGTCGAAAGGTTCTCAGTCGACTGTTCATCCAAATCATCGGACTTGTTGGACAAAAATAACGAATGGAGGTATGTATTAATCTGATAGATTAGTATAGGCACCATCATCATTATGACAGCTATTGTGTCCCACCGCTGGGCTCGAGCCTCATTACAATGGAGGGAACAATACCACTGGTCAGATAGATTGGGTTTCATTTCGAGTTTTCCTTCTTCAGTAGTGGTATTTTCTGCGAGAGTATAATATATACTAAGAGGGAGAGAGAAAATAGAAAGCTTTTTGGCGTGCTAACATTTAGTGTTGTGAGACATGTAATAAATAAATACCACTCGAAGGCCCAGTAGGTTTCATACATATCACCAGAATCAAGGAATGGTCATTCCAAATGATGATGGGGAGGTAAACAGTAGGATGGAGAGGTAGGTTATGAAGTCGCACGCCGTTATGGGTTTGAGTGGGCTGTGTCTAGTTAGATCATAGCCTGTCAAAAAAGGGTTTATACATGATCATCATTATCTCAGCTCATATATGTCCCACTGTTGGGTTCTAGCCTCCTCCGTAATGGGAGGGATATTGACCTACTATACCACGCTGATCAGACGTGTTGGTATAAGGTTTTGTTTCGAGTTCTCCAGTCCTACTCTTGCATTGATGTTATATGCGTATTTTATCCCTTAGTCGCCTCTTACGATCACCCATGGGTAAGATAGGGGGTGGTGCCTTGTATTCTTACTCCGCCACCACACGAATAAGTTTATACATGTTACTTCAGATTCCATTTTCAGCGGTTATTTCTCTTTTGTTAAGCGAGGTTTAAGAAGAGTTCTAATCTCATTTAATTACTTATTAACTTTGCCCCCTGGTGTTTGCATAATTCATGAGTAGCTTTTATCACTTACGATCGAGTGGATCACGTCATAGCTGTTTGTCAGTCATCAAAAGCAATAAAAAATAACAAATATTTTTTTAGACCTCCGAAAGACCCATACTACGACCAAGAGACTGAAGACAAAGACTTGCGTAAAGAGAAAGAGGCCAAACAGACAAAGGAGCGAATGCAGTATGTGAAGCGAGTTATAGTGCATCCCGCATTCCATAACATATCGTTCGCAGAGGCGGAGAAACTTATGGAGAAGATGGGACAGGGTGAAGTTATTGTACGGCCTAGTAGTAAGGTATGTACATAAAATACTGTGTCGCTTAATTAACTGGTGCAAATTATACCCAGATTTGGAACAGTACTAGTGGTTCGCCGTTATGGTGGAAGAGAGGAACAATACAACACGGTATGGCCGAACCCGAAGCCTGTAAAAATATATAAATTACACAGGTCCACAAAAAAAAGTGGTCCGTTCTGGATGTCTGACAACGTATTTTTTACCGCTGAATACGAATATGAAGTCAAAATTGCGGGTCAAACCTCAAAATACACAGAAAAATTAAAAAAAATATAATAATAAATATTAAATCGTAGATTTTATCGTTTTTTTTTTCTCTGTTTTTTGCAGTTTGACCCCCAATTTTGACTTCAGATTCGTATTCAGCGGTTAAAAATACGTCGAAAAATCTTTGTCTAACACCCAACACACACCACTTTTTTGTGGACCTGTGTTATTGTATTATTGTGAGTAACATAAAGTAACGTGTTTATATTTGATTTTTATTTGCCCAATATTTCGAATACTTAAACAATTTCATGGTCACGGGAGGACTAAGGTGTCTGAGGTCCAAAAAGTCTGGCCGGCCCAATGGCGATGGGGATATCTATAAGTATAGCGTGGTGAGCACGCAACCAAGCGCATGCATATTAAATTATACACATACATCAAACCAAAACGAACTACAACAAATGCAAAACTACAAATAACACACAAAGCACATACATCACCCAACCACATACAACAAAATACATATAAACAAACCAAATATAAACAAACCACATATAACAAAATACAACTTATATAACCAAAATATTTAAATATTAATACAACCATATTTACATAATCATTGCAAACATTACTGCAACCAATAGAGTACGGTGCGATCATTGATGAGATCGCAAGATTCTATTGAGCCACGGAATATATTCGGCAACAAATTACGATACAATAAAATATAGCATAATAATGATTAAATCCATATGACAATAAATAATACACACACAAAACATATACAATATAAAAGTAAATAGAGCTATCATAGTATAGCATATTTACAGTAGCCACACAATAAACAACAACACATAAAAGAAGCCCAAACAAAAAACCAACATACCAGTAATAGCAAATGGCACGAAATGCGTGGCATTTCGTGCATAAATAAATAAGTAAATTTAAAAACAATAAATTATAATAATGATAACTGCAAGCACTAAATATAAAAAGTATTAAATATTATTGAATAAATAAATAAACAAAAAGCCACACAAACATTGAAATCAAACATAGGCATCAAAAAAATTTAAAATTGGCACACATAGAGATATGAAATCTCTTATTAAGTTAGAGGACCCGCAGTTCAGACCTCAAGTGTCTGGACAACTAAAAAAAAAAAATGGCGATGGGGAGGGGAATACGGTGGGTTATGGGGCCAGGCACCGCCCTTCCGTCACCCCGGAAGGAACAAGTCACTGTTATTATAGAGATTCATATCTACCTGCTACAGTAGCATTTATTAAATTTTGACCCATATTTTTGATACAAATTCATTGCTAATTACAAAAAGAAAAATTCTATAGTAATAATTATAGAATGATAACATATTAAACATAAAATTCTTGGTAATTATTATAATACGAATCGGGTAGGAAAGTAAGGAATGTTGACTCTTACCACTATACTCTTAATTACCGCTATACACTTACCCGTTATTATACTGGGAATGTTTGTAATTTTTGCCTTAATGTTATTTTTTTACTTGTAGGGTTCTGACCATCTCACAGTAACATGGAAAGTAGCAGATGGTATTTACCAACATATTGATGTCCGAGAGGAAGGCAAGGAGAATGCATTCTCATTAGGTTAGCATTATTTTTAAATTTATATATGTATGTACCCCCAGAGGGTGAAAATTGACAAATGCTGAAACACGTGTTTATTTATTTTAACTGAAGAATATATTTACGTAATTTAAAAGGAATCGGTGAAGATTTTTTTTCTTCCCATACAAACTTTGCCACTCTGTTTCACCCCCTTAGGGGTGGAATTTCGTAAAATCCGTTCTTAGTGGAGCCCTACGTCATAAAAAGAAATTACGGTCAAAATTTCATGTCTCTCGTATCAGTAGTTTTGGCTCGGCGTTGATAGGTCAGTCACCCAACGGCTTTATATATATATGTATATACTTTTATATAAAACCATAATTATCCTGCTCTTTTCCGAATTACTTGGAATCGACGCAATGTGTACTTTCCATCATACTTATTGCAAAAGTTTTGGCAATAGATTTATGATTCGCCGCCTGCCTGAAGCCCACCCTCTTTAGAAATGTGATTTTTGACCAGACTACATCGGATCGAGATGGCCCTGGTTGGTGTTAAGTTCTTAGTCGTCTCTTACGACACCCATGAACAATAAAATAAAATAATAAATATAAGGCGGTAGTATTCTTAGTCGTCATCGCACAGTAAATGCTGTTCAGTAATGGATTTAATGTTAAAATTGTTTTATTTTCTAGGCCGCAGTCTGTGGATTCAGGGTTCAGAGTTTGAAGACTTAGATGAAATTATAGCGAGACATGTCACGCCAATGGCAGGCTTGGCTCGGGATCTGATCTCGTATAAATATTACAAACCACTAAACGGCATGCGAGATAAAGCTGAAGAGATACTCAAAGAGGAAAAGGCTAGGAATCCGAACAAGATACATTATGTTATATCAGCAGCGAAGAATTATCCGGGAAGATTTTTGTTGTCCTATTTACCTCGAGCGAGGTGTACGCACGAGTATGTTTCCGTGACACCAGACGGTTATAAATACAGGCAGAGAACGTTCGATACTTTGCCCGGTTTGCTGCGATGGTTTAAAGAGCACTTCCGAGAGCCGCCTCCTAGTGGAACGCCAGCGCCTAGGACACCAGTAGGCCGTACGCCTCACGCTACTTCTGCGTACCATACACCCGCGGCCCATACGCCAGCCTTCCACACACCAGCGCATACACCAGGTCCGGCCTATATAAACACACCCTACACACCATCAGCTCAAACCCCTTACATGACTCCGTTTGCTACTACGCCACGACAACCGGAGTTCTTAGCTCCTCCTGTACGTTCAAGGCCGCATACACATAGCGTAACCTCCACCTACACGGAGCCCGCAGATTGGCAGAAAGCTGCTGAGGATTGGGTACGACGTGTAGCATCATCGCGAGATCCAACGGGTACTCCGCGCGCATCGGGAACGCCCCGCGTAAGTGGAAGTCGTACTCCTCGTGAATCACGCGATGTCAGGTCCACTCCACACGGTCATTCTTCAGGGCGATCGTCGAGAGCACACTCGTTAAGGTCAACCCCTCACACTAACACGTCACCTAGATCGATGTCGCTTGGTGACGCTACGCCTTTGTACGATGAAAACTAAGCTTTGATAACTTAATAGGAAGGGTTAAAAGAGTCATCATCAGAGCGTAGGGTGATAATTCTTTAAGCGAAAATCTCCTGAGAGAATTATGATGTTTACGCAAGTATAACACATATAAAATGGAACTATTTTTGCGAATTTAGTCACCTGTGACATGAACGCTGAATGGTGTTCGAAACGTCGGGAAATTAAAAGTCAAACATAAACGCGATAAAAGTCATAAAATAGTTTCATTTGACGTCTCCAGAGAGATTATACGCAATATAAAGAAAGATAATGATACAGCGTTGTTAATCTTAATATTGCTACACTGTATAAATCGTCACGTGTTTAAGATTTTTATATAGAAGGTATTTATGGCCAATTGCGAAACTAATGATATGAAAGTGTTTCATGAAACAGCTATTTTGAGAACACAAAATGATAAATTACCTTTTTTTTTTAAATATATGTGAGTCGTAATTAAGACTGCATTGTCTTGTCACTAAATGTCGATCTAATAAAAAAAAATATATGCTAATTTATATTAAGTGAAAGAGACTCATTTTGACTTTCAACAAATTGTTTATCTCTATATTATCAAGAATGATTAGTTGCTTAAAGCATTTTATTATTTTTAATATGTTAATTTGATTATTTTTCGATAAGAATTCATAAGAATATGATTTTGAAAAATTCATTACTACGTATTTCTCTCATAAATAATTAAAAGAACGTATCGTTTCGATAATCGTTATGGTTTCCTGTTTGTCCATTTCTAAAATTCACGATAAAATGTTTGATTGGAGTTCATTTAGGCAGCCATCTTAATAAAAACACAATAGTTTTGAATAGATATAAGTAATTAGGAAAAGAATTATATTCATAAATATAAAGTTTTGTGCAAATGCATTTTCACACATTATATTAATTGATGCCATTATCATATAATATTTTTGTGCTATGATTGCTTTGGAAATCAACGACAAAATTGGATTGCAAATGGTGCAAATCCATTTCTTATATTTCTCCCGCGCCCCCAATTGTTTTGACCTTAAAATATTATGTAAGGACCTTTTTTAATTTTATTACTTCTTAAGTTCAAAACGTTTACGATTACGTATATCGGAACATAATATTATTGCGTGACTAGAATTGGAAAAAAGAATTCTCTCGTAATAAATCCTTACTAATATTATAACTGCGAAAGTAACTCTGTCTGTCTGTCGCTCATTCACGCCGAAACTACTGAACCGATCTAAATGAAATTTGGTACACAGATAGTCTAGAACCTGATAAAGGATAGGCTATTTTTTAATGCAAAAGAAGGGTTGTAAAGGGGGATGAAAAGTTGTAAGGAATTATCGTCATTTTTAAAGCCAGAAGCTTGAAACTTATTTTTAGACTATTGATTAGATGTAAATAAATATGACATTAAAATTTCGTAAAAAAAGTACCCTTAAGGGGTAAAATAAAAATAGGGGATGAAAAACTTTAGGAAAGTTACCTTTTATGCGGGCGAAGCCGTGGGCAGAAGCTAGTAATTCATAAATAAGATATAATATATCCATACGAATTGGCCTAATTAATTAAATGTTTGAAGTCAAATATTTTTTCTTAATTACTTATAGCTTGATACAAAAAAGAGAAATACAAAGTTAATTTAGCATTAATTACCAGTTTCTAGATAAAATTGACAGTTTGACTGTGTTGTGCCCTTACAATCGAACTAATTAGCATAGTTCATCGAGCTGTGCTCTTCGTAACTACTATTTGTAAATGTAGTATTTTATTACCTAAACTTAAAATGTTAGATTCTAAAATTATGGTGATTTATAATTAATTTCATTGATAGTTAAATATGTTATACCATGAAGGTATGTAATTATATGACAATGAATTATTATGATTAAGACTGCTTTCATATATTCGTCAGATGCAAATTTGTCAGCTTCATATATACAGGGTGTAAGTGGACCGCTCTCGAAAACAAAGACAGGTGACCCTACTAGTCCTACTTGTAATGATAGGCTAGAAAAAAAATCGATTTGGATGGTTTTTTTTTCATAACGAATTTTAAGCTATTTTCATATTCCATCGTATTAGGACAGTGCCATGTGACGATAATTCCATAAAAATACGTAACTTTAATCAGATAAGCAAAGACGCAATCTATTCAAATCTCACGATCATATGTTCAAGAGTTCAACAACCTCGTGGTGAAAAAAATATTTTTTTCATCCGAATCCATTTTTTTTCTAGCCTATCATTACAATTAGAACTAGTAGGGTTACCAGTCTTTGTTTTCGGGAGCGGTCCACTTCCACTGTATATGAGCGTATATTCGCGATAATGTTATGTATTTGCTGCTTCATTTGACGCTTATTTGAAAACAAATTTTATACTATAAACGGATGGTGAGTTATATTGATGTTATTCACTCTTCAGTCTTGTGGGAATAATACAAATAATTACAACTATATTTAAAATTGATATAAAAATGTGATTATAGCCGTATTGTTTCAAAAATGTTCAGCATCCATTATTGATATTCAATAAACTATAGATATTTAACCAATGTGTAACATAAATGTATATGTTTACGAAAGCAATTTACAGTAAAATGCCTTAGATATGGTTAGTGAGCTACGGGATTTATCATAATTTATTCACAAATCTTGAAACAATAAATATAATTATGATAATTATGCAACTGTATTTTTATTTGATATCTATCATATATAATCTTCGCAAGTATGACCATGTTTCTGTCTTTCGATCTCAACTAAATTTTCTAACTATTCGCCAATGCCGGAGTTTACGTATCCTCAACTTTCTATATTCTATCATCAAGTCACCTAATTCTCCTAATTATTTATCTTGTTGCTTTCAATACCTCTCTACCAATCACGACAGAAACCTACGTTCCTCCAACAATTTGCGCCTACATTGTCCTTCTCATAATTCGACTTGTATTCATTCTTCCTTTCTTGTCCAAGCAGTTCTCCTCTGGAACTCGCTACCTCTCGATATCAGGATGTCTAACAGTCGACTCACGTTCAAGAAGAGAGTTCGTCTACATCTCTTGAATGAATTAGCTGAATCATCATGACCTATATAATTTAACGTAATTATGTATATGTAGTATATATATTGTATATATTATATACTTATATGCGTATATATGTACTTTTGATATGTAGTATACTTATATTCTTGTACGTATCTATCTTTGTTTGTTGTATAATAATCCACTTTGTATTATTATAAGTTTGTAGTTAGTGTACAGACGCTCCTTCGTTTATTGTCTAGCATTAAGTTAATACCTTGGAACATGCCCTACCTTCTACCATTTCTGCTTCACCTTTGGTTGACTGGTAGAGAATGCCTTCGGCATTAAGTCCGCCATTGTACTTGTTGCATGAAGTTTAATAAATAAATAAATAAATATTACGTGTGGTGACGGAGTAAGAATACAATTCACCATCTGTCTATCTGTGGGTAAGAGACGACTAAGGCATACAAAACGCATATAACATCTATGGAAGAGAAGGAAAACTCGAAACAAAACATGGAGACTAAAATATAAGGAGAACCATCTCATATGGGAGGAAAGTTGAAAAAGTGTCCAGCTGTATGCTATAAATAACAGTTCAAAAACCTTCCACAATCGCGTTGGTGTAGCAAAAGGTATGGTATGAATATAGCAATTGTAGATGAACTAAAGTATGCCGAGTTAAAAAAAATAATATAATTTAAAACCGTCAATAATTAATTATTACAAGAAAACGTACATCTAGAGTGATTTTATTTCGTAAACTGTGAATAGTAAGCTTATTGATTTATTAGTTTCGAGTGATTTTATTTTGTAAACTGTGAATAGTAAGCTTATTGATTTATTAGTTTCCTTTTCCGCTTCCTTTCAAATTTACTCTGATGCTAATGTAGCGCCACCCTTATTTAATACACTTCGACGGACACTTTTCATATACACAGATGATTCTCCTTATACTCTAGTCTCCATGAAACAAAACCACGTCCGAGCAGCATGGTATAGTAAGTCAATTTTTCTTCCCATTAAAGACGAGGCTCAAGCCCAACAGTGGGACATGTGTGAGATGATGATTATTAATATTTACCATAAAGAGGAATTTATTGATGTGTTTATTTTAATTTTTATTTATATATAACACCTACTTCTTCTTCTTATGTATTGGCAATCAGCTACATATACGAGCTATTGGTGCCAGTGTCAAGTTATAAATATTTTCACGTTTTTAGTCTTTCAGGTTAGTCGTTGTCTAAGTCAAATTGTCGCCATTAACAGTGCAATGGCCACACTGTTAATGGTATCTTGTGGGAATTTTGATGGAAAACGAAAACGTTGTAAAGCACTTTTATATGTTATTCACTACATCCCAGTAGTTCCGCCGCTTCATATTACATAAAATGCCATCAAAATTATCCAACAACGTTAAAACACTAAGATATCGAATATAATACAAGAGCACCACATGACGTTTTTAAATTCCTGTTAAAATTTTATAACACCTACACTAAGGAATAAATCTTTCTGCGCCGAGAGACTTCACAAATATGTAATTGATGGATTAAAAATGCATTTAGACTCGAAACAAAGATACTTTGATTGAATAAAAATTGTCTTGCTGGTGATTGAACCTGCGACTGCGTCATGGATGCCAGGTCGTTACTTAGATTACCCTAAAGCACCTGTGCGGTCAATTCCATTTATTTACTATATTAATATAATATTATCTAATTATAATCAAAGTGTGCAATCGGAGATGGTTTGTTATAAGAGAACGACTTATGCTTATAACCTCGCTATTACATAAATGAAATCCAAAATAAAACGCTACGTCATTACGTCTGGTCAGACTTGACTGATTTCCCTCCCATTTTAGAGGAGGCTCTAAGCCCTCACAGGATGTATATTGTCTGACATCATGGAAATGTGATTCGTTCTTATCTATGATGATACTGTGTGTATAATAATGGTTGGTGGAAACTGACCATCGTCAGTTTCCACCAACCATTATAATACACACAGTACGAGGGGTACTTAAAGTAAATTTTTAGAAACGGGATGGGGACTGGCCTGATCGAACTGCTGGTACAGTGAATATTAAGATTCAATGACCGCCCCAGTATATTTTTTTTTATTGCTTATGATGGAGGAGAAATAAGTAAGCAGCAAACCTGATGGCCAGTGTTACTGCCCCCTATGGACCTTTGGCATACAGGGGTACAACAAAGCCGCCCACCCTGCAAGTTGAGCTTCTGTCTCTCGCTCATTACTGCTCACACGTCGATTTTCTGCGGGGGTGGTACTTACTATCCCGGACGGGCTGGCCTGTGGTTGTAGACAGGAAACTGTCAACAGTGTGGCTTATTTTTTTTATTTTTCGTGTGCCTTAGTTGTTAGCCTCAGATGGCTATGACAACTTTACCCGGACTGTGGGTGAGCGCTGAGGGCTCTTAACCCGTGACAGTGTGGCCTTATCACTATCACTCTTATTTTGGGTGCTTGCCTCTAGAACGGGGGTCGGCAACCTGCGGCTCGCGAGCCACATGCGGCTGTTTGGATGTGAAGTTGCGGCTCTTTAGCTCTATACGCAAAAAAATATATCAACAAAACACTAAAAATGGTTCTGAATTGATTAATGAGGATTAGGCACAAATAATTGTTGGCAAAAAAAATATTGTGGCTCTTTAAAAACTTTATAAATTCTAATTTTTGGCTCTTCCGACTCACAAGGTTGCCGACCCCTGCTCTAGAACAAGTCCCAGTTTCTTTATGAACCCGTTCCCCTACTTAATATTAAGTTTGATTGTATGTGGTGGACTGTCCCGGTCTGTTTTTTTCGCAGTCATGTTGGGTCAGTATCTCTCGTAAAAAGATTATTTATCTGCCTCAGGATTCGAATTGGACCGCATAGAGAATTGTTGCGTGATTATATCACTATCGTCTGTTTTTAAATCTCAGAGACCAAATTGACACATGCAAATGTAAAATTTACATATAATACTGCCAGCTCTTTTTATAAAGTGATGTACTTACGATACCGGTATATCGAGACGTCAGATTTTATATTTATTAGACGATTAACTTTAGGTACCGGGGGAGACCGAGACTAACCTACCTAGACCAGATTAGTCACGTATTGAAGGAAGGTGGAGTCAAGAGTCTCCGAAACCGGCGAGCGAGTATGAAGAGAATTATGAATGTTGAGGAAACGAGTGAACTATGCAAGGATAGAGTTCTTTGGCACTCTGTTCTCTCTGCCTACCCTGCAAGGGATATGACGTGATGATATGTATATGTGTGTAATGTATGTATTAACTTTAAAGTTTTCTATTCCAAAGCGTGATATTAAAGATCACATACGTATAACATACATGGTCGCACGAGGCGATGCACACCAGTATAACGCGACGTATGACCTTGCATACTCAAACGTGTCAATGTCTTTAAATTAAACAAAAAAGAATTAATAGACGCCATCAGTGTTGTTTCTGTACACTCTAAAACGGCAATCTAAACCCATTTGTCTTAGAAAGCAGTGAATCTGTAAAAATTAAGATTTATTTATTAGAATTTGACAAGATTTACAATTTTAAAACAAATCTTTATATGTATATATGAATTACATATAATACAACAGTTATTGTGTGTTTTACTGAATAATGCGGCAATAATATATCCCCTCATATGCGATTTTGTTTATAACTCGCGCCAGTATGGTAAGTTATTACTTGTAATTACAAGTTGAACCAGCAGCAAAACATGGTTACCTAATAGGTGAAACTGTTTTAATATAGACCTTTGTTGTTTGATAATAAATAGCAAGATATTTAAAAAGCCAACATGTAATAATACATACATTCATATCATCACGCCATATCCCTTGCAGGGTAAGCAGAGAGAACAGAGTGCCAGAGAACTCTATCCTTGCATACTTCTCTCGCTTCCTCAACATTCATAATTCTCTTCATACACGCTCGCCGGTTTCGGAGACGGAGACATGTAATAATCGAAGTGGCAAAGAATCGTGGTTTCAATATTTTTTTTTACAAAAACCTAAGTAAATATCTATACATTTATCAAGGTAATTTGAAAAAAAAAGCGATGCTGGATTATATTAACGCAAATTGCCGATGGATAGTGGACATCACTATTAAAGAATTGCAAAAATCTGGCAACTCGTGTAATTGCAATTTAGTCTCTGAGAATAAAAAAAACGGCTTATAGTTAATCGAATCAATTTATAATAAATTCAAAAGAACATTAGTTTCGATTCGAGTTAATAATTACAGTCTTCGTTATTTGCTTACATCTATTTACAGAATCAAATACAACTAAAAATATAAAGTTAGTTTATTAAGTTTTAAAAATAAAGTAATATGGTTAGCATAATTAATAAGACATAGATATTTCTGTTGAAGGGCATTGCAGATGATGATCAATGAGAAATTAACAAAAAGTGACGTCCGAAAATATAAGAAAAGGTTATTGCTAACTGTGGAGATATGTTAATATAGCTTCAGATGAATGTTGATAATGAAATAATAATTTAAATAACATAAAAATAAACAACTGGATGACACTTCACTTAGGTAATCTTAACTTTAAATTTATAGTAATAATAAATTACAGTCTTCGTAATTTGCTTACATCCGTGTGGTGACGGAGTAAGAATACAATTCACTACTCCCAATCTTACCCGTGGGTGATCGTAAGAGACGACTTAGGGATATAAAATGCATATAACATCTATGCTAGAAAAGGAAAATTCGAAACAAAACCCTATACCAACACGTCTGACCAGCGCGCTATAGTAGGTTAATTTCCCTCCCATTACGGAGGAGGCCCGAGCCCAACAGTGGGACATATATGGGATGTGATAATGATGAATAAATTAAATAAATGAACTTTAAATACGAGGCTCTGGAAATACTGAGAAAAAGTAACAGATATTGACGGGAATTTGTATTTGTTAATTATGTCGTTAAAAATGTACGCATTGACTTACTAACGGACAAGGACTAAGTTGAAAAAACTAAAAGTAATAACATTCTATGCGGTGATGGCATAAGAATACAATTCACCACCCACTATCTTACCCGTAGGTGATTGTAAGAGCCGACTAAGGGATATAAAACGCATATAACATCTATTTTTTTTTTGTCTCCGCAAGGTGGACCATGGATGTGGTCGCGGCCCGACAAATCGGTCCGGGGCGACAAAAGAGGCGGCACGCAACCCCATGGACCCACCCTGCAAACACCTCTCTTCGCCGTGCGAACGAGCCACCGGTACCCGATCTTTGTCTTCGGTGGTCCGCCCGGCGGTTTACCCTTGCGGGTTCCTCTCATGTCGACGCCCCGGCAGCTTTCGCCGTCGGGGCGTCGCCCTCACGCGGTGGCCTCACGTCGGATGACCGGACAATTCCCCGGTCCGATCACCCGAAGCCTCGGTTAGGGCGGCATCAGGTGCAGATACTCGCGCATGCGCCGCCCCGGCCGCTGGCGGCAGCCCGGGTCACGGGAATCCACCCGGACTCGTTCCGCGGCCTCCCTCTGCGAGATGACAGCCTCGCAGAAGGCGGCGACCACGTCCCAGTTCCTGACGCTGTCGACCATCGCTTTCACGACAGCCGGCAGTGCCAGGTCGGTATCGATGACAGCGAGGTCACAGCGTTGCTGGGCCCAGGTCACGCAAACCTCCAGCGTGTGTTGCGACGTGTCCTCGTCACTGCCGCACTGGTGGCAGGACAGAGTTGACTCCCTCCGCACGATCATGTGCAGGTATTTGCCGAAGCAGCCGTGCCCCGACAACACCTGCACCAGCCGGAAAGAGAGGACTCCTTGCCGCCGCTCCATCCACTCCGTCAATACGGGCCGGAGGGCCTCAACGGTAAGAACACCGTGCCTAGGCCTCACCAGCCACGTAACCCAATGGGCAATGACGTCTCGGCGGGCGTCCTCGCGCCAGGTGGCTATCTCGCTAAGTGATGGGAAGCCACCCTCGTCGCGCACTGAGGTCACTCGCCGGTATAGGTCGGAGAGCATCTCCGCCTCTATGTCCCACGGGGGTGTCCCAGCCAACACGCATGCCGCCTCGGTCGTTACCGTGCGGTATCCGCGGATGGCTCTGACCGTCATGGTTCTCTGTGGGCGCCACAGAAAAGCCCTGAGCTGAACGGTCAGAGACCTCGCCCACACGGATGCGCCGTACATGGCCATTGAGCGCATCACCCCCGGATACAGCCGACGGCCCACAAAGCTGGGTCCGCCCACGTTCGGCATGAGCCGTGATAGGGCGGACGCCGCGCTGACCAGCCGGGGAGCTATTCGGCGGCAATGCTCCCGGAACGCCCATCGCCCGTCCAGCACCAGGCCCAAGTGCTTCATACGGGCCTGGATACTGATGTGGATGGAGGTGACGACTAACGAGGCGCCGATAGGCGGCCTTACGCGAGGCCCATGAAATAAAAGGGCTTCCGTCTTATTTAGGGCCACCCTGAGCCCCAGCGCCTTGATTCGCCTGACCATCTCCTCGGTGCCGAGAGTGGCCAGGCTCACCGCCTCTTCGGGTGTCCTGCCCCGGGCTGTGACGAGCGTATCATCAGAGACTCCCTCGCAACGTCTAGTCGTAACCGATGTCCCACAGGTTCGGCCCCAGAACCGACCCCTGCGGAACACCGCACGACATGGGCGTCCGCACAATATCCTCTACGGGACCCGCGCAGAGGACACTGCGCCCCTCCAAATAGTCCGCCACCAGCCGCCTCAGGTACAAGGGCACCCCATGAAATCGGAGCACCTCCCTGATGCAGCTGAATGGTAGACTATTGAATGCCAAAAGCCAAGAATTTGGCTAAAAATGTTGCTTTTATTGAGCAACGTAATATTGACATCACTAAATTAAATTGTAACATTTCCAATTGTGGAAATAATGACATTCATTTAAATTACTCAATAAGACAATAGAGAATTCCTCTTGCTTTAAATATAGCCATAAGAATACATATAAGTCAATCAGTCTGGTACATCAAAATATTCAAGAAATGTTAGGTAAGGATTTGGAGATTGAATTATTTTTAAATGGTTGCCATATAAATTTTTCCCTGCATTACTGAACACAACATAGGCTTAAAGGTAACCAATTAATGTTCAATTTTCCCAATCACCAGGTTGTTAGCTCGTTCAACAGAACCAATATGATACGAGGTGGCTCTTTAATAATTTTAAATAAATTAATTAAATCTAAGGAAAGGAAAGATATTGTAAGATTGTCTGTTGAACGTGTTATTGAAATTGCTTGTGTTGAGTCTGAGCAGTTCATAGTTTTATGCGTATACACACCCCCATGCTCCCCATATGATGATTTTGAGAAATTAATGGAAGATATCTTACTCAAAACCTCAGCCTCGAATAAAACAGTTGCTGTTTGTGGGGATTTTAACATTAATTTATTAGACAATAATAATATAACACAAAAATTTAAAAAATTAATGAATTCTTATAACTTATATAATGCTTTCCTAGAATCTACTAGGATATATGCTGGGAGTGCAACTTTTATAGATAATATTTTTATAAATGCTAAACTGATTAGTAAATCCATTATAAACACACTAGAATCAGATCACTGCGGACAACTTGTTGTACTTCCTAGAACTAATAGGATTCCACGAGAATGCATTACCTTTGTTCCTATTAATGTCAGCCGCTTAGAGCACTTTAAACACAATTTGAGTATGAAAGTACCACTACTGCCTTTTCATGATAACCCCAATGAATTGTATACGTCTCTATTTCACATAATTGATGATAAATTTAGTAAAATATTTAAACCTAAAACTGTAACAATTGGAGTACCTGCTGGCTTTAGTGAATGGGCAACTTGTGGTATCTACAAGAGTAGACGAAGGTTATATGGTCTTTAAGACCAAAAGTCTTATAACCATAGTCCAGTGTTCTTAGAATATGTAAAAAAATATTCTAAAATATTCAAACGTGCCTGTTCCTCTGCTAAAGCAATTTATCTGAGAAATAAAATCAAACAATCTAGTGATGTTATTAAAATGACTTGGAACGTGATAAATAGTGAAACTGGTAGAAATACTGTACGGAAGAAGGACTTCAATTTAATAATAGATAATAAAAATATAATAATATGTGCGGACGAAGAAGTGGCAACCGAATTTGAAAAATATTTCAGTAATATTCCTTTATTGACAACTAAATCATTGATGTGTTCTCCTATTTTAGACGAGTCACTCTTGAAACAGTGTATTGTAAAATGCGACACATCCCTTGAGTTCTCAGATGTCAGTAGGAATGATATAATAATAATAATAATAATAATAATATTTATTAAAGTGACCAAGACTCAAATGATTAGTACGACTTACACCTATGTTAGTAATAAAAATAAAATTACAAACGGCACATCACAAGACATAGGCATGTCACCGCCACAACATCCCATGAGAGATGGCGCAGCAGCGGCCCATGAATGTACAGTCCAGTCTGCTCGATATCATATTCAGGATACTGTTAGCGCTGCCACGCACCCTGCGCACCAGGGATGCACACCGCTTACGCATTGTTGAATAGAAACAATCAACACGCGCGTCTGCGAACATCCCCGATGCACTACAGTAGCGAGGCAGCCCCACCAGTACCCTGAACGCATTATTATATTGAACGCGGAGGGCACTATAGGACCTTTGCGTATATGCCGCCCACAGGCTGCATGTGTAAAATGCTGTACAGTAGGCACGAAACAAAGTTATCTTCACATTCAGTGTACAGTGAGCAAACCTGCGAGCGAGCATATTCGCCCGAACCGACAATGCCCTCCGCTCTCGTTCGATATCCTCATCGTCCTTGAGGCTAGGGGTCAGTATGTGACCTAGATATTTGAATTTAAACGTTCTCTGTAACGGCGTGCCATTCAGGTATACAGTTGGTACAAGACTGGGATATTTACCCCCAGCCCCAAAGACCATAAGTTCGCTTTTAACACTATTATATGTCAATCCGTGTAATTCAGCATATTGTTCACAACGTGCTATTAGCTTCCGCAGACCACAGATCGACGCACTCAGCAGCACCATGTCATCTGCGTAACTGATGTTATTAACGTTCACTCCGTCAATGTGACAACCAACTTTCGTGCTGCTGAGTTCACCGATCAGATCATTGATATAGAGATTAAAGAGGGTTGGGGAAGTCAGACCCCCCTGTCTTACCCCACATTCCAACTTATACGAACACGACAGTGCTCCTGCCCATCGTACGTTGTTGATCTGGTTTCCATACCAATATTTTAAGATGTTTACCACTTCCGGTGGTGCCTGAGCATCTTCTAGTTTTTTCCATAGTAGATCATAGGAAACCAGGTCAAATGCTTTGGATAAATCAAGAAAGCAACCATAGACAGGCGTCCTACGTTTCGTATAATATGTAATAGCATGCTTAACGCACAACACAGCTGTTTCCGTAGACAGACCAGGTCGGAAACCAAATTGGTTATCGTGAGGTATTATGAACTTACCTAGTTGTGCATTAAGCACGCCATCAAGCACCTTAGACATTACGGTAGCAAGCGAGATAGGCCTGTAGTTACGTGAGTCCGCGAGATCGCCAGTTTTATTTTTAACAACAGGCACTACCACTGTCCGCACCATCTCACTCGGTAAGTAACAATGAGCAATACACAAACTGTACAACATAGACAGAATCTTAGGTAGGTATACACCAGCATATCGAAGGTGCTCTATGCTGAGCCCATCATGGCCAGGGGACTTACCACGTGACATAGTTGTTATTAATTGAGCCATCTCTTTAGCATTAAAACTCAACTCTAGTGGCATACCGGGTTCAACCTTGGGCATAGCACTCGAAGTACCCAAAGGAGACTTAACATAAAAAAGATCTTTAAAGTGATTAGCTATGTCTGTCGGATCACTCACGCCGCCGACACACACAGGAACACCCGGTTTTTCTCGTAATTTATTCGTATTCTTCCAAAAAGCTCGAAAATCATTATTAGAGTGGTGAGAAGCTAGAATATCCATTTTTATTTGATTTTCATGTTTTTGACACCACCTTAATCGTGCCTTGAAAATTTTCCTAGCCTCACACATCCTTTCATAATAACGACCGTGTCCTGGCTTACCATGCCATACCCACAGCGTAAAATGGTAACGAGCTTCCTTATGTGCATCCGCGACGTGTTTGTTCCAGCCTACCACTTTCCTTCTTGTTATTTTATTACAATTATAGCACAAAACGGCTGCCTCCCTTAGGGCGTGTACAATTTCGTTATATATTATATCTATACAGTTTAGATGGCTACTAATGTTACATGTTTTTTCACAACACTTATAAAGTTCTTGTGGAAAGTCGATCAATTTTAGTCTATGATTACACTCTCTCGTATAAAAATTTATCTGTTTGGCGTTTCTTTCACCCCATACAACTTTGTTATGCCCAATATTTATATCAGGCCTTAATGAAGATAACACATTTAAATTACACTCTATTACTAATGGAAAGTGATCCGACCATAAAACATCGTATGACACTGAAACATTTTGAACAGACTGAGCGGTAGCTTTAGTCACTATACAGTGATCTAACCACCGCTTAGATCCATGAGATTCACTGATGAATGTGTACGTGTCTGACATTTGCCCTAGAAGTTCTATGTCGATACATGTCCAGTCTTGCTCCCCACAAAAATCTGAAAGTTCCTTAAAGAACCGTTCAGATGGGTGAGCGTTAAAATCTCCTAATATATAAACATAATCTACGCTACAGTTCTCTATAATAGCACTCACCGAGCTAAGGATATCCGTAAAATCTGTCACATTTGAGTTCATGTCTGTGGGCATATAAACACTCATCACTAATAACGACTTATTATTTAACACTATTTTAATTGCACAGAGACGCGGATTATTGCACTGAATAATATTAACTTGGTGAAATAGACGTCGTCTCCATAGCAAGGCTACTCCTCCATAAGGTCTGCCGCTTAATATACCCGCTGAAGTGTCCACTGCCGATACTCCAGTATAGTTAAAATCATCATCAATGGTATTTAAAAACGTGATCTCCTCTGGTAATAACCACGTCTCTTGTAGTGCAATTATATCGGATGATTTGCATAATTCGCGAATGCAATGCAAAGACCTCTTTACATTTTTACAATTAAAACTGATTAACTTACAAATATTATTAGTCATTAATTGATTTGATTTGGGCCGTTTTCCGCGTTAGAAAAATCAGTTAATCTTTTAGGCTTAAAATGCACAAAACGACGAAAAATAACTCCCTGGGGCCATAACTTATCGTCTAGGAACATAGGTAATTTATGTTGAGATACAAAAAATTTATATGCATCGTACTCACAGTGTCGTTTAATTAATATTTTCTCTAATGAAACAATTTCATCAGTTTTTTTCTTTATATAATCGACTATATCACATTCTGAGGTGTTCTTGTGTACATTGGTGATAAACATAGGTATATGTCTTTCAGCCGCCCTAAACTTATCCTCAGATGCAACGACAACGCTTCCAAAATTACCTACAATACGGTTTTTAGACGTTCGCTTCTTTCTTTGTACTAATGTAAAACCATCATTCTCTTTTATAACGTCCGCATATGTGTGTTGTCTCGCAGCCTTGGTATTAAACAACTGATAACTCGATCGGTTATCAGCTATCACATTGTGGACAGCAGAACTTCCAACCCCATTGGTTTCAGTTTCTACATTTTTAATTATTAATTCATCACGGCTATTTTGTAATTGCGATCGTTCACCGCTACCCTCTTTACGATTAATATCATTTACAATTTTAAAATTTTTATTCATATGTACTGGTAACTGTTGTTTAGATACGTTTGAACGTGACAATATCACAGGCTCACTGCTACAACAATCATTTCGATCCATATTAACCTTTCCAGGTGAAGGTGCTAATTTGGATGAATTTTTCGCAATATAACACTCATTTTTAAGGTCTTCGAATTGTTCTTGCGTAACATATGTCGATTTAATGTTAGATATTTCAGTTTGTAAAATGACGAGATCCTTCAAGAGCTTTGAAACATCCAAATGATCAAAGGTAAGAGGCGGTAATTTGCTCAAATCACGAGCCACAAATATAGGCAATTTATCTGGCTCCGTTATCTTAAATATATTAATAATATCATTCAGGACTCGATTCTCCTTACCCTTGCCTTTACGAACAGTTTTACATAAATCACTAGATAATGATTCAAGTAACAACGACTTAGATTTTTCTATCTCATCACTCGTAAACGCTGACGCACATATACGAACCAAGCTGGTTTCATCAGCTATCGATACCTTATTTTGCACATAAGATAAAAGTTCATCAATAACAATATTACACTTATCGCATTTAATAAAGTTCGCCATTCTCACAATATCACTTACGAACATACGTGCAACGCTAATGCACGCACGCGCAAGACTGATATCATAAACTCTTAAAAATCTTAATGTTAAGAAGACAGCTGATTTATGGGGCTTTTCTGTAAAGACAATAAATTCTATAATTGATATTATGCCCCCCCATCTGGCATCTGTGTTTAATGGTTGTGTTGCTCGAGGCGTATTTCCTGATCTCATGAAAATTAGTAGAGTGATTCCTTTGTTCAAAGCGGGTAGTATGTCTGATCTTAATAATTTTCGAACAATTTCCATACTACCCACACTCAGTAAAGATTTTGAAAGGCTTATGCTTAGTCAAATGTTAAATCATTTTAAGAGACATGATATATTTCACAAACAGCAATTTGGCTTCACTAAGAACTGCTCTACTACTGATGCGGGTGTAGAATTATTAAAAAATATCTTTACAGCCTGGGAGAAAACGCATGATGCTTTAGGTATATTTTGCGATTTATCCAAGGAGTTTGATTGTGTACACCACGAAATTCTCTTCAAGAAATTATACCACTATGGGATCAGGAATAAGGCTCTCGAACTTTTAACATCATATTTATACAACAGAATTCAGAGGGTCGATGTTAATGGTGTACGATCATCTGGTTCTATTATAAAAATGGGCGTTCCACAAGGATCCATTCTGGGGCCATTTCTGTTCCTTGTATATATTAATGACTTACCTTATTATGTAGGGGATAACCAAAACATAGTGTTGTTCGCAGATGATACCTCCTTATTGTTTAATATTCAAATGATTAATTATGACGATGTGAACAACGCTCTGTCTAATGTTGTTCATTGGTTCAGTACAAACAACTTGGTTCTTAATGAAAAGAAGACCAAATGTATTAAATTTACCACACCTAATGTGAGACTAGTGGAAACCAATGTTCAAATAAATTTTGTGGCCCTAGAGCTTGTGGAGTCCACGGCATTTTTGGGTATTACCATCGATACTAAACTCCATTGGGGTCCTCAGATTGAAAAATTATCAAGTAGGCTAAGCTCAGCGGCTTACGCGGTAAAAAAAATTCGAATGTTAACCGATATTGAAACGGCTAGAATTATTTATTTCGCCTACTTCCATAGTCTTATGTCTTATGGCATACTGCTTTGGGGTTGCTCTGCAGATTTGAATAACATCTTTGTTCTTCAAAAACGGGCTGTTCACGCGATTTATAATCTAGGGCCAAGAGCTTCACTGAGAGATAAATTTAGGGAAATAAACATTCTAACCGTTGTATCACAATTCATATACGAAAACATATTATATGTAAAAAAAAATATTGATAAATTTGATAAATATAGTGATATTCACCGTGTAAACACTAGGAATAAAGATAATCTAGTTATCTATCATACTCGCCTACAAAAAAATAGTAGGTCTTTCATGGGGCAATGTATACGCTTTTACAATAAACTGCCTAAAGATATCCGAGATATGCCAATGAATAAGTTAAAAAAGGCTATCAAAAATAGACTGCAGAAAAGGATATTACAGCATTTCGGATTATCTAAATGATAATACGGAATGGTTATGAGCAGCTCCTCTCTCAGAAATTGCCCTTTTAATGTTTATCTCTTACAGCGTTCTGACACTGATCCTCACTGTCGTCTGATACTCTTGTATTATTTGTATTGTCTTAATTGTACAGTGTAGCGTGTTTTGCCTTACAAGTTATGTATTTATCCAAGCTATCTGTTTCAAATTTATAGATTATGGTGTGGTCATGCTCACTGAAAAGGTCTTTGCTTGCGGTAGCTACGTGGAGGTCTCTCCCTTCCCTCCAATGTGGTTGAGAGGCGTGATGGCTGCTCTAATAGTTAACTCGTGATCGGGTGCCGCTTGTGGGATCTGGTCCAGCCATTGTTGTTTCTTTTTTTTTTTATAAATATTCTTAGTTTAATTTTATATTATATACAAAATTTAAAAAAAAAATCTTTACTCGAACGGCATGTCACTGGAGCTAACATAAATTAAATATGTATGTATCTCTTTCGTGAAAATATATAATTAAAAAAAAAATTGACGAGCCCACTAAGTTTCTTGCTGGATTTTCTCAGTATGTGGCTGCTTGCCGATCCGGTGGTAGATTAATTAAATTTAATTTAAAAAACAATAATGTAAAATTGACAATAAGTAAGTGCCCTTATGGAGCTTATGCATAATAAATGATTTGATTTGATTTTAATGCGTGGGCGATGTCCAACGACACCGCCAGCAGCACTCCTCCGCTGGTGACAGCCTCCGCGGCCGTCTGTCTCAGTCGTAGCAGGCCCCAGATGGTCGAACGCCCCCTTCTAAAGCCGAATTGAGAGTCCGACAGATTGGGCCCCACCTCGCCCAGGTGCTGGACGATGCGGGCCGCAAGGATGCGCTTCAGCAGCTTGCCCACATTGTCAAGGAGCACAATGGGTTTATAGGCCGACGGCGAGTCCGGGGGCCGTCACGGCTTTGGCAGGAGAACCAACCTCCCCTCCTTCCAGCACTCAGGGAAGGTGCTCAAGGAGCGACGTCAGCACCCAGACTGGTATTCCGTCCGGGCCGAGGGCCGTGTTGGCGGAACGAATCCTCGCCACAGCCGCCCCCACTTCCGACTCCGTCACGGAACACTTTCATCGGCCTCCCGGTCTTGATCTGGCGACGCCATGACCGGGGGCGTGTGCTTCGACTGCCGCGGAAACAGCTCCTCGACCACCCTACAGAGAAAGTCGGGCTGGAGAGTTTCGGTGAGGAGGGGGCCTGCACGCGAAGCTTGTTCAGCGACGCGCGATACGGGCCACCCCAGGGGTCACGGTCGAGACCATCCAGTATCTCCTGCCAACTCGCACCCTTGGCGGATTGGATGGCCAGCTGAAAGGTAGTCCGCGCACTGCGGTACGCCTCATACAGCTGGCTCTCCCGCTCAGCGTCACGGTGACGCCGCCGGCTGCGGGTGTAGGACCTTCGGGCACTAATGCGCGCTGCACGAAGGTCCGCCAGTCTTGGGGATCACCAGTAGACCACCAGTAGTTGCCTCGGAGGTAGACGCCGCACCCTGGGCATGGCCGCATCGCAGATCTGCGTTAACGCACTGCGGATGTGGACAGCCTCAACGTCCTCTCCGTCCACTGGGGGTGGTGTGGACAGCCACGTGTGAACGATGGCCGCCTCCGCCAGTAGGTCCCTGTCAAGACGTCCCACAGCCTACCACGGAAACGAGGGAGCTCCGTCCGCCCTGTGACCCCTACTGGGGTTCCGGGGTGGAGACCTACATCCGGATGTACCGGTGATCGGAAAGGGTCTCCGGCTCCTCCAGGACACTCCAGTTCCTCATTTGTCAAGGCTAACGAACGACAAGTCCATTATCGACCCGCCTTGCTGCCGCACACACGTGTTCACCGAGCCCCTGTTAAGGACACAGAGACCCAGTGAAGCCGCCCACTCAACGACCGCCCGCCCGCGAGCGTTCGTCATATGGGATACGACGTGGATTTGGCGTTGAAGTCCCCCAGGACCAAGACAAGGCCCTGTGCCAGTCGCCGTATCGAAGTCTCCAAGTTGATGAGGGAGGCCCCGAAATCGGCCACTCTCCTAGTAGGGGAGAGGTAAACGCTGTAGAGCGTGACCCCAACGCGACAAATTCCTCGCCCATATCCAAAAGGGATATAACATCGGTCATTCTATTCTTGTCACATATATATTTATAATAAACATTCGATTCTGATAATAATAAAAAATTAGTTAACTGTATAGATAATGTATCAGCAGGGCCCTCTTACCTATGCAGTCCTGAATCATGTAAACTATTGTTAGCATCTCATGGAACAGTAAATAATAACAACCTCAAGGTTTTAACCCAGAATATCAGAAGCATCACAAAAAACTTTTCTATGTTTGAGGTTTTTTTATCTAGATTACAAATAACATGTGATATCATTATCCTAACTGAAACATGGAATTCAAAAGTCTCACATTTTCCATCACTAAAAAACTATAACCTACACTTTACAGAAAAAAATCGAAATCAGAACGATGGATTAGTTACTTTCACAAGGGAAGGATTAAAGTGTTCGGTGAAAGAAATATCCTTAAATGATACATGTATGACCATAGAATTAGAAAAGGATATTGTCGTTATAGGTATTTATAGATCACCATCACTTATATAATACAGAAAATTTTATAAATTCTTTGGATAAGCTATTAAATACTTATAAAAAACGAAGTACTATAATTATAATGGGTGATCTCAATATAGATGTTAAATTAAATAATTCTGATCATAACTCCCCAGATTATCTGAACTTAATGGCTTATCACGGGTTATTGACTGGTCACTTATTTCCAACAAGAGATATCAATTGTCTGGACCATTCAATGATAAAAACAAAATCATCTGCTATTACTTTTGTTATTCAGTCGCCTCTGACAGATCATGCACCAGTAATTTCTTGTGTTACGTTAGTAAATAAAATAAAAATGGAGAACAATACGCTAATCAAAAAAATTAATTATAAGTCCATAATTAACGAACAAAATTCACACAGTTTCCGCAACATAATTGAATCAAAAGATGTAAATTGGTGCACTGAACAGCTGGTAAACTTACTCAACTCCGCAATTGTAAAAAATACTCTTAAAATATTAGTACCCAAAAAACTTCGTTGTATTAAACCTTGGATAACGCAAGGCTTAGTTAGGTGTATTATAAACCGTGACCGCATGCACTTAAGGTGTAAAAAGGAGCCTTTTAATGAAATTCTATTTATAACCTATACCAGATATAAAAATTATTGTAATGATCTATTAAAACGTCTGAAAAGAAACTTTCAAAGAGAAGAATTAAACAAAACCGCAAGATCCTCAAAAATGACCTGGAAATTAATCAATAAAATTACAGATAGAGATACCAAAAATACTCTTCCTTCAGATCTTCTCAATCTAGGAACTACACCAAAGCTAGCGTTAGAGAATATAAACACATTTTTTACTAATATAACTAAAGAGCTTGCAAATGAGATAAAACCATGCAATCAAAATTGTGCACCATCAATTTCAACAGTAAATTCCATGGTCATATTAGAAACAACAGAGCAAGAAATTGAAAGTGTCATAATGAATCTGCGGACGGATGCCGCTATTGGTTGGGACGGAATTTCTACAAAACTAATAAAAATGGCAAAAAATGTCATCGTTCCACCCTTAACGCATATAGTAAATTTATGTATACAAACTGGTATTTTCCCTAGTTTGTTTAAAATAGCCGTTGTTCACCCTGTTTATAAGGGAGGGAACAGAGATTGTATAAATAATTATCGTCCTATATCAGTTCTGCCGGCCCTTTCTAAAGTCTTAGAAAAAATTATAAGTAATAGATTACTTTCGTTTCTGGAAAAGCATGAGATTCTAGCGAGTAATCAATATGGTTTTCGAGCTCATAGGTCGACAGCTCAGGCAGTTACTGAACTTGCTAATTTCGTAGGCACGCATATTGACAGCAAAAATAAATGTGTTGGAGTTTTTTTAGATATAACAAAAGCTTTTGATGCAGTCTCTGTTCCCATTCTGTTGAAAGAAATGGAAAACATCGGTGTAAGAGGCAATGTACTGCAATTATTTTCTAACTACTTGACAAATAGAAAGCAGAGAACCACAATAGATGGTATTTTTAGTACTGATGCTCCTGTTTCTTTTGGTGTGCCCCAGCGAAGTATCCTGGGCCCCACCCTGTTCCTTATATATATTAATAATTTGTGTAAATTAAACCTATCACACTGTAAAACCTTTACTTTTGCGGATGACACTGCGTTAGTTTTTTACGGTAAAACATGGGATGAAGTAAGAAACTACGCCGAATTAGGAGTTCTAAAAGTAACAAAATGGCTCCAACAAAATTTACTAACTTTGAATGTATTAAAAACAAAATACATAACATTTGCAAATTCTGAAGCAGCCCTAAAAAACTCACATACTCTTAAGTTACAATTGCATTATTGTCAAAATCCCAGCGTCAATACATGCGACTGTAGATTTTTAGATAGAGTAAAAACAGTTAAATATCTTGGCATTTTACTAGACGAGAAATTGACATGGTGTCCATATATTGATCAGTTAGCTGGCAGGATAAGAAAATTAATTTATGTGTTTAAAAAATTACGGCATGTAGCGGATAGCAAACTATTAAAAATTGTCTACTTTGCACTGGGTCAGTCGATTTTAGAATATTGTATTACGTCATGGGGAGGAGCACGTAAAACACACCTTATAAAACTGGAGCGTGCACAGCGTGCGTTACTTAAGGTTATGTATTTTAAGCCATTTAGGTACCCTACAACTGATTTGTATTCTGAATGTGACGTTTTAACAACTAGAAAACTATTTATTAAAGCACTAATAATGGACCAGCATACAAAACTTAAATATGATAGTAAAATAATAACTAAGTGGCGTATAGATAGTGTTTGCCCTACTATTCCATACAAAACATTCTTTATTCATAAATTTCAATGTTATCTAGGACCAATGCTATATAATAAACTAAATAAAATGATTAAAATTTATCCTTTAAATAAATATGCATGTAAGAAAGTTCTCTTAAATTGGTTAAAATTGCAGGATTATGAGAAGATAGAAAACTTATTAATTCATATAAAATAGTATCCATAATACAAGTCATTGTAATATTAGATACATTAAAATTGAACATATAAACATGTTTAGATTTAATGTCAATTTTTCTTATAAACTTAATATTAAATATATTAATTACTACTAGGAGTAACTATTTTCTCATTTCTTAAAAATTACTAAATTTTATATAAAATAATAGCAGATACTTATAGCATAATATTTTATTGATTACTTTTAATGTTTCACCACATTGTAAACAATTAACAAACTAGTCATGAACAGCCATAAATACACTAAACATATATTATACACTGAAATATACACATTCACTCAACAAACATACACACACATGCGCACACACATACAATTATAATATATATGCGCGCATGCACACATCTTATATACACCCGCAAATATACACACACATTTACATATACGTACATACTCATAATCACCTGTACACGAACATACACACACACATACACACACACACACACACACACAAACAAACAAACACACGCAATGATCTTAGACACTTGAATGTCATATAAACATATATTTTGCAAAATATTTTTATAAGAAGTTAAAACTAAGTTCAAATAGTTCGTGGTTAAACTGCTGTACATGTGTTAGCTTGAGGGTAGTGTGCAATAAGTCGTCGCTCTTGCATTAAAATGATAAATAACTTTTGTACAAATGCCCACAAGGTATCATTTGTGAAACAGCTAATTATAATATTAATAGATAGCTAATATTAAGTTGTTATTTGTTTAAATTGCTAATTTCTATGGTTTCTAAGTGTACATATCTGTGTTGTATTGCGTGGGCAGGTGTGGAGACTAACATCTAAGATACAGGCTCGGCCTAGTTTAGATGTTAAGGCTCAATTTGGATTATGTACTACTACTATGTATACTACTAGATTAAGGTCAGTTTATATGTTGTTTCTTAAATAAATAAATAAAAAAAAAAAAACATCTATGCAAAATAAGACAAACTCGTAACAAAAGTCTTTAGTAACACGTCTGTCCAGCGTGGTATACAATATATAATACAATACCCCAT
Organism: Lymantria monacha; assembly: GCA_905163515.2. NCBI lineage: Eukaryota > Metazoa > Arthropoda > Insecta > Lepidoptera > Erebidae > Lymantria > Lymantria monacha. The sequence goes on from LR991093.1 coordinate 24,340,249, forward strand.
AATAATGGAGGAGGCTCCAGTCTAACAGTGGGACATATATGAGCTGAGATGATGATAATTACCCGTGTAGCGATGGGATAAGAATACAATAGTTGTCACCTCTTACATGCCTGTAGAAGTTGTAAAACTCAGCTGAGGGATTCACCAGTAAAACAGTTAGCAACTATCACTTGGTAAACTTATAACACCTACTGGCGATCGCCTATCCGGCCTTTTTTCTTGTTTTTTGTTTTTTTTTTGCGGTGGGCTATGGAGTGGTCACGCCTCAAATCGGTCCGGGCGACGTAAGAGGCGGCGTGCAGCCCCATAGACCCACCCTGCAAAGCGCCTCTCTTTACCGTTCGGGCGGGCCACCGGTACCCGATCTTTGTCTTCGGTGTCTAGATAATATAGTTGTTAGTAAAATAAAAATGTCTTCTAACCGTAAAACACCTAAAAACAGCTGGTAAAAATATTTTATAAGGAACAACTATAATACCACAGCAATACGCATGTACCGTTCGAAAGAAATAAAAACTTGTAATACTACAAATTTAAAACATCACATAGAACGAAAACATCCCACTGTCTTACAGGTAACATGAATTACTATATTTTATAATGATTGTTGTTATGACAGCAACTTACTGGTCTCTGTGAAATTCGTTCAAAATCCTGTATGTCATGCGAAAATTGAAAATTTAAAGGAACATTCGCATTGATTTTTAGTTTTGAATGGGTTATTTTTTTATTTATATCATTTTATTTGATTTTTAATCTGATAAATTGTTAATATGAATCTCTTAGGTTTATTATTGGAATATGAAAAGCATATAGATCTTTAAATAATAGAAAAATCGTTTTTTTTATAAAAATCGATTATTTATTGTTATTAAAATCGATTTTTAACAAATCGATTAATATTGAAGAAAAAAATCGATTTTTATTTAATCGATTATTTTCCTTTAACCTCACATCCCTAGTCGACCGTAGCGCATTGCGGTTTTGTTTACAAGATATGTCGCTACTAATAGAGGTACTACCAACCCTTAAATTGCTGTGTCGATATTGTAAAAGACTGTGAGCGAGCTTAACATGGACATAGACCAAAGCCATTTGATGCCGCCTGGTCAATAATTACATTTTCAAGGGAGATTTTCATCAGGCAGGCGACCGGTCTTAAAATTATTATCAATTTTTTTGGAATACAAGAAAACTTTTTGAGTCGACTTCAAATAATTAGGATAAGAGCAAGATGATGGTGATATTAAAATTTTACTGAACCAAATAAGAGCCTGGAGGTGTACAAACGATCGTTTCCATATCATCTCGATATTAGGTGGAAAAAATCACATTTTTCTTAACGTTCTGATAACACGACGACAATCACGGTGGCGGTGAGGCCAGTTGTCAATAGAAGCACGCACTCTTTCCATGGAAAAATTCTTCACTGCCAATCGTATGGATTGTTTCAGGGACTCCAAATAATCATGGCGTTTAGTGCAATCCGTACTCTCTAAAACTGACCATAAATCTTGATCCAGCGGATTATGATCGGGACTAGACGAGAAACGTTCGTTTCCAACCAAGACTGCGTAGACCAAGCTTTATGACGCGGCGTCGAGTCTTGCTGGAAGGACTATTTTTGGTCATTGAACATGGCGTTGTTAAGGGGCTTCACTACTTTCTCAAGAATGGTATCTTGATACACTTGTGGCGATGTTTCATAGCTAATACTCCACCAAACCATCACTGAAGTCGGATAATGCGCACGTTGCACTCTATCGACTAATTGGGAAGCTTCCTTAGAGCTTTGGGCATAAATACGGTCATTTTGTTTGTTAAAATGTTGCTCAATTGTAAAAATTTCGTCAACCTTAAACAAAATTATTCTTTTTATTACCTAAATGATATAATTATCTAAATGATTATACGGAATGGTTATGAGCAGCTCCTCTCTCAGCAATTACTTTATATAATTTTAAGTCCTACAGTGTTTTGGCGCTGATCCTCACTGTGGTCTGAAACTCTGTATATTTTTCATTCGCACAATTGTACAGTGTAGCGTGTCTTGCCGAGTTAGCTTAACGAATTATTGATTTATTTATCTGAGCTATATGATTGTAATTTATAGATCTTGGTGTGGTCATGTTCACTGAAAAGGTCTGCGGTACCTACGTGGGGCGAGTCTCTACCTTCTCTCGAATGTGGTTGAGGGGCGTGATGGCTGCTTTAGTAGTTAACTCGTGATCGCTAATATGGACTAAACATGTATCCAATAATATTGATGAAAACATATAATTTAAAAAAACGACGAGCCCGCTGAGTTTCTTGCCAGATCTTCTCAGTTTGTGGCGGCTTTCCGATCCAGTGGTAGATTAATTTAAAAAATATGTATGTAAAATTGACAATATTTAAGTGACCTTATTATGGGTTTATCACAGACTAAGTAGTAATAGGGCTTATGCCATAGAGAAAATAAACACTTGGCTTATGCGTAATAAATGATTTGATTTGATATAAAAATGACAGATTCCAAATTCAAATATAATATTTTGTTTATTTTTAATTATAACAGATTAAGAAGTCTCCGCGCCGTTCCTATTAGGGACAGTTTTGGATACTTTCAATTACGTCTATTGCATTTTTATAAAATTGCAAAATGGAAATGCGTAGGGAAATGAGTGTGGTAATTATCGTATTATTTCCCATGGCAGAGGCTTGCGTTTCAGCTGTCAGGTCGGCAGGTTAGTAGAAAACCTATTATTACATTATTAAATGTATTGCGTTATAGTATGTATATGGATTATTGATATAATTTTCTATGTCTTATAATGGACAGAACATATTGGGTCCATAAACTACTGTAACATCTTAATTGTATACATATTGAGATACGATGAGGGAGTATGGTGGGTTATGGGGCCACGCCCCGCCCTTCCGTCGCCCCGGACGGAACGGGCGGCGTGTGTCCAGACAATAGTCTGCCAAAAAAAGGGTCACACCACGAGAAAGAATGTCAACGGGATTATTAATAACCGGAACATGGTAAAAATTATCAGCGGGAATATTTTTTATTATCTTAACTACTCTATTTGCTATAAAAGTGTATCATCTATGTGGCGAGCTCTTAACCCGATACAACGCAACTATAGACTCTATAAACGCATATATATTTGGCGCGTTTGACAATGAATAACCGATCCGAGAGGAAATCCTCTACGGTGACACGCTCTATCGCTGGCAGGAGTATCTGCGCCTAATGCCGCCCCAGCTGAGGTCGCGAGTGACTGGACCAGAGATTAGTCTATCACCCAAGGAGGTTGACCGCGTGAAGGCGACTCGAGACGATACCCGAATGTGTAATCGAGCCACCGATCACAAACATCGGGTGTCGGTGACCCATCCGCACGACGCGACGTAGAGAGGTAAGTGTATGGCAGGCTATGGGGTCGCGTGTCATGCTTGCCGTTGCCCTGGAGAGATAGGGGCGAGACTATAGTCTAAAAAAAAAAAGAAATAGTAAGGTCGTGGATGACGCTTCAAGTTTCTTTTGACGGGAATTTGAAAACGTCATGTGGTGCTCTTGTATTATATTCGATATCTTAGTGTTTTAACGTGTTATATTAGATAATTTTGATGGCATTTTATATAATGTGATGTGCGGAAATACTGGGATGTAGTGAATATCATATAAAAGTGCTTTACAACATTTTCGTTTTCCATCAAAATTCCTACAAGATACCATTAACAGTGTGGCCATTGCACTGTTAATGGTGACAATTTGACTTAGACAACGACTGACTTGAAAGACTAAAAACGTGAAAATATTTATAAATTGACACTGGCACCAATAGCTCGTATATGTAGCTGATTGCCAATACATAAGAAGAAGAAGACGCTTCAAGTTGAAAATGTAACATTGTATGATGATTTAATTTACAAACTCCTAATTTGATTTCAACGAGCAATTAGAAACTAGTTATTTTAAACTAAGACAATGAACTAAGATTATTTATAATTAATAAATTAATATCCTTCACACATTTAAAACGCTGCTCCAGCGTCATATTATTAAAGTCGAGACACTTAAATAAATGTTGATGCGTTCATTATATTTACACAGAAATTTATTGGTGAGACCAGCTGTTGTCACGTTAGCTTGACATTTGGGTGAGGATGCGTTGGTTGTGAATTAATTTTTAACCAACTTCAAAAAGGAGGAGGTTCTATGTTTCATTGTATGTATTTTATTATCGCGACTCGCAGAATTTGGATTTGCGGGGATTGTATTCGGCTGAGTGCGCTCTAGCCTATTTGCAAACTGGACTAAGACCTCAAAAGTGGGCATATTTAGTCCACATTTATTTTCAAAGGTGTGAACTGTGTCTAAGTCAAATTTTTTCAGAGCGGTATGAACTATTATTCATTTCAATAGATTCATCATCATCATCACAGCCCATATATGTCCCAGTGTTGGGCACGGGCCTCCTCCGTAATGGGGGGAAGTTAACTTACTATACCGCGCTGGTCAGACGTTTTGGTATAGGGTTTTGTTTCGAGTCTTCCTTCTCTTGCATAGATGTTATATGCGTTTTATATTCCTTAGTCGTCTCTTATGATCACCCACGGATAAGATAGGGGGTAGTGAATTGTATTCTTACTCCGTCACCACACGGATAATAGGTTACTTAATTCTAAATAAAATTTCCAAGTGAATTCGAAGTTCGCTGTAGAAGCCAACTGCAATGGTTTAAATTCAAACATTTGATTCAAATATGCGGCGTCAAGCATTTGTTTATCGTCGTATTTATCTTTAAGCGTTTGTACAATCCTTACGTCCTTACTAATATTATAAATGCGTGAGTCACTCTGTCTGTCTGTTTGTCTATCTGTCGCTCTCTCATGCCAAAACTACTTAACCGATCTAAATAAAATTTGGTACACAGATAGTTTAGAGCCTGATAAAGGACATAGGCTACTTATTAACGCAAAAAAAAGGGTTGTAAAGGGGGATGAAAAGTTGTAAGGAATTATCGTCATTTTTAAAGCGAGAAGCTTAAAACTTATTTGTAGGCTATTGATTAGATATAAATAAATATGACTGACTGACTATGATATGAATATGGTAAAATAAAAATAGGGGATGAAAAACTTTAGCAAAGTAACCTTCTACGCGGGCGAAGCTGCGGGCAGAAGCTAGTCAATTTATAATTTTTAACACAAGGAGTTATTCCCGTTTCACGGACTTAGCTTTACCCTATTTACCTAATAAATAATATAACCTAATCTATGGACAATAATAGAACTGAATTGCTTATTGATAATTATCAATAAGCAATTGATAATTATCAATAAGCAGTTCAGGGTTATAATCATTAATAATCGCACACACACACAACTACACGCACAGGCCTGCGCACGCACACGCATACGGACCTTCTGGATGCTAAAGGTATTTTCTCGCGGCTTTTTTGAGTGTATTTAGTCGCAGATGACTTTGACAGTTTGACCCGGTGAGTGTGGGTGAGTGCTGAGGGCACACAATCCGATCTCATACGTGGGTAACACCTCGATACTAAGTATGTTCCGGGCGGCAGTAGATGTCAGAATTCTTAGAGAATAAAAGTAGCGAAAAGTAAGCGAGTAATTAATTGTGGTAATAATAATGTAATAAACACTTCTCCGATAACTCTCGCGTGCGAAATATAAGTTAACTGTTTTAACATATGGCGGCCGTTCACACTTCGACCAGTCAACTTAACTATTTATATATATATATATATATATATATACATATACATATACGTCAGCAATGGTGACGTCACACATTTTAAAAATATCATGGTGGTGCCTCCTGCGTCATGATTGTTTCCTACTTCGTCATCAGAAGTGGGATCATTCACGATCAGCTTCGCCGTGCCCCGCAGCCTGGTGATCAGCTGTTCATATCAATGGGCAATGAATTGCTTACTCCCCGAGATCCAGCTGCAGAACTAACAGAGCTCATTCCATCGACCTCACGACAAGAGCAAATACGGCTAAACCACGAGCTTCAGGATAAAAATAACACGTCAGACTAAATCGTAGATAAGTAAAATCAATTTATTACTTTCACATAACTCTTCGAGAACCTCCGAGAACTCTACGAGAACCTCCGAGAACTCTACGAGAACCTCCGAGAATTCTACAATAAAATACCTTACAATTCACTAACATACTAGACAGTATTGGTATTCTTAACTATCCAACAAATTTGTTTATAAAACAACAGCTTCACTACTCGGAGAAAACTATTTCTATTACAGAACCAACGAGTATCAACGAGAACCCACGAGAATTAACGAGAACCCTCAAGAACCCACGAGAATCAACGAGAACCCACGAGAATCAATGAGAACCCACGAGGATCAACGAGAACCCACGAGAATCAACGAGAACCCACGAGATTAAACGAGAACCCACGAGAATCTATCCAAACCTACGAGAATCAACAAAGTTGGTGCAGAGCGCGCACCGCCTGTCAGTATGGCCGTATCGGCGCAAATACTATAAATAATTAGACAAATTAATTGAATAGTTTAACTACTTCATAAATCATCAATTGATGACTTAAAGATTATTTTAATGTTAAATTAACATTAAGAAACATGTGATTATTTCTCTCATTGTAATTTCTATACTTAACCTAAAAATTGTAAACACGTGCACGTGCGCCGAGCCCTATAAATACGGACACACTGCCGTAATACATTCGAACGGGTTGAGAGCCCTCAGCGCTCACCCACAGTCCGGGTAAAGTTGTCCTAGCCATCTGAGGCTAACAACTAAGACACACAAAAAAAAAAAAAAAGTAATACATTCATTCGTGTTCGAGTCTTTGTACCGTACGGAGCTCTCTGAGGCGATGTTACGCTACTCGTTGAAGAATCCAACATTTAAACAGTTACTTGTGGAGTTTTATCTCGAAGATCAAAACCATACCATGAGTAATCCACGTAACTAACAACAGTAACGTCAGCAATGGTGACGTCACACCTTTTAAAAATACAATGGTGGTGCCTCCTGCGTCATGATTGGTTCCTCCTTCGTCATATATATACTATGAAAAACTTTTAATTGAATGGCAAGAAAAATGGGATTCATCATCTAAGGGCCGTCACCTCTATCTATTTTTCCCATGCGTCCGCGAGCGCCTAGAGAGAGTGTGGTTATAGGTTGACCATTTTGTAGCCCAATTTCTAACTGGCCATGGCAACTTTAAAAGTAAATTATTTTCTTTTAAACTCATACCTTCACCACTATGTCAATGTTCTACACATAACCGCGAGTATGAACAATCAGTACATCACATTCTCTAGGAGTGCGATCTCTGGTGTAACGAGCGCGACCTTATGTTAGACAGTTTGCAAGTAACATCTGGAGTAGTGTACTATACGGATCTTGAAACAACTCGAGAAAATTTCCGTGCGTTTAGGCGTTTCTGCCATACCTACTACTGCAACCAATCTTAAGGCTCACATATAGGCCCCGTTAAGTTATCCCGTATCCGTGGTGCCGTACTGCTGCGCTTATCGTAGCTATACAACCCTGTACAAGTGTACATATTGGCTGACTAGTCAATATTGCTTTCTGTCTCCCGCTTTGCCTGGGAGGGAAATGGAATCACTCTTTTCCAACTCCTCCTCTTTAACTTTTCTAATTAAATTTGTTGCGGGTTCCAAGATAATTAAAATCATTTCCCGGGACTGCCTGAGGGTCTTATTTTAATTACTCGTGGATGTCGCAAAAAACGACTAAGAGCTTTATCTTTATATGGGCCACCTCCACCTAATGCCGTTTCGTCAACATTTACATTTCCAAGGAGGGTTGACGTCGGCCACGGATGTTAAGGAAGCGGTACCAGTGGCTAGCCCAATGGCGATGGGCAGGGAATACGGTGGATTACGGGGCCAGGTGCCGCCCTTACGTCGCCCCGGACGGAGAGGACGACGTATCTCCAGAGCATAGCCTACCAAAAAAATAAAGGTACACAGGTGTTACATTCCCAAAGAGGGTTGACATCTGGCAGGCGGCTGATCATAAAACTATTGCCAATAACTTTAGCAATATTTACGATGGAAAAGGAGTACATATTTCGTCGACCACAATTAATTGGGATGAGAGCAGGTAAATGATAAGTTGAAAATTATGTATGTGTAAGTATATAGTTTAACTGCGTCGTGAAAGAGTAAGAACAGTGCCGTAACTAGCTTTTATGTCCGTTACGAGTCTATGGATGAAATTGGATATGGAGCTGACTCAGAAAAGAGGGTGATTTTTTTTTGGGTCGAATATACTTCAGTTTCATAGTTTGACTTTTTCTGCTATCGCTGGAATACGAGGCCCTGACCGACGCGTGATACATTTTTTTTCGCTATATTAATAAGTCTGTGTGTAATGGCATGACAAAGACTGGCCCAGTGGCTAGCCAGCCTATTGCACGCCTCATAAGCGAAGCGTTGAGGTCTTGCTCTACTCTCGACTTATGAAAATCAAGCACTTTTCAAACCTAAAAATGATTGTATTTTTCTCACATTGCACTTATAGGATAATATTATTATACACATGTCAAGAAAAAATATTCGTCTAAACGTATTTGATATTTTTAAAAAGCAATTATTTTGTTTAAAGTAAGAAAAAAGTTGATTAATAAAAATATTCGAGGCCGTCCGGATGTTACCGTAAAAGTATCTGGCATTCTGTCGACCGTAAAAATGAATGTATCGAATTTTTTCTTTTATTATTATAATACTTTTGACCATATTATGAGTTATTAAAAACTTTTCGTATACCTACTATGGGCAATATTGCGACTAATACTTTTCGAGGTGCTACTTTTACTATGTTGAAACTCTTAAACTATAAATGGTCTTTTGACGGGAATTTGAACACGTCATGTGGTTATATTAGATAATTTTGATGGAATTTTATGTAATGTGATGCGGCGAAACTACTGGGATGTAGTGGATATCATATAAAAATGCTTTACAACGTTTTCGCTTTCTTTTTTTCTTTTTTGAACATAGGAATAGGTAGAATATTCGAGTATACATGTTATATGCATAATTAATGTCTTTTTACGACACCCGGGCAAGATAAGGAGTGGTAAATTGTATTCTTACTCTCGTCACCATACGGCAAGTTCCATTTTAACACTTGTTAATTCAACATTATCAGACATATCATAAGAAGCCATTATTTTCTTGTAGGAGTTGTACGTGGCTATCACCGCACGGAGAATATAATTATACATATATTTTTTTTGTATTATCCTACTTTTGATATAATATATGTAAATAATACAATTTATAATATATTTTACGCAATAGAATCTTTGGTAAGTAATTTATTAATTAAATTGTCTCCAACTAAAGTATAATTAATATACCGTTCGTGGGTTCTATGTATAATATATTTTGTATATAAGTAATCAATAAATAAGTGGACTAAGTAAGAATACAGAATTTGATCGGAGAAGAGAGAGAGAGGTTTTTATTAAACTTCTTTCTATATTTGACTGCACAGATGGCGTAATAGCTAAGGTACCCCCGTGCCAATGCCATGGCTTCGATTCCCATGCAGAACAATACTTTGTGCGATCCGCAAACTGTTGTTCTGAGTCTGGGTGTAATTTATTTATATATATTTTAAAGTTTCTCGCAATATAAAGATTATTGCCTTCGTATAGGCTGGTGTTTTCTTTTTTTATATACCTTCCTTTTATTTCTATG